>NW_020870494.1:324875-329875 GCF_003789085.1 Penaeus vannamei | reverse complement strand
CAACTTGGAACGGAGTGTGGAAAGAATCCCCCGGAATGGAGTGTGGGAAGAATCCACCTGGGAATGGGAGTGTGTGGGAAAGAATCCAACTGGGAACGGAGTGTGGGAAAGAATCGACCTGGAATGGAAGTTGGGAAGGATCGACCTGGAATGGAGTGTGGGAAGGAATCGACCTGGAATGGAGTGTGGGAAAGAATCCACCTGGAATGGAGTGTGGGAAAGAATCCACCTGGAATGGAGTGTGGGAAAGAATCACCTGGAATGGAAGTGTGGGAAGAATCCACCTGGAATGGAGTGTGGGAAAGGAATCCACCTGGAATGGATGGGAAAGGGTGTGGGAAAGAATCCAACTGGAATGGAGTGTGGGAAAGAATCCATCCACAAATGAGTGGATGGAACAAGAATCCACCCGACCTGGAAAGTTGGGAAAGAATCCTGGAATGGAAGTGGGGAAAGAATCCACCTGGAACGGAGTGTGGGTAATCCACTCAAGGAATCGACCTGGAAAGTGGGAAAGAATCCACCTGGAATGGAGTGTGGGAAAGAATCCACCTGGAATGGAGTGTGGGAAAGAATCCACCTGGAATGGAGTGTGGGAAAGAATCCACCTGGAATGGAAGTGTGGAAAGAATCGATCCTGGAATGGAGTGTGGAAAGAATCGACTGGAATCGGGAGTGTGGGAATAATCACCTGGAAATGGGAGTGTGGGAAAGATTCCACCTGGAAAGCCGAGTGTGGGAAAGAAACCTTCTGTGGGAAAGAATCGCTGGAATGGAGTGTGGGAAGGAAAAAATACGACCTGGAATGGAGTTGTGGGAAAGAATCCACCTGGAATGGAGTGTGGGAAGAATCGACCTGGAATGGAGTGTTGGAAATGATATAGATGGGAAAACTGGAATGGAGTGTGGGAAAGAATCGACCTGGAATGGAATGTGGGAAAGAATCGACCTGGAATGGAGTGTGGGAAAAGGATCCAACTGGAATGGAGTGTGGAAGGAATCGACCTGGATGGAAGTGTGGGAAAGAACCACTGGAATGTGGGGAAAGAATCGACCTGGAATGGAGTGTGGGAAAATCACTGGAATGGATGGGAAAATCCACCTGGAATGGAGATGTGGGAAAGAATCCACCTGGAATGGAGTGTGGGAAAGAATCCACCTGGAATGGAGAGTGGAGGAAAGCTTGAATGGATGTGGAAAGAATCACCTGGAATGGAGTGTGGGAAAGAATCCACCTGGAATGGAGTGTGGGAAGGAATCCACCTGGAATGGAGTGGGGAAAGAATCGACCTGAATTGAGAGTGTGGGAAAGAATCGACCTGGAATGGAGACTTAATCCCACCTGAATGTGGTGGGAAAGAATCATCCACCTCGACCTGGAATGGAGTGTGGGAAAGAATCGACCTGGAATGGGAGTGTTGGGAAAGAATCCACCTGGAATGGTGTGTGGGAAAGAAATCCAAAGGAGTGTGGGGAAGAATTCCACCTGGAATGGAAGCCTGTGGAAAGAATCCACCTGGGATGCGAGTGTGGGAGAACGATCCGGAATGGATGTGGGAATGACCTGGTGTGGAAGAAATCCACCTTGGAATGGAGTGTGGGAAAGAATCCATCCTGGAATGGAGTGTGGGAAAGAATCCACTGGAACGGAGTGTGGGAAAGATCCACCTGGAATGAGTGTGGGAAAGAATCCACCTGGAATGGAGTGTGGGAAAGATCACCTGGAACGGAAGGTGTGGGAAAGAATCGACCTGGAATGGAGTGTGGGAAAGAATCACCGAATGGATGTGCGGAAAGAAATCGACCTGGAGTGGGTGTGACGGGAAAAAAGATCCACCTGGAGATTGGAGTGTGGAAAGAATCGACCTGAATGGAAGATAGTGTTGGAAAGAATCGACCTGGGAAGGAGTGGTGGAGAAAGAATCGATCTGGAACTTGGAGTGTGGGAAAAGGAATCGACCTGGAATGGAGCTTGTGGAAAGAATCCACCTGGAATGGGAGTGTAGGAAAGGAATCGACCTGAATGGAGTGTGGAAAAGAATCGACCTGGAATGGAGTGTGGGAAAGAATCGACCCTGGAATAGGAGTGTGGAAAGGATCGACCTGGAATGGAGTGTGGGAAGGAATCAAACTGGAATGAAGTGTGGGAAGGAACGACCTGGAACGGAGTGTGGAAGAATCGACCTTGAAATGAAGTTGTGGGAAAGAATTCACCTGGAATTGGAGTGTTGGGCAAAGAATCGACCCTTGGAATGGATGTGGGAAAGATCCACTTGGAATGGAGTGTGGAAGAATCGACCTGGAACTGGAGCGGCTGTGGGTTAGGAATCCACCTGGAATGGAGTGCTGAAAGAAGAATCCGGACGGGGGTGAAAGGATGAGAAGAAACAGCATGAGAAAGAAAAGATTGTTGAAAAGGAATCTGAACGGGGAAAGGATGAGAAAGAAAACAGCATGAGAAGAAAGAATTGACGCCTTCTCGGGGGAATGGATTTGACGTTTGGAGTGGACGAGGAAAAGAAATGATACCGCAGGAATAAGCTAACCTGGCATGTGGAATTGTCGTGAAAATATTAACTCGAGCGGCAATGTAGGAAAGAATGACGCTAGACATGATGTATTGAAAATACTTTAACTTGAAGCGCGATGTTAGGAAAGAGAAATGACGTTAGAACCAGAATGATTGTGAAAAATTATTAACTTGGAAGCGATGTAGGAACAGAATGACGCGTAGAATGGAATGTGTTGAAAATATTAACTGAAAGCGGAAATGTAGGATAAGAATGACGCCGTATTAGAAATGGAATGTGTGAAAATATTAACTCAAGCGAAAATGAGGAAAGAAATGGACGCTAGAATTACAAATGTGTGAAATTATTAACTTGTGTAAGCGAAATGTAGGGAAAGATGACCGTTTTTAGAATGGAATTGTGGTGAAAAATATTAAAACTTGAAGCGGATGTAGGGATAAAGAACTGGACGCTGAATGGGAAATGTGACTGAAAAATTAACTTGAAGCGAAATGTAGGAAAGAATTGACGTGTTAGATGCGAAATGTGTGAAAATATTAACTTGAAAGCGAAATGTAGGAAAGAA
This sequence comes from Penaeus vannamei, assembly GCF_003789085.1. Classification (NCBI taxonomy): domain Eukaryota; kingdom Metazoa; phylum Arthropoda; class Malacostraca; order Decapoda; family Penaeidae; genus Penaeus; species Penaeus vannamei. Next base: position 326,779 of record NW_020870494.1, on the reverse strand, counting down.
ATTGACGGTAGAATGGAATGTGTGAAAATATTAAGTTGAAAGCGGAATGTAGGAAAAGAAATGACGTAGAATAGAATGTGTGGAAAAAATGAACTTGAAGCGGAATGTAGGGAAAGAACTGAGTAGAATTAGAATGTGTGAAAAAAAAATGAACTTGAAGCGGAATGTAGGAAAGAACTGACGTAGAATAGAATGTGTGAAAATATAACTTGAAGCGTAAATGTAGGAAAGAAGAATGACGTAGAAATAGAATGTGTGAAAAATATTAACTCCGAAGCGGAATGTAGGAAAGAAATGACGTAGAATTAGAATGTGTGAAAAAAATTGAACTTGAGCGGAATGTAGGAAAGAACTGACGTAGAATGGAATGTGGATGTGTGAAAATATTAACTTGAAGCGAATGTAGGAAAGAATAGCAACAGAATGAGTGAGAAATATCAACTTGAAGGGAATGAAGGAAAGACTGACGTAAGGAATAGAATGTCGTGAAAATATCAACTCGAAGCGGAAAATTAAGGAAAGAAAATGACGTAAATGTTGAATCGGGGTGTGGAAAATATTAACTTCGAAGCGGAATGAAGGAGAGAACTGACTGAAATTAGGAATGTGTGAAAATATTACTTGAGCGAATGAAGGAAAGAATGACGGTAGAATGGAATGTGTGAAAAAATATTAACTTGAAAGCGTTAATGAAGGAAATTGAACTTGACCGTAGGGAATTAGAATGTTGTGAAAACTATTTAACTCGAAGGGAATTAGGAAAGATTGACGTAGAATAGAATGGTGTGAAAATTATTTTAAACTTGAAGCGGAATGAAGGAAAGAACCTGGAAGTAGGGAATAGAATGGTTTGAGAAATATTAACTGAAGCGGAATGAAGGAAGAAACTGAGTAGAATAGAATGTGGAAAAATAACTTGAAGCGGGAATGAAGGAAGAAATGACTAGATAGAAGTGGAATCAACTTACGAATGTAGGAAATAAATGAAGGAAAGAATAAATTAACTCGAAGCGGAATGGTAGGAAGAATAGAATGAATGTTGTGAAAATATTAAGCGGAATGGTAGAAAAAGCGGAATGAAGCGGAATGTTTAGAAATGACGTAGAATAGAATGTGTGAATATAACTTGAAGCGGAATGAAGGAAAGAACTGACGTAGAATGGAATGTGTGAAAATATTAAGTTGAAGCGGAATGTAGGAAAGAAATGACGTAGAATAGAATGTGTGAAAATATTAACTTGAAGCGGAAGTAGGAAAGAACTGACGTAGAATGGAAATGTGTGAAAATATTAACTCGAAGCGGAATGTAGGAAAGAACTGACGTAGAATGGAATGTGTGAAAATATCACTCGGAAGCGAAATGTAGGAAAGAACTGACGTACTAAAGAATGTGTCTAAAATATTTAACTTGAAGGAAGCGGAATGAAGTAGAAAGAAATGACGTAGAATGGATGTGTGAAAATATTAACTCGAAGCGGAATGTAGGAAAGAACTGACGTAGAATGGAATGTGTGAAAATATTAACTTGAAGCGGAATGTAGGAAAGAACTGACGTAGAATGGAATGTGTGAAAATATTCAGAAGAACGGAATGTAGGAAGAACTGACGTAGAATGGAATGTGTGAAAATATTAACTTGAAGCGGAATGTAGGAAAGAACTGACGTAGAATAGAATGTGTGAAAATATTAACTAGAAGCGGAATGTAGGAAAAGAACTGATCGTAGAAAGAAATTAACTCGAAGCGGAATGAAAGGCAAAGAAATGACGTAGAGATAGAATTGGGTGAAAATATAAACTTGAAGCGGAATGAAGGAAAGAACTGACGTAGAATAGAATGTGTGAAAATATCAACTTGAAGCGGAATGAAGGAAAGAATTGACGTAGAACTTAGAATTGTGTGAAA
>NW_020870494.1:299875-307375 GCF_003789085.1 Penaeus vannamei | reverse complement strand
CCACCCCCCTCCACACACACATTGCCATTGTTTGGAAATTAATCCGTAGCCACCACAAAAGCGTTCCGTCTGCGAGTACAAGCTGATACTTAATTCGCAGCCGGTAACTTTCCACAAAAGTGTCCTGCCTGCCCGTTGACGACGCTGACAAAGGAACTCGGCTTCATGGATTACTTCTGAGGCGAAAGTAGCATTTCACTATTCTAGTCTCAGTATCCTACACGCATCCTTCTGATTTTTGTTGAAAAATATGGTTCAGTAGTTTACACTTCGTAGAACTCACCGCATAACTATACTTCGGGTATTCATAACTTTACTCCCAGTTTCTTCACGTTAGTAATTGGATCTCCCAAGTCTAGGTTGCGGAGAAATAACATTAGTGACGTTCTTGGAAATCGCTCAACTTAGGTGGATTGGCTATCTTCGCTCACGGTTCTCTGTTTCAAGTATCAAATCTTCTGACGTAGCTTATTAACATTTTCGCTGAGGCCCTGGTCGTTTCTGTGAAAAGGAATCCAGATATACATTTTTTTCTTACAGATATAGAATATTAGTGGGGTAGAGCCAAAAGTAGGTATGTGCAAATCTTATAATCAATAAATAACAACTCAGAGATTTCCACAGCTTGGCTGAATATCTGATGACAATCATGGTACTCATCTTTGATGTCAGTAACAGAATTTGGTTTCTGATTTTTCTTATTTTGAAAAAAAAGTATCAACTTTTTGAAATATAGAATGTATGTATCAGATTTCAATATACGTGTTTGTGTAGTGAACATGATTTTTGCAATTCATAATTGTATCATAAAGATGAGAGTTAGTCGCAAGAAAAAAAAGTCACAGCAATTTGTTTTATTTGACTCACATTTATTTCAAGTATTATAACATGTACAACTTATTTTGTATTAGAAATTATATGTGCAAATGTTTGAATTTATCTTCGTATAAGGTGTATGAGAAATTTCTGTGACACGCTGCGCATCTTTCTCTTCTTTTGTAATGTTTTGATGTAGTAACCGCCCTCCACCTCGTGGAGACAAAGAGCCGAGCAGGGGAAGGCCAGGCTTGACCCTCTTTCAATTCTCTGATTGATTTTGGAGTTAGAATTTCAATTGCGGAAACTCATAGCTTGGTATGTAATTTCCTTAGTTTATTATAATGATTGAAACATGAAGTTATCTGATTGATTTTGGAGTTATGTGCATAAAACAAGTGTATTTACCAGATATGTAGTGTTATGTGTGTATTGTTATTCCCGTTATTCAGTGAATAAGAATCTAATGATAAATTATAATTTGTATTTGAGTGACCAATATTAATTTGGTTTGCAGAAGTTATTAATGTTCTGAAGAGGTTTATGGCTGTGACTGTACTCTGGGTTTCATCTGGAGAGTCAACGAAGTGAGTTTTCAGTTTTGCAATTAATAGTAAATTGATATGAGGAAAGTTAATAAATGAGATAGTAAACAAGAAAAGAAGCCATAATTTGAAATATAAGCATTAAGATTAATTGGATAAAGTATTAAGGAATGAAATCCTATTAAGGAAATTACTGTCAATATGTATTAATAGATTTATATTAATGAAAATGCTATTATTTGTGTTAATGAGTTTGTGTTTATGGAAGAGTTTATTTTATTATTTACATAAATCATTGATGGTAATTAAATTTAACAAACATTATTACCTGGAAAAGGTTGTATATACTTGATATTGATAATGTAATTATTTGCAGGTTGAAATTCTTTGTTGGTATAATAAACCAAGTTACAACGCGTTGTTACAACGCCCCAGAACCAGAGTTTGCAGCACAATGATACTCGTACAAGATGTCCAACATAGATTTATCAAGTAAATCACTGTAACTGTAGCCTGTACCATTTGTACATTAAATAGATCATAATATCGCAAAAGTATTCTTAAAACACGAAAAAAAGAAAAACGATGATGAAAATTGGATAATTGTGATGATTAACAAACAGGAAAATATCAAAGAAAGCTACCTCAATACAAACACACACACGTGTATTTCTCTACATACCCAAATTTAGATTTACATCCCTTCTGAGCCAAAGCCAGAAAACGCCGGATGTGATGAGAGGAATGAAGTGTAAATACTTCAAAACGTCTATTTTTTTATTCTTCGTATAACAGTTTGTATGATTTCTATTGCATAGAATAGAAATTGAACAACGGGCTGAAATGTCAAATCTGTTGAAAAAAAATCTTGACATTTGACTGACTGCAAGGGCTTTCAGATATTACGTGCACCTCATATCGGGACTTTTTTCATTGTGTGCTGTATATGAGAAGCATACTCTAAAAACAGCAGTTAGATGAATATGATGATGATAATGTTCAATCAATGCTATCGGGACCTGATTATTCTTAATGACAATGACACAATTGCAATTCATATGTCGAAGGCTGTTATCTTCTACTCGTTGCTATATTTACTATTGTTTTAGATAAATTATGCTGATATGTGTGTGTGTGTGTGTGTGTGTGTGTGTGTGTGTGTGTGTGTGTGTGTGTGTGTGTGTGTGTGTGTGTGTGTGTGTGTGTGTGTGTGTGTTTCCACACTTCTACGAAGTAAAAGAACGTATAATTACAGAATAGTAATGGCGGATCTTCTTAATTGTCACGTCTTTCTTCAGTGCATTAAAACTTCGCAAGGAAATAACATGGAATGCAACGGGAGAAGTTTTTATAGCATGAGGAGACAGACAGACGGAACATAGACATGTAAAAAAGAAGAAAAAAAAATCAAAATATGAAACCATTAAATCACACAAAAACAAAAACAAAATACTTCCGGTTTAATTTTATTCATGACCTACGAGAGAATGGATTACGTCCAAGATTAAATTGATAAAGAATGGCTCTGTTTTTGACATTCATTCAGATTTATTTTTTCAAGTTTTCTATAGAAATTCTGGCTATGTTTTTTTTTCTTCTTGTTTCTTGTTCTTCTTCTCTGGAAAACGACTTTAACATTAGAATTTTTATTTATTTTTTTAGTTTTTACTTTGGATTAATTTTTAAACTCTTTCTTATTTATTCATTCTATTGTTTGTTTGCAATCATTACATAAATTATTGAATTATTACTAAATGATGCTGGTAGTACGTATCATAGTGACAACAGTGAACAGAGAACAGTGAGAATAAAAACAGCAATAAGAATGTTGATGATGATGCTGATAAAAAGGGTATCGATAGCACAACACTTTCATTAATAATGTTGATTATTGTGATGAAAATAATGATTGGCAATTATGATATGATAATGAAAATAATGATAATGGTATTAATTATGATGATAATGAACGTATGCTAATAATAATGTTGAATGATGATGATACTGATAACTGAAGTAATAATAATAATGAGAAAGATTACAATGATAATGATAATACTGATCATGATGACGATAATTGCAGTAATGATGACAATGAAAAGATAATGCAGCTAATGAATGATTATAGTAAACATGGCAATAAAAGTAATATTTATGATAGTGATAGCAATAATAATGATGACAATAGTGATATTTATAATGATATCAATAATGATAATTATATCAATAATGCTCACAGTAATGATGATGATGATACGGCTAGTATTCCTACTACAACTACTATTAGTAATGATTATGATAATCATAATATCATTTTACATAAAAAGCAGCAATAATGTTGCAAATGAATGTATGAATAATGCTGGTTTCAATAGAGATAACTTAATCATTGTGAGGAGATGTAGATAATTCATGAGTTGCAAAAAAGTAATGGCAACAGTAGTACTGACAGCATTCATTACAAATGCATTAGTAATTTTAATAATCAGTTTAATAAATTAACATCATTAGTAACATAATTGTTTCACTTATCTTCCTTAACCCAATGCATTTGCTGCACAATTCCCTTTTTTTAAAGAAGAATTAACATACTAAATTACAATACTGTTTCCAGACTTAAAGACTTAATATCATTATTATCCTAAATATATTATGGATATACTTCCGTAAGAAGGGTGGGTCTTACTGGTTCTCAACGGACATATTATTTTCATTGAGGTATATTACTGATATACATTTTCAAATTTGAATTTCTTCAATAGGCCCCTATCATGTACTAAAATTGGTAATTGTTAAGTGACTCATATCTTGTACCATCTTAGGCAATACGAATGGGACAAATTATGGATACAGGAGATCTCTTTAACGACACAAATTAATAAATATATTGGCAATTAAAACAAGAGAATAATATCAGAGCTGGAAACTGTTGCTGGAAATTCCTTCCTGAAACAAACTGTGATAGCAGTTTTGCATCCGGGTCTGGTAACATTTTTTTTTTTTTTTTTTTTTTTTTTGCTTATGTGTCCTTGTTTTTCTTATCTGTCTCTCTCTCTCTCTCTCTCTCTCTCTCTTCTCTCTTCTCTCTCTCTCTCTCTCTCTCTCTCTCTCTCTCTCCCTCTCTCTCTCTCTCTCTCTCTCTCTCTCTCTCTCTCTCCCTCCCTCTCTCTCTCTCTCCCTCCCTCTCCCTCTCTCTCTCCCTCTCCCTCTCTCACTGCTTTTGTTTCTTAATTGATTTACCCCTTTTGACTGTGTATTGCAAATCAACTGCAAATTTATTGAAAATTAATGGTACGTGCATGAGATGTTTGCTTAGTCAGGTGTTAAATCAGTGACACGTACCTGATGGATGGTGTTGCGATATGTATATATATCATATGAATAGCTCATTTTGAATCGTAAAGCTGTTATGAAGATCAAAGAACGATAATGATAAAGATAATAATGGTATTCATAACCAGACTGATTCTATTGACGTACTTGTTGTTGTTGTGGTTGTGTTGTTTGTTGTTGTGTTGTTGTTGTTTGCTATAACTTGTGGAAATAAGTATTCTTGCTCCCCAGTGATGACGGTAATATGAAAATGTGTAACATGAATATGGTAATGAATTTCATATCACTACTGTAAGTAATACCAGTAAATACGATTAGGAATAGGAATAACCATAAATAAATCTATAAACAAACATAATACATAAACACACACAGAAAATTACAACTGAGGAAGAGTTACCACAAATATTTACGAAGACAATTTCAAAACATAAAACAACCGAGAATCTGAGCAAAGTTTGGATTACGGAAATACTTGAATCTAAACACAAGAGATTATTTGAATATGAGGAAGTTGAAGGTTGTTTTAATATGTGTGTATATATAGAGTCTGGCGAAGTTGAGCACTGGTTATGACAGCGATCAATCATCTGTGACATTATTGGAATACAGGCCAAGCGAGAGGGAAAGTGCTCTATGAAAAATAGAATATTTTCCTTTTCAAAGAATGAATGTCTATCACTATTACTACTGTTGGTATTATTATTGCCAATAAAACTACCAGAATTGTGTCGTTATATTTTTTATATTATTGCAATTATCATCATTATCAACATCATTATTATTTTAACATTCTTATGATTGTTAACGTTGTTGTTATCATTATTACTTTAATAATCATTATTGTTATTTTCATTATTATTATTATTAATATTATTGTTGTCGTTTTGTTATTGTTAGTATTTTTTTTATTATTATTACCATTATTATTGTCTTTGTTATTATTATCATAATTTTAATTATTGCATATTATTATTTCCATTTTTATTCTTTGAATTATTATTATCATCGCTATAATTTTTACTGTAATTTTTTTCTCATTGTTATTATTATCCCAATCATTATTGTTATAGTTATCATATCTATCATTATTATTCCTATTATTATTTATAAAATTATTGTCATTGTTATTTTTTATTATTTTTTATATTTATCATTATTATTGTTATGATTATTATTGCCAATATTATTATTATCATCATTATCATCATCATTATTATTATTATTATTATTATTACTATTACTATTATTATATTATCAACATTATTAGCATTCCATTATTATTGTTATTTTTGCTATTATCATTATTGTTATTTCTGAGATCATAATCATCATCATCATTATTATTATCATTATGATTATTATTACTATTATGATTATCATTACTATTATGATGATTATTACTATCATTATTATCATTATCATTATTCTATTTATCAATATTAATGCTATCATTCCTATTATCATTGTTATTATTATTATTATCATAATTATAATACATATGAATTTTGTTATTGTTATTATTATTATTGTCATTGCCATTGTCATTATCGTTATTACTATAACCATGATTATTATTATCATTAATGTTATGAATATTATTTTCATCATGATTATAATAATTATTATTTTTGTTATTTTAATAATTTATCGCAGTTGTTATTATTACCATTATTTCTATTATTATCATTAGTATTATTGTTATCATTATCATTACTATAATAATAATAATTATTATTGCTAATTTTGTTATCGCTTTTATTGTCATTTTTATTTTTTTTATAATTATTATTTGCCTCATCATTATTATCATCATCATTACCATAAACAAATTATGAAGTACTCCTTGTCCCATATTATTCCATTCAACTCAATTTAGTTTTGTGTCTTGATTACCAAAGGGACGGTAGTGTTATGCGAACGCTCTACAAAAACGCTTGTTTTGAATCCGCAGAGACCTCCCTTAAGAGCATTTTAATACCCTGTGTACTGCGTAGTTGTCGGGTATTCAAGTCTTGTGAAGAATTAGTTTGCCTGCACTATAAGTCAAATGTTTGTTGTGTTAATAATGTATTATTTAGATGTTTAAGAATATGTATATGGCAAAGTTGTGTCTGTCTTGTGATATATTGTGATATAATGCTTAGAATGATTATCATTATCCTCATTATTGTTATTATTCTTATCAATATAATATTAAGCTTACTACCATCAATATCATTTTTTTTTTATTATATATTTCTTTTAAAAATCACCATTAATAATATTATCATCACCGACATTATCATCCTTGAATATTCATCATTATAATCATTATTTATTATTTTATTGTTATCATCATTATCATCATTATAAAATCATTATCATTCTCGAGGCTGAATCATGGATTTTGATGATATATAACCTGTCAAAGACTGATCTAGAAGTTCATAAAACCAGCTCCCGCCACCAAGTTTATATCTTAATATAGAGTGAACTACGTAATCGAAGGTTTCTTTATGCAAATGAGATTTATATGAAGCCTTGGGTAAACCTTGGCACATGCATGAGAGTCGGCTTATTGCATACCCTTTGAATGAAAGTTTATTATTATTATCATTTTGATGAAAAAGCAATATGGAGAGCGGTTTATTACGAGGTGTGTTTGCTGCTAGACTTCAGGTAGAGAAACACGCTGGCAGACGCACTAATATGCGAATTATTTTATCTAATTTTATTATGGTGACGTAAAGCGTTTTAGCTCATTTGCAGAATGTACTTTTTTCGGGAATTCTTGCGTCGCCCTTTTAAATATGAAATCAATTCG
>NW_020870494.1:289875-292375 GCF_003789085.1 Penaeus vannamei | reverse complement strand
TATGTATATATATATATATATATATATATATATATATATATATATATATATATATATATATATATATATATATATATATATATATATATATATATATATATATATATATATACTATATATATATATATATATATATATATATATATATATATATATATATATATATATATACATACACACACACACATATATTCGAGTGTGTGTAAATATGTATTTTTGTGTGTTTGTACTAAAACTATCATTATATCCCAGCTGATCTGCAAATAAAAAAAAATCAATCTTTATGGAAAGATAGACATAAACAACTAGAAAGAAGAAGAGGGATCAGCGTCGTCTTTCCATTAATGCTTCACATCACTGAAGCAATAAGTCCCGGATCGTTGTATTTGATCTTGCAATTCGGAATCATCTCCCCTTGATCGCATCTTGCAACACGAGTAGTAAGGCAAAATTCCCATTACTTTTCGATATCTTCTCTCCCCCAGAAACTCACAGTCTTATCAGAGACTATCTCTTCCTTTGTAGGTCATCGCTTTCATGTTGATGACGACCCGACGTCTTGGAATTAAATCCATGGATAATCCTGTCCGTCATCCCGTACCTTATCCCCTTTCTTCTTACGTCTTGATCCGATTTTCTTCTTCTTGCTCTCCTGTCTCCTCACGCTTTATCAGTCTCTCTCTCTCTCTCTCACTCTTTCTTTCTCTCTCTCTTCTCTCTTTCTTTCTTTCTCTCTCTTTCTTTCTTCTCTCTCTCTCTTACTCTTTCTTTCTCTCTTCTTACTCTCTTTCTCTCTCTCTCTCTCTTTCTCTCTCTCTTCTCTCTTTCTCTCTCTCTCCCTCTCTCTCTTACTCTCTGTCTCTGTCTCTCTCTCTCTCCTCTCTCCCTCTTTCCCTCTCTCCCTCCTCTCTCTCACTCTCTTTCTCTCTCTATGGACCATTTTTCCCTTCTCCTTCTCTCTCATCAATATACCATTTCCCTCTTACACACAGCTATTGATATCTATGCATCAGATTTCCGAGTAATTCCGCGAGATGTGACTGACGTTCTCCTTCGCTCAAGTATTAATTAATACGAAAGACATATGAACTTGGTAAATCAACACAGAAGACGCAACGCAAATTTTGACAAACAGTGCACCTTGTTTTCTTTGAATGAGATTTTGACGGATTTTTGTTTTACAAGTTTTCAAGTTCCAGGTTTCGGAACTCATTTCCATAAATGTGTTGTACACACACACACACACACACACACACACACACACACACACACACACACACACACACACACACACACACACACACACACACGCACGCACAATTTTTCTTCATTACATGTACACCCCTCTCCCACCGGCGCGTGGTAGCGGCGAGGTTAAAGAATAGACCCAATTTGCACTCCTTTGGTATCGTAAAAGGTGATTAAGAGGGGGAGGTATTTATACTTTCTCTTGGCCAGAGACTTTGCACCGCCTCTCCTGCCTCTGCTTTCTTCCTGTGTTGCTTCTTGCACGTTAGGTTTTTGTATTTATGTTTACTGTTTAAGTCTGAGAATGATCAACATGTAGAAAGAATGTGAGAGTTCTAACTGTTGTGTTTCTTAATATATATATTTTTTTGTCTTGAAGTTGATAGAGCTGTGCTTAAGGTGAAAGTGGCTAGTCTTGTGACTTAGTAAGTATGCGAAATTTGTTAATGAGTATTACTCTCATATTCGCTGCTAAGTACCTTTGTAAGTATCTTTCTTGCATAAAAGCATTCATGAGTACGCCTTTTCGCATGGCCTCCAGTTCCCACAGTAATATCCACTTATTCCTCGCAATTTTACCAAATTCTTACTCCAACAGTATGTCGAAACATGACATATATTCTTATCAGAATATAATAGAAATAATTGTCATTTTCTATCTCAAGGGACCGGAAGCGGCTTCGCTAAAGTCAAGCACGCTGGATATTTTATCTCGGTCAGGTCAAGATCTGACGCGACAGAAACAGAACGATCGAGCTCGACTCAAGCTTTGGAGCGACTTTTAGATTATAAACAAAGAATTCGTTTGAATAAAAATATACCAAAGAAAAGGAACAATGAAAAAAACAACGTTGCGATTTCTGAATGTTATTTAGATGAAATCCAAATCAATGAAGCATGAAACCCACTGCATAATACCGTTACTGTCACTATAACAATTAACAGTAGCCACAGCACGTGCTACTATTACAACGACTACAAACACGCGCGGAATTCATGTCGAATAAATTGAAATAAGGAACAACGAAGGGAAGAACAAGAACACACACGAAGGCCTTCTCGCTGCAGCAACACATCGAAAAGGCCTTAAGCATATTCGTCGTGTGTTTTCTTGTTCTTCCCTTCGTTATTCCTCTCGCAAAGCCAAACATATAAACACGTCTTTCAACACATACAAACACCCATGTACAATAAAACCGAAAATGAACCATAAGACGAATACCAAACACCTCACATACAGATACAACCACAA
>NW_020870494.1:284875-287375 GCF_003789085.1 Penaeus vannamei | reverse complement strand
GTCTCTCTATTTTCGCTTCATTTTCCCGTCCGGATCACCCAAGGGAGCTGCTCGATCTTCCTGTCCCTGTCGCCTCTCCATCCCTCCCCGAGTATGAAGGTTCATTCATCATTCCTAAGGTATTAGCACGTGATCGCCCGCCGCTTATTATGAGGTAAAATCAATGTAATATTCATATTAACGCTGCCTTGTCAATTTTGCCTCACGTGTGATTTATTACTTTATTTATTAACAAGAAGATTTATGAACGAAATTGGAAAATACCTTTTTTTTTTTTTTTTGTCTATATTTTAGTTATGATCTTGAACATACATACATACAAACAGAAACACGTACATATACAGACTCACATACTGTAGCGCATATAAAATGATGTTAATGATAACGCTGAAAATGATACAGTTGGTAGTGATATTAAATTTATGATACTAATAATAAAAATAATAAATATAATTATAGTAATAGTATTACTAACAAAGATACTAAGGATAACAACAACAACAATGGTTATGGTAATAGCAATATCAATGCTAATAGCATGAAAATTATAACTATAATAAGATTATATTGAAAGTAACAAAAAATAACATTAATGATAACGATGATGATAACGATAGTGATATTTGTAATGATAATAATAATAACAATGATAATGATAATGATAATAAAGATGAGTAAAAGAAAAAAAGAACTGTAATAATGAAATAAGAAATAATAATGATAATGGTGATAATGATAACAATAATAATAATGATGACAACAACAATGATAATGATGATAATTATTATAGTATGGATAGTAATTGTAATAATGATAATTATAATGATAATAATGATAATAACAATAATACGAATAATGATAATGATAATAAAGATAATGGTAATAAAGATAATAATAATTATAATACTACTACTACTAATAATAAGGATAGTAATGGTATGGACAAAAATACCAATAATGATAACAACAATAAAAACAATAACGTATTAAGAATAGCAATAATAGTAATACTACTACTAATTATTATCCTCAAAGTGATGGTAATAATGATAATGATAATGATGATATTGACAATAGTTATGATATTGATAAAAAAATAGGAATTGTTAGTAGTAATTATATTGATGATTCATAATAATCTACGATAATAGTGATAATGATGATAACAATGATAATAATAAAAGTTATAATAATGATAATGATAATAATGATTACAAAAATACTACTACTAGTGATGATAATAATAACAAAAGCAGTAACAGTTTAGAAAATGACGCAAAATGAAAAATAATAAAGAAAAAAGAAAAAAAATAACCCACTGAATTCTTGTAAAAATGTTATGCTTTATTAGTCGCAAAGCATACTTCCATGAGAAGCTTTACACTTAAAACTTGCATAACGTAATAACGGTGATAAACACGATTTAGTTGATGATGCGAAGAAAAAGAAGAGAGAGAGATAGAACGTTATATAGATAGATAAGCAGATAGGTTGATAGATAGATCGATAGATAGATTTACAGATAGAAATAGAGAGAGATAGATAGATTTACAGATAGAAATAGAGATAGATATATAGATAGATAGATAGATATGAGAGAATGGAGAGAGGAGAGAGAGAGAGAGAGAGAGAGAGAGAAGAAAGTGAGAGAGAGAGTATAGAAGAAAGATAGAGAATATAAGAAAGAGAGAGAGAGAGCGACAAATTATATTAATGACAATAATGAACCTAAGCATAATGCCTTTTTCACGGGAGCCTGGATGTAAATGAAAAATTAATTATGTATATTTGAGTCATTACCTTGGTAACGGTTCGTTAAGCATTTATAACTGGTTAGACTAAAATATGTGTATTAATGTCATGAATACTTAAATATGACTTTTAGAACATGGTTTTGATATTGCAGAGTGGAAAAGCAAGGTTTAATTTAAATGTCTTGTAATTTAAGTACTTATGAATGATTAACCCTTTCATCTGCTTCAGGATTTAAAGGCCATTGCGATTGGCTGCTACGAATACGTGAGTGTCGTATGCGGAAAGCTCTGGTAATTGTGATGGTTATAGGAAGCACACACGTATCTGCCATGATTGTGGTGTTTCATGAGTGAAATTCTCTCTCTCTCTTGTCTTTCTCTCTCTCTCTCTCTCTCTCTCTCTCTCTCTCTCTCTTCTATCTATCTATCTATCTATCTTCTTCTTGTGTCATCATACATATGCATATCATATAATATATATATATATATATATATATATATATAATTATATATATATATATATATATATATATATATATATATATAATATATATATATACATATATATATATATAATAATATAATATATATATATATATATATATATATATAAGTATATATAGTATATATAATATATATATATATTATATATATATATATATATTATATATATAATATATATATATGTATACATATGTATATATATACATATATAATATAATATATATATATATATATATATATAT
>NW_020870494.1:257375-259875 GCF_003789085.1 Penaeus vannamei | reverse complement strand
CTTTTCCTCCTCCATTCAAAGGCAGATGTAATTACGCTGTCCTATTCTCTCTCTAACCGGCTTAGGACCGACTTGGCATTGGTGGCTCGGCGAGGTGGCTGCCCGAGGAGCGAGATGTCGCGAGTGCCTCCGGTTTCGAGGGAGTGCCGGTTGATAGCGTGCTCTTGTTGATCGGTTTGCGATTGTGTTTATTTTTTAGATATGTATGTATGTAAACACAACAGCCAATATATATACACACACCATACACATAACACACATATACAATATATACTTATATATATATATATATATATATATATATATATATATATATATAATACATATATATATATATATATATATATATATATATATATATATATATATATATAATATATAATATATATATATATATATATATGTATATATAGTATATTATATATATATATATATATATATATATATATATATATAATATATATATAATATATATATATATATATATATATATATATATATATATAGTATTATATATATACCACACACACACTCACACACACACACACATATAATATATAATATATATATATATAATATATATATATATATATATATATATATATATATAATATATATATATATAAATATAAATACACACACACACACACACACATGTATATATGTGTGTGTATATAACAGTTTTAAAGTCATGAGTACCCGTGACCATTATCTAAAGCAATACACATACAACCGCGCCGCCCAGCCCATCATCCCCTCCCTTCTCTCCCATTCCCCTTCCCCCTCACCGCCACCCCTCTCCTTTCCCCCCCGCCGCCCCAGCCCTCCCAATCCCCCTCCCTCCTCCCCCCCCCCTCCCACCGCCCAGCCCTCCAACCCCCTCCCCCCTCAGCCCCTCCCACCCCCTTCCCGCCGGCCCAGCCCTCCAAATCCCTCTCCCCCCGATCCTCTCTTTGCTCCCCCACCCCTCCTTCCCCACGCCGCCCCCAGCCCTCCAACCCCCTCCCACCCCCCCCTCCTCCTTCCCCCTCCGCCCAGCCTCAACCCCCCTTCCCTCTCTCTCCAGCCCGCTTCTCCCCTCACCGCCACTTCCCCGACGCCCAGCCCTCACCCCCTCCTTCTCTCCATCCCCTCTCTCCCCCCCCCCCTTCCCTCATTCCTCGCCAGACCTCCAACCCCCTTCCCCCTTCCAATCCCCTCTCCTCCAACCCCCCTCCCTCCACCCCCCCAACCTAATCCCCCTCCCCCCCTACCCCCATCCCCTCCATCCCCTTCCCCAGCCTAATCCCCCTCGGAGCCGAACCTGGAGGCTTTCTTCATCACTCCGCGGCTCAAGCGGGACCATCAGCCGAGACCCCGGGCGACCTCCTTGGCTCCTTCTTCAGCGCTCCCAAGAGTCCGGGAGGAACGGGGGCGCGGCTCTCCCGAGGAACGGCTAAGGAGGTATCTCTGACAGTAAGTGGAGACGTTTAAGACGTTCTCCGGGTAATGAGATCAGCTCTCTTAGCGTTGGAGATGATGAGTTGGGGTTGGACGTGAATGGGCGTGGGTGGGGCGGAGGGTGAGAAAGAGAAAATATATCGGGTTGGGTAATCCGAGGTTTTAAAGGGTTTTATTTCATTTCGTTTCATTTCTATTAATAGTTTGACTTGCTTGACTATTTTTTTCTTATAATTGTGTATAAGTTGTAATTATGGTCATTGCAGTTAATGTTATTATCATTATTATTGGTCATATTATTATCATTATTTCTATTGTCATTTTTGTAAATATCACCATTTTTGTTATCATTCTTGTTATTGTTATTGTCATTAGTATTATGAGGATGATTATTCAGCATGATCATGATGAAAAATGATAATTATGATAATGATGACTTGCTGGTGATAAAGATAGTGATGATGTGATGGTGATAATGATGATGATTACCATTATTGTTGCTATTATCATTATAATCATTATCACCATATTCATCATTACTCTTTTATCATTACTATCATCATCATCATAATCATCATCATTATCTTTGTTATTGTCATTATTAGTATCATAATCATTATCATTTATCTTACAAGTATCAGATTATCATTATTTTTTCATATTATTCATTATCATTATTCTTTACATATAATCATTATCATTATTTTATCATATTCGACTCACTTATCATATTTGTGATCATAAGTGTATTCATTATCATTATTATCATAATTGTCAATTCGTCTTACTATATCATAAGTCATATATTGTTATTATCATTATTATGTGTTTCATTAATGCGCAAATTATTAGTGATTGATTACTAATTATCAACTTACTATCAAGTGTAAATTACAATTCTCTTATTAATGTAGTAATTGTCAGCTCTTATCATTATCAATCGATTTGATCATCATTTTATGTTATTGTTATTGTTTTTTGGTATTATATTATCATTATCATAACTTATTTACAATTATCATAGTTTATGTATCATCATTCTTATTCTATATTGTTTTAT
>NW_020870494.1:248038-249767 GCF_003789085.1 Penaeus vannamei | reverse complement strand
CTTCCCTTCTTCCCTCTTTTTACCTCCTCTTCCCCTCTTTTTCCTTCCTTTCCCTCCCCTTACCCTCTTTCCTTCCCCTCTTCCCTCCCTTTTCCCTTCCTCTCTCCCCCTCTCTTCCTCATCCTCTTTTCTCTCTTTCCCCTCTCCTCTTCCCTCTCTTTCCCTTCCCCTCTTCCTTCCTTTTCCCTCTCTTCCCCGTTCTCCTCTAATTTCCCCTTTTTCCCCTCTCCTCTTTCCCCCGCTCCATCCTCTTTTTCCCCTCTCCTCTTCCCTTCTTCCCTCTTTTTCCCCTCTCCTCTTTCCTCTTTCCCCCTCTCCTCTTCCCTCCCTTTCCCTTTCCTTCTTCCCCTCTCCCTTCTCCTCTTTCCCTCTCTTTCCCCTCCTCTTCCCTCTCTTTCCTTCTTTTCCTTCTTTTTCCTCTCTTCCCTTCTCCTCTTTTTTCCTCTTTTCCTTTCCCTCTTCCCTCTTTTTTCCCTCCCTCTTCCCTTCTTCCCTCTTTTTCTTCCTTCCCCTCTCCTCCTCCTTTCCTCCTTTCCCTTAAATCCCTAAATCTCCCTCCCATCTCCTCAGCCGCCTCCTCCCTCGTCTCGGCTTCTTCCAAAGTTATCTTGGGTGATACCGTTAATTTCCTGGGTAGCGAGGCTTACCCTCCAGCTCTCGTCGGCTTCCATTTCGAGTGATGTCTTCCCTCGATTCGGTTCTGTGGGGATGATTTATGTGTGTTTAGGGTAATGTTTATTATTTGGGACTTTTTTTTATTTGGAAATGTTTTGTGTCTTTTTTCCTTTTGTTTATTTTGTCGTATTTTTCTTTGTGTGTTTTTTTTTCTCATTTGTTCATGTCTTTTTTGTTTTGTTTTTTGGGTTTGCTTTCTTCTTGTAACTGTTTTCTTTTTGTTCTTGTTCATGTTTTTTTTTTTTATCTTTTTCTTCACCTCTTTGTCCACTTCTTTCTTTTTTCCCTCTTCCTCTTCTTCTATCTTCGTCTTCTTCTTTTCATAAGTTGCAAAATATGGGATTTTTGCCTACTTTTATTTTCTGTTCTTCCATTTATGTATATGAATGCATGTGCTTTTTCATCTATTTCTCAACCGCTTGTTGTATTACTGTATATTATTCATTATTCCTATTATGCTGCTTATATATATGATTTAATATTAAGCTTCGAAGCAGGTTCCAGGAATATGTTATCCTCATATATATAATGGAGTATCATAAAATAAGATATAAAGCAGCTGTTATGACGATTTTTTAGTACATAGTTAACATGCACTACAGTCTATTATACAGGATGAAATATATCTGTTCCATCCTACCTTATGCAGTTGTCTAGAAAATAATAAAACACTAAAAATACAATTGGGCAAAATTCTATAACAAAAGCATACTAGAAAGACCCCCCCCCAAAAAAAAAAAAAAAAAAAAAGAAAACACAAAGAAATTAATAAAAACAAAACAAATGAAAGCACTAACTGCTCGTCAGCGGTAAGTATTCTCCTTCGCGAGACTAATGCAAGCACGAGATCCCGAAATCAACCATCTACGTAATTGTGATGCAAGCCATTAGGGCGGAGAAGAGGGAACAAAGATAAGAGAATAAACAGCTCTTTGGATAAACGACAACGATGGATACAACGAATGACGTAACTGTTGAGTTGATCGCAACGTTATGGCAAAAATTATGAATAAACCACCTCCTCTTGGGATGAAAATATAGCATACACAGAGCA
>NW_020870494.1:230538-233038 GCF_003789085.1 Penaeus vannamei | reverse complement strand
CACCCCCTTTTCCCCCTTACTCACCTCCCTTTCTTCTTTAAGTCCCTTCCCTTTTTCTTCTATTTCCCCTTCCCCACTTCCTCTTTCCCCTTAAGACTTTTTTCCGTCCCTTTCTCCCTCTCCCACTTCCTTCTTCCCCTTCTTCGCCGATTCCTTTCTTCTTTCTCTTTGACCTCACCCTTCGCATAATCGCGTAAATAATAAATATACATAAACTTAATACCTTAATCCAGCGGACTAGCTTCGAAGAGGAATGATAATGATAGCAGTAGTAGTGGTAGCATAAACAACAATAGTAATAACAATCCTGAGAACGATAATTATAGCAATGATGAATGATAATAATTATCATGCAAGCGTCCAAACAGAATTCTCTAAGATTCGTAATGTAAAGTGTGAGTGTCACTTTTTGATATATATGTTTTCAATTTTTGTCCCATTTTGTACCAGAATTAATTAACATCAAGACCGCAGGCACATGGAAGATGATTTCAGGCATGAGATATAAATGACATCAAGAGAAATATATTTCATATGTGAGACGAACGAAAAGCAAACAGAATTATAACAAGATGATCCTAATGACGATGATATTACTGATGATATTATTAATAGTAGTAATAATAAAACCATGTTAATAATGATAATGATACAAATAAAAAGAATGAGGATGATAGTCATGAAAAATAAAATCAATGATAATACTGATAATGGTGATAATTTATCCACATTATCATCATTATCGTAACTATATTATTACCATTGCTATTATCTTTAAAATTTCATAAAGATATTCGGTGATAATATTCATAGTACTAATGAAAGGATAACTGTAATGATAAGAATACTTACAACAAAACTTTTATCATTGGTAATAATAATCAAAATCAAAATGATATTAATGATGGTAATAAAAATGTGATTAATATAAAATAATAAAATTAAATAATACTTATAGAAAATGAAGGCTAGATAGAAAGAAACGATAAAAACATTGTTTAAAAGAAAAACAACCCCCTTAAGACTGTTGTAATTGGGAAAGTATTACAAGAAACAGGATTTTTTTTCTAGGGGTAGATAATAATAATTGAAATAATAGCAATAATTACCAATATTCTAATAATTTCCCTACTAATAAAGACCATTCTATTATTAGAGGTAGATTAAGAGAAAATTTCCTGGACTGAAGAAGAATGCAGAATGAAGATATGATATGAAAAACACAGAAATACAGTAATATACAGTAATAATATTTTATTCTAAAGGTTCACTATAAGTCCTTGGTATTGGCCATTCCTCAACCATAATTGCGACAGAGAGACGTTAATCGAAATACGTTAATGAATAAACTGATAGATGAATTGATATAAAACTAACATGAACAGCCGAGCAAGTGAATAATCAAAAATAAGAATCGATGGATGAAAATATAAATAATACATGAAAATGAATAACCAAATAAACAATATACAAAGAAACAGATAAAGAAAAAAACAGTGAGTAAATAGATAAAGAAATAAAAAAAATAACACCCTATAATCAAAGAGATAAAGAAATAAACAAAAGATAAACAACATATAATTAAATAGACACAGAAATAATAATAGAAAACAGTAAATAATCAAACGGACAAAACAAAGTAAATAGATAAAGAAATAAAGAATTAAACATCATATAATCAAATAGATAAAGAAATAGATACAAAATAAACAATAAACAATCAAGATAAAGAAATAAACAAAAAACAAACAAAATACAATCAAACAGATAAAGAAACAGAAAAACGATATAAAGTATAGAATCAAAGTGATATAAGAATAAACAATTAGATAAGCAATATATGATAAAAATACAAATAAACAAACAAATAAATAATCGAAATAAGTGAAAAAAGGCGAACCCCATCCACCTCACCACCCCACCCCTCCCCCCACGATTGTGCAAAATCACATCCCAGCGCGAAATTACCAACGTGCAGCATTCGGTATTTTCTCGAGAGATAAAGCGGATTTCTTGCAAATGCAGGCTCGACCGGGGAAGACAAATCCACCTATACATCAGTCCCCGTCTCTTCCTCTGCCAGGGCGCTATCCAGGGGCTAGATGCAAGGGATAGGCTGGCTGCTCGGCTTTGAAGGATGGGAGGGTTATGGCTTGTTTTATTCGAATGGTCCGTCGCTTGTGGCTTTGCGTGTCCCGGTTTCTCCTTCCGGTTGTCGTTTTTTTTTTGTGGATGTTCGGTCGTTTTGTTTGTGTTTGTTTGTCTGTCTGGTTGGTTGCTTGTTTTTGTTGGATTGTTTTTTTTTGTTTTTTTTGGCAGTTTGTTTGTTTGCCTATCTGTTTTTGTTTGTCTGTCCATATTTTTTTTTTGCGTATCTGTCTGTCTTTCTGTGTCTCTCTTCTTTCTTTCTCTCTCTCTCTCTCTTCTCTCTCTCTCTCTCTCTCTCTCTCTCTCTTCTCTCTCTCCCTCTCTCTCTCTCTCTCTCTCTCTCTCTCTCTTC
>NW_020870494.1:223038-228038 GCF_003789085.1 Penaeus vannamei | reverse complement strand
ATTCACACTTAAAGAATTACATTAAAATCCCTTCTTTCCCGAGTACAAGGTTGACCTTCGAAAGAATTATATTATTCTTAAATTATTTTGAATTAAAACTATTCTTTAAATTAAATTATTCTTTAAATTCTTATTATTAAAGAATTGTCTTTAAATTATTTCTTTATGGAGGTAATAAGGTAATGATAAATAATAGTTATCCTATTGCTTTACAGTAACTTAAAAAATACTGAATCTGGATAATTAATTTAATGGCTCCATATTAGGCTAAGACACAACCCAGGTAAGAATTTCACAAAAATATGTTAATAATTTTTTAGTTATCCTGCTAGCCAACAAACAAACAAACTAAATAACCACCTCTACCAAAACCATAATAACAAGAAAGCAAAAAAAAAAACGGGTTTTTTTTTTCTCTCGCTCACAATAACGATCCTAAACAAACAAAACATAACAAAACAAAGCAAAAAGAGAAAAATGAAAGTTTTTTTCTCGCTCATCATAACGATTCTAAACAAACAACAACAAAACAAAAAAGAGAAAAAAAAAGAAAAGAAAAAAAAAGAAAAGAAAGGAAAGAAAAAAATATAAAAAAAAGAAAAAAGGAAAAAAAAAAAAGAAAAGAAAAAAGAAAAAGCGACAAGGCTTCCTCTCACTCACAATGGACAAGGCTCCAGCCAAGATCAGCGCCTTCGACCTCAGATCCAGGTTGGTGGGGAAGCAGACCTTCACCTCCTTCGAAGTGGAACAGCAGGAGGTCTTCGCCAGGTAGATCCCCCGAGGGGAAACCTGTCAGCCGAGGTCACCTGGGTAGAAGTGAAAGAAGTGATTGGTGTGAACCTGTCAGCCGAGGTCACTGGTAGAAGTGAAAGAAGTGATTGGTGTGAACCTGTCAGCCGAGGTCACCTGGGTAGAAGTGAAAGAAGTGATTGGTGTGAACCTGTCAGCCGAGGTCACCTGGGTAGAAGTGAAAGAAGTGATTGGTGTGAACCTGTCAGCCGAGGTCACCTGGGTAGAAGTGAAAGAAGTGATTGGTGTGAACCTGTCAGCCGAGGTCACCTGGGTAGAAGTGAAAGAAGTGATTGGTGTGAACCTGTCAGCCGAGGTCACCTGGGTAGAAGTGAAAGAAGTGATTGGTGTGAACCTGTCAGCCGAGGTCACCTGGGTAGAAGTGAAAGAAGTGATTGGTGTGAACCTGTCAGCCGAGGTCACCTGGGTAGAAGTGAAAGAAGTGATTGGTGTGGCTCGTGATTGTGGAGATTTATGAGGACATGTCAAGCGTCAGTGGGGATTCTTGGTGGAAATACGGACACTAAATGGAAATGAAACTAGTCACAATGAGACATAGGAAAAAAAAAGTAGCGTGACGTTTCCAACCTTCTCGAGTTCCTCATCAGACCAAAACCGTAATGGATCTCTCGGTCTGATGAGGAACTCGAGAAGAGTTCGAAACGTCACGCTTTTTTCCTATATATCTCATTGTGGCTAGTTTCATTTTCATTTTTGTGTTCACGTGATTGTGTTTGTGCTTGAGTTCACGGACACTAAAGTTATTGCTAAGTAAATGTGATTGATAAGCATTCTAATTTCCGTTGCTGTCATGTTTCTTAATAGTGTTAGCAAAATGATGAGTGTATACAAAATTATATCTGAATACAGAATTATATCTATGTAAGTCATGCATTTTATTCATGTATCAGTATCTTCGTTTTTATACATATTTTTATCATCATTATATCTGTTCATATTATCCTTCTTATTGACATTATCCTTATAATCGTGGTTAGTATTATTGAATCCATTATAACGTCAATGGCACTAAGTCCTATATCACCAATAACAATATAATAATAATAAAACGAAAGCTGAGAAAAGGAGAGAAAAAGGCGCGACATAGCCAGTACCTCATAGCCGCCCCTGGAGCATAATGTGTCGGCTTCCTTCTGGAGGAGGAACAGAAGGTCTCCTGAAGGGTTGTGGACGGTGTACTCCATCGGGGATCCCTGGACCACGCCCACCATGTTGCCGGGCGGGAAGCACACCTCCAGATGCTGAGGAAGGAGAGGAGGGTCTCAGGGCGTGGGCTGTGTTAATGTGTGTGCGAGAGAGAGAGGGTGGGTGGGAGAGAAAAATAAGGAGCGGATTTTTCTTTTCTCTCTCTTATTATTATTTCTTTCTTACGCTCGTCCTCTCACTCTCTCTCTCTCTCTCTTTCTTCATCTATCTGTCTACATATCAGTCTGTTTATCTGTCTCTCCCCTTTTCCTCCCTCTCTGTCTCCGTCCTTCCCTTCCTCCACTCTCTATATCACTACCTCTTTCATTTTCTCACACTCTTTCTCCTCTCTCCACCGACCCCCTCTCACCGTTTCTCTCTCTATCTATCTATCTGTCTATCTATCCCTCTCTCACCCACTCCCTCTTTCTTTGTCTCTCCCTCCCTCCATCCCTCCCTCCCTGGCTCGCTCCCTCTCCCTCCATCCCTCCTCCCTCTCTCTCCCTCCCTCCTCCCTGTCTCTCCTCTCCTTCTCCCTTCCTCTCCCTCTCCCTGCCTCCCTGGCTCGCTCCCTCTCCTCCATCCCTCCCTCCCTGGCTCGCTCCCTCTCCCTCTCCTTCTCCCTCCCTCTCTCTCCTCTCCTTCTCCCTCCCTCTCTCTCTCTTCCTCCCTCCTCTCTCTCCCTCCCTCTCCCTCCCTCTCCCTGCCTCTCCCTGCCTCACCGTGGGCGTGTAGGCGCAGCAGGAGGACTCCTCGTCGGTCCTCGTGAGGTTGAGGACGTCCAGATGCGCGTTGTTCAGGACCTTGATGGTGACGGGTCCGCATCCCCGCCGCCGCTGCAGCACCGCGGGTGGAAGGTCCGCACTACGTAGATCTGCTGCCCCTCCTCCCGGCTCACGCGCAGCTTCCGCCCTGCAGCGTCGGGGGTGGGAGGGAGGGAGGGGGCGAGAGGGAGGGAGGGGGGAGTGAGGGAGGGTGCTTAGTGTGGGTACTGTGTATTTACGCACGTTTGCACATACACGTACGTACACACGTACAATGCTTATATAACACACACATGCAGATATATATATATATATATATATATATATATATATATATATATATATATATATATATATATATATATATATATATATACATACATACATATATGCATAGATGAATAGAGAAGATAGATGGATAAAGTGTGTATGCACACACACACAACGGCACACACACACACACACACACACACACACACACACACACACACACACACACACACACACACACACACACACACACACCAACATATATATATATATATATATATATATATATATATATAATATAAATATATATATATAAACATATATTCACATACACACGCATCTAGCTAAGGCGCATTTCTGACGAGAAACACGAGCAAGCAACGGTTTATTTCGCTTGCTTTCTATGTAAACAAACTCCCAGGATGTGTTATGATTCGCTCCCCTTCGTTGTGGGCGACAGGGGTAAGCGTGGTAGAAAACGTACTGGGATCTGTTATTACAAGTGACAATCATCATCATATATATCATCAATATATCATCATCAATAGTAGTGAATCATCATCATCATCAATATTATCCCTATTCCCTCTTTCTACCTCATCCAACACATACTATGATAGTGAATTTGGGAAGTATTTCTTCATCTTGGCTTTGCTTGAACCGAAGGAGATAGAGGAAATAAGAATTTGAAAAAGAATCTATAAATTATGCAGCACAAAAGGTTATGGATAACTATAATAAAATCGTCCTTACCTTTAATGGCGAATTGAAAAGTCAAAGTCAGAACATTTTATTCCATTAATTACAATGGTTGTTCTTTACATACATACATTTATATTTATAACTGATTATTTAATAAGTGACCTTTTAAGATATGATCACAACTTAGCTTATAATATATCTACTGGTAAAAAATTAAGGAATTTAATAAGAGAATTTCATCGAAATCAAGGTCTATAAAAGTACTTATATAGACTTGTTTCTGTTGGCCTTGTTCGTGGTTTGTTTACTTTTGTGACGTCATGAAGCTTCGCGGTTTGTTTACTATTGTGACGTCATGAAACTTCGTTTTGTTTACTCATTGTGACGTCATGAAACTTCGCGGTTTGTTTACTATTGTGACGTCATGAAACTTCGCGGTTTGTTTACTATTGTGACGTCATGAAACTTCGCGGTTTGTTTACTATTGTGACGTCATGAAACTTCGCGGTTTGTTACTATTGTGACGTCATGAAACTTCGCGTTTGTTTACTATTGTGACGTCATGAAACTTCGGGTTTGTTTACTATTGTGACGTCATGAAACTTCGCGGTTTGTTTACTATTGTGACGTCATGAAACTTCGCGGTTTGTTTACTATTGTGACGTCATGAAACTTCGCGGTTTGTTTACTATTGTGACGTCATGAAACTTCGCTGTTTGTTTACTATTGTGACGTCATGAAACTTCGCGGTTTGTTTACTATTGTGACGTCATGAAACTTCGCGGTTTGTTTACTATTGTGACGTCATGAAACTTCGCGGTTTGTTTACTATTGTGACGTCATGAAACTTCGCGGTTTGTTTACTATTGTGACGTCATGAAACCGCGGTTTGTTTACTATTGTGACGTCATGAAACTTCGCGGTTTGTTTACTATTGTGACGTCATGAAACTTCGCGGTTTGTTTACTATTGTGACGTCATGAAACTTCGCGGTTTGTTTACTATTGTGACGTCATGAAACTTCGCGGTTTGTTTACTATAGTGACGTCATGAAACTTCGCGTTTGTTTACTATTGTGACGTCATGAAACTTCGCGGTTTGTTTACTATTGTGACGTCATGAAACCGCGGTTTGTTTACTATTGTGACGTCATGAAACTTCGCGGTTTGTTTACTATTGTGACGTCATGAAACTTCGCGGTTTGTTTACTATTGTGACGTCATGAAACTTCGCGGTTTGTTTACTATTGTGACGTCATGAAACTTCGCG
>NW_020870494.1:200280-202780 GCF_003789085.1 Penaeus vannamei | reverse complement strand
TCATATCTCTCCTATTTCAACATTTGGTCAAATCAATCACGTAATGACCTCATTTTGTTTATTCTCAATTTCCTTCTCGTGGTTTTTAAATGCGAAATGACGTCACAGTTTTCACAGGTAGCTTTGGGATAGGAAGAAAGGAGGATTCAGAACGTGCGACCGAGAAAGGCTCGCCAAAATACTCCTGGGCAAGTTGACGTAAGATTCTCTGCCTTGGAGCTTGACTAGAGCAAGTTTTCAGGCAAACTAGTTAGAGTAGAAGAGATAAATGTTGTTTTTTTTTAATTATTGATGGTGATGATTGTGATTAACCTTGTAAAGTTAATAAGAAAAAAGAAGAAGATGCGAAATAGAAGATGAGTGAAGTAGAGAGAGAAAGAGAGAAAGAAGGATAGAGCAAGAGAGAGAGAGAGAGAGAGAGAGAGAGAGAGAGAGAGAGAGAGAGAGAGAGAGAGAGAGAGAGAGAGAGAGAGAGAG
Organism: Penaeus vannamei; assembly: GCF_003789085.1. Taxonomy (NCBI): domain Eukaryota; kingdom Metazoa; phylum Arthropoda; class Malacostraca; order Decapoda; family Penaeidae; genus Penaeus; species Penaeus vannamei. The sequence goes on along the minus strand of NW_020870494.1, from coordinate 202,303 downwards.
AGAGAGAGAGAGAGAGAGAGAGAGAGAGAGAGAGAGAGAGAGAGAGAGAGAGAAAGCGAGAGCAAGGGAGCGAGGGAGAGAGAGAGATAGAAAAAAAAAAATGAGGCTGGAGAGAGAGAGAGGGGGGGGGGGGAGAGAAATGAGAGAAAGAGAGAGAGAGAGAGAGAGAGAGAGAGAGAGAGAGAGAGAGAAGAGAGAGAGAGGAGAGAGGAGAGAGAGAGAGGAGAGAGAGAGAGAGGAGAGAGAAAGAGAGAGAGAAGAGAGAGAGAGAGAGAGAGAGAGAAGAGAGAGAGAAGAGAGAGAGGCGAGAGAGGAAGAGAAGAGAGGAGAAGGAGAGAGAGAGAGCGAGAGAGGAGAGAGAGAGAGAGAGAGAGAGAGAGGGAGAGAGAGAGGAGAGAGAGAGAGAGAGAGAGAGAGAGAAGAGAGAGAGAGAGAGAAGAAGAAGAAGAAAGGAAGGAAGAAGAGAGAGCGGAGAGAGAGAGGAGAGAGAGGAGAGAGAGGGAGAAGAGAGAGAGAGAGAGAGAGAGAGAGAGAGAGAGAGAGAGAGAGAGAGAGAGAGAGAGAGAGAGAGAGAGAGAGAGAGAGAGAGAGGAGAGAGAGAAGAGAGAAGAGAGGAGAGAGAGAGAGAGAGAGAGAGAGAGAGAGAGAGAGAGAGAGAGGAGAAGAAGAAGGCAGAAGGTAAGAAGAGAGAAGAGCGAGAGAAGAGAGAGAGAGCAATAAACCCCGCCTCTTGTTACTCTTCTGGTTTACACTTTTATTGGATCTTCGACATCGTGTCAGTTTGATATTGAAATATTTTCCGTGAACGCACACAGGCACACGTACACACAGAGAAGCACGCGGATACAGACAGACACACACGCATACAGGTAAATAATACTCAAACACACGCACATATACGCACAGAAGCACGCATAAATACAGATACAAACACATAGGCGTACATAAGCCCACAAACACACTTGATAACACAATAACGCGCACATGATTTATCTTTTTATTCCTTTATATATGATATAGATTAATCGTCATCATTATCTCTATGTCCAATTCCCGGTTTTAATTTTTTTTTCCTTTTCTCCTTCGTTTTTCCCGTCTTGTCCATTTATTTCACTATTTCCCCTTTCCACTAATCCATCCTCCCTTTTTTCCATTTCTTTATCATCAGTATTTCATTCTTGCTAATATCACTCTCCCTCCCTGCATCTCTCTCTCCCTTTCATTCTAACTTCCCTTTTCCCTCATTCCGTTTCACAATAACCCTTTCTCTATTCCATATCTCTTTCTCTTTCTTCTCTCTCTCTCCGTTTCCTCTCTCTTTCTCCCCTCTCCTCTCTCTCTCTCTCTCTCTCTCTTCTCTTTCTTTTCTCGTCTCCTCTATCCATTATATCTAATCCTATCTATAATATGTATCTGTCCTATCTCTCTATCTATCTCTCCCTCTCTCTCAATTTCTTTTTTGTTTATCTGACTTTCTCTGTCTTTCTCTCTCTCTCTCATTCACTCTCCGTCTCTCTCTCTCTCGTGGTCTCTTTCTCTCTCCTCTCTACTTCTCTCTCTTCTCTCCTCTCTCTCTCTCGCCAGCTCTCATTCTCTCTCAATGATTGGTCTTCAGAGACTTCTTTTCTCTCCTCTCTTCTCTCTCCTTCTCCTCCCATCCTCCTCTCTCTTCTCTCTCTCTCTCCTCTCTTTTCCGTTCATCATCTCTCCCTCTCTCTCTCACTTCCCCCTTTTTTTTCCTTTTTTTTAAATTGTAAAATCTCTGTCATCTTCCTCTCTCCTCTCTCTCCTCTCTCCCGCTCCTCTCCCTCTCTCCTCCTCACTCATCCATCATCACTACTCTCTCCTCTTCTCTCCCTCTCTCCTCTTCTCCATCTCCCTCTCCTCCATCTCATTCTCTCTTTCTCGCTCTCCCTTCTTCTCCTCTCACTCCTCCTTCCTCACTCTCATCTCTCTCTCTCTCTCTCTCTCTCTCCTCTTCCTCTCTCCTCTTCTCCTCTTCTCTCTCCTCCCTCTGGGTCTC
>NW_020870494.1:186311-191680 GCF_003789085.1 Penaeus vannamei | reverse complement strand
ATATTTATTACATGTTTGGATTGTGTGAAACGCCGAGATCTCCCTTCATAACATTTTAAGCGAATTTAAAGAAGAGTTGATATAGTAGTAAAAATCGCAAGATAATTTTATAATGTTATATTATTGATATGATAGCCTGTGAATGAAGAATATTTAAATAATTTTGGCAAATTAGTTTTGTGAATTGAGGACCTTATACCACTATTGTTTTTTGTTTACCTCCGCACTCTCGCTCTGTGAAAAGAATTTTAATGTCCCTTTACATATAACAACTAAAACACTGTATGTTAGATATTAATATTTTAATGCATAAAACTAAATCACGCACTCAATTATGTATTTTAGAGAACGATTTTTTCAGATGAATATAATATCAGCAATAGATTATTTTAATTTGGAATTATTTTAGAGATAATGATAATATCACACTTTTCAATTGTGGAACAGACTATTAATCTCACCTTATATTATAATCATAATAGCTAGGATCCGTGTCATAAAGTAATAAACAATAACAATACAGATTACACTCTGATGAAGAACAGACAATAAATGATTGTCAACACCCATTCACGTCCAGAAACTGGAAGATATATAAGCATTAACATTATGAAACCTAAAGTATCATATTTACTACAGAATATCACTCACACTCTCAGAAAAGATCCTAATATGAGCATGGATAATAAATAATAGATACCACGAGTGATATGTGATTAGCCAACTGTACTTTTAGCGTTTAGCTACTTGTCTATTGCCGCCCACTCTAATACTCACTACATACAGACTAACAAGCACATATATCATTACATCAAAATCGAAGACAAAAAAATCATGATGATGAGCAGTATCCACGTTATGAGTTAAGTTATATCAGTACAAAGTTAAAGATTACATAGAGTAATTACACTCTAGTGAAAATAATAATAGCAGTAGTAAAAACTGGGAAAAAAATATGTAAAAAAAAAGAAAAGTGAGAAGAGTAAGCGAGACGGGTATAGTAATATAAGAAGTATATTAGAGTACAATGGGTTAAGAATAACAACAAAAAAATAAAATAATAAATATAAAATAGGGACATCATAATTGAAGGAGTTATAAATAGTATTAAGGGAGATCAAATAACAAGTAAGTAATAATAACTACTACAACGAGAATAAGTAAAAACAAACAGATGGAATGATAAGTGAGATTTAACTGATGGAATAGTTATGGAATATTAAAGTAGTAGTGTGTAAGAGTAGTAGGTTGTAGTAGGGTAGTGAATAATGAGGTAGTAGTAAGTTAGGTAGATAGTTAGTAGGTAGTAGTAGTAGTGAGGAGATAGGTAGTAGGTCAGTGGGGAGTGGAGGTAGTCAGTGAGGTAGGTAGAGAGTAGTAGTAGTAGTAGTAGTGAGTAGGTAGTAGTCAGTAGTGAGGATAGATAGTAAGTGGCTAAGGTAGTGTGAGTAGTAGTAGGTTAGGTTAAGTAGTAGTAGGTGAAAGTAGTAAGTAGTAGGGAGAGAGAAAGTAGTGGTAGTGTAGCTAGTAGTTAGTAGTGAGTAGGGTAGATGAGTGGAGTAAGTAAAGTAGGGTAGGTAGTTATAGTAGGTAGTAGGGGAGTAGGTAGTAGTATTAGGTAGTAGTAGTAGAAGTAGTAGTAGTAGGTAAGTAGTAGTAGTTGAGTAGTAGTAAGTAGGAAGTAGGATAGTAGAGTAGGTAGTAGTAGTAGCTAGGGGGTAGTAGTTAGTAGTAGGTAGTAGTAGATAAAGTAGGTAGTAGTAGGTAGTAGTAGTAGTGAGTAAAGTAGGTAGTAGTAGTAAGTAGTAGTGAGGTAGTAGATAGGTAAGTAGTGGATGTTAGTTGTAGTAGGTAGTAGTAGTAAGGGGTAGTAGTAGTAGTGAGTAGTAGGTAAGTAGTGAGTGAGTTAGTAGGTAGTACAGTAAGTAGTAGTAGTGAGTAGTAGTAGTAGTAGTAAGTAGTAGGTTAGTAGGTAGTAGTAGTTAGTGAGATAGTGAGTAGTAGTAGTAGTAGTAGGGTAGTAGTAGTAGGTAAGTAGTAGTAGATATAGTAGGGATAGTAAGTAGAGTTAAGGTAGTAGGTAGTATAGTAGCGTTCGGTATATGAAGTAGTGGAGTGAGGGTAGTAATAGTAGTATGTGTAGGTAGGTTAAGTTAATAGATGTAAGTAGTAGTATAAGAGTGAGTGAGTAAGTAGTAGAGTAAGTGGAGGAGGTAGATAGAGGAGTGAGTGGAAGTAGGAGTATGAGGGTAGTAGAGTAGTAGTCGTACGGTAGTAGGAGTGAGTGAGGTAGTAGTAGTAGTAGGGTTAGTAGTAGTGAGTAGGTAGTAGAGTGGGATAGTAGTGAAGTGAGTAGGTAAGTTAGTAGTAAGTAGGTTGGTTAGATGGGTAAGTAAGTAGTAGGTAGTAGTAGTGATGAGTAGTTAGTAGGTGGTATAGTAGTAGCTAGTAAGTAGGTGGTTGAGTAGTAGTAGTAGTAGGTAGGTGTAGTAGTATAGTAGGGTAGTAGTAGTAGTAGTAATAGGTAGTAGTAGGTAGTAAATAGTAGTAGTAGTAGGTAATAGTATGGTAGTAGTAGTAGTAGTAGTGGGGTGGTGGGTAGTAGTAGGGTGGTTGGTGGTGGTGGTTAGTGAGTAGGTGGTGGTGGTGGGTGGTAGGTTGGGGGGAGGTAAAGTGAGGGGTAGAGGTGTAGTAGAGTAGGGAGTGAGGTAGGTAAGTAGTAGTAGGGTAGTGAGGAGTGAGTAGGTTAGTAGGTAGGGGTCGGTGAGGTGGTAAGTAGGAGTAAGTGGTAGTGGTAGATGGAGTGAGTAGGGTGGTAGTAGGTAGGGTAGTGAAGTTAGAGGTTGGGTAGGTAGTTAGGTAGGAGAGGGGAGGTAAGGGAGAGGGGGATAGATAGTAGGAGAGGGTAGTTAAGGTAGTAAGGTAGTAGGTAGTAGTGAGTGTAAGGATGAGTAGTAGGTAGTAGTAGTAGTAGGATAGTAGGTAGTAGTAGGGAATAGTAGGTAGTAAGTAGAAGTTGGTAGTAGGAGTAGTAGGTGAGTAGTAGTAGTAGGTAGTGTAGAGTAGATAGGTAAGTAAGTAGGTAGTCAGTAGGTAGTAGGGGTAGTAGGTAGGATACAAGTAAGGTAGTGTAGGTAGTGAGGTATGTAGGTAGAGTTAGTTAAGTAGTAGTTAGGGTAGTAGAAGTAGTGAGGTAGTAGTAGTAAGTAGTAGTGAGTAGTAATAGGTGTAGTAGTAGTAGAGGTAGTAGTAAGTAGAGGGTAGTAGTAGTTAGTATGTAGTAGTAATTGAAAGTGAGGGTAGTAGTAGTAGGTGAAGGTAGTAGTAGTAGTAGGTAGTAGTAGTAGGGGTAGTAGGATGGTAGTAGTGAAGTAGTGGAAGTGAGATGTAGTAAGTTAGTAGGTTAGTAGTAGTGAGTAGGGAAGATAGTAGTAGAGTTCAGGTCAGAGTAGTGAGTAGCTAAGTAGGATAGTCAGTAGTAGTAAGTTAGTAGTAAGTAGTAGGTAGTTAGTTGAGTAGTCTAGGGTAGTAGTAGGTAGTAGAGTAGGTAGTAGTAGTAAGTAGTAGTAGGTAAGTAGTAGTTAGTAGGTATTCGTAGTAGTAGGGTAAGTAGGTAGGTAGATTAAGGAGTAGTAGGTAGTAGTGAGGTAGTAGTTAAGGTGAGTAGTAGAATAGTAGGTGGAGAGTAGTAAGTAGGGTAGGTAGTGTTAGGAGACAGGTATTGTAGTAGGTAGTAGTGGTTAAGTAGTATAGGTGTAGCTGAGGTAGGTACAGTAGGTAGTAGTAGGTAGTAGTAGGTGTAAGGTGTAAGGTAGTAGTAGTAGTAGTAGGTAATAGTAGTAGGTAGTAGTAGTAGTAGTAGTAGTTAGTAGTAGTAGTAGTAGTAGTAGGTAGTAGTTAGTAGTTAGGTATGTTAGGTTAGTAGGTAGTAGTAGGTATGTAGTGAGTAGTAGTAGTCTGAAGGTGTTATAAAAGTAAAGTAGTAGTTAAGTAGTAGTATTGAAGGTAAGTAGTAGTAGATAAGGGTAGGTAGGGTAGTAAGTATGTAGGTAGTAGTGAGTAAGTTAGGTAGTAAGTAGTGAGTAGTGTAGTAGGTAGTAGTAGTAGTAGGGGTAGTACGAGTGAGGTAGGTTGAGTCAGTGGAGGTAGTAGTAAGTAGGTGAGTAGTAGAATAAAAGTAGGTGAGCTATAGATGAGTGAGGGGTAGAGCTAGTAGTAGTAGTAGTAGTCTAGGGTAGTAGTAGTAGTAGGCTAGTAGGTAGTTAGAGTAGGTAATAAAGTAGTAATAGTAAAGGTAGTAAGTAGTGAAGTAGTAAGGAGATAGTATAGTAAGTAGTATGTAGGTAGTTGTGATAGAGGTAGTAGTAGTAGGTGGTAGTAGGTAGTAGTAGTAGTAGTGAGTAGTAGGTAGTAGGTAGTAGTGTAGTAGTAGTGAGGTAAGTAGTAAGTAGTAGAGTACGTAGTGAGTAGGTAGTAGCTGAGTAGTAGTAGTAGTAAGTAAGGTAAGTAAGTAATAAGTAGTAGTAAGTAGTAGTAGTAGGTAGTACGATAGGTAGTAGTAAGTAGAGTAGTAGTAGTAGGTAGGTAGTAGGTTAGTAGGTTAGTAGTAGTAAGGTAGTGAAAAATAGTGTAGTAAGGTAGTAAAATAGTAGTAGTAGGTAGTAGTACGTAGTAAGTAGTAAGTAGTGAGGTAGTAGATAAGTAGTAGTAGTAGGTAGGTTATAGTAGTAGTAGGTAGTAGTAGTAGTAGTAGTTAGGAGTAGTAGTAGTAGGTAGTTGAGTAGTAGTAGGAGATGTAGTAAGGCAGATAAGTAAGTAGGTAGATAGTTAGATAGTAGATACAGGATGAACGTCAAGTTAAGTGAGTAGATAGTAAAGTGTAGTATAGGTAGAGTAGTAGGTAGTAGTAGGTGGTAGTGGTAGTAGTAGTAGTAGTAGTAGTAGTTAGTAGGTAGTATAGTAGTAGTTTAGTAGTAGGGTGGATAGGTAAAAGTAGTAGTAGTAGTAGGGTGGTAGTAGTAGTAGTAGTAGTAGGGTGGTAGTAGTAGTGAGGTAGTCGAGTAGTGTGATGTAAAAGTAGAGGTTTGAGTAGTGAGTAAGGGTAGTAAACTAGTAGTAGAGTAGGATAGATAGATGTAGTAGTAGCTTAGTAGGAATAAATAGTGTAGGATAGATTAGGGTAGTGAGGTGATGGGTGGGTTTGGTAGTAGTAGGTGGTGGTGGTGGTAGTAGTAAGTGAGGTGGTGGGTGGTGGTGGTCAGTCAGATAGTAGTCAAGGGTAGTAGGTAGTAGTGTGAGAGTAGTAAGTAGTCAGGTTATGCATGAGTAGGTAGGTAAGTAGTGAGTAGGGGATAAGTTAGGTTAGGTAG
>NW_020870494.1:168811-181311 GCF_003789085.1 Penaeus vannamei | reverse complement strand
TACTAGTAATTGTACTAGTGATGGTATTAGTACTAGTAATTGTACTAGTAATAGTATTAGTACTACTAGTAATTGTACTAGTAATAGTATTGGTACTATTAGTAATAGTATTAGTACTACTAATATTGTTGCCATTATTATTATTATTACTAGTACTACTACTACTAGTACTACTGCTACTACTACTAGTAGTAATAGTACTACTAGTAATAGCACTACTTGTACTAGTAGTAGTAGTAGTACTAGTAATAATAAAATAATAATATTAATAATAATAATAATAATAATAATAATAATAATAATAATAATAATAATAATAATAATAATAATAATGACAAGTGGTACTAGTGCTAGTACTACTAGTACTAGACTATTACTAGTAGTACTATTACTTGTACTAGTACTACTACTACTACTACTAGTAATAATAATAATAATGATAATAATAATAATAATAATAATAATAATAATAATAATAATAATAATAATAATAATAATATTAATAATATTAATAATAATAATAATAACAATAATAATAATAATGATGACAACATAGACAAAGAAAAAGAACAACAATAACAGCAATAAGAACAACACTAATGAAAATGATAAAACTACTGAAAGTGAATGGAAAAAACACACTACCATATTGACACAATTGTAGACAAACCTACAATGCACAAAAAAGAGTCAATGAAATAAATGACAAAGAGTTTCAGATTTCTCCTGGATTCCAGCCATTTCTACCAAACATAAAAGTAATAACAATAACACAAACAATTACAATAAAAAATAATCTTAAAAAATAGTATTAGGATAGGTCTGCCATTATCACCAATAATAGTACTAGGAACAGCTGTAACAGACTTGTAGAGCCAATGATAAGGACAATGATATCATTCACAATTATAATAAACAACATTAACAATAATAATTGATGATGATAAAAGTAATAGTAATAGAATTAGTATTAGTAATAATAATAGTAACATTATTATTATTAATAATAGTAATAATAGCAATAACAGTAATAGTATTAGTATTAGTAATAGTATTAATAATAATATTAGTACTAACAGTAATAGTAATAATAGTAACAGTAATGATGGTAATAATAGTAATAATAGTCATAATAGTAATGATAATGATAATAATAATGATAATAATGATAATGATAATGATATCAATAATAATAATAATAATAATTATTATTATTATCATTATAATATTAACAATAACAATAACAATAACACAATGATGATGATGATGATGATGACTGATAATGACTGATAATGATTGATGATGACTGATTACGACTGATGATCTTCAGTCTTCCCTGATTTCTGGAAGCACCTGGTAAATGTCATGGCCAGACAAACTCACTGCACTCACGGCTGAATTATCTACCCTTAATAATAATAGTGGTGATGATGATATGATGATATAATAATGATGATATAATAAATGATGATGATATATTAATGATGATGATATGATAATGATAATAATATAATAATGATAATATAATAATGATATAGTAATAATGATAATAATGATAACAACAAAACAATAATCATTGTCATAATAATAATAATAATAATAATAATAATAATAATAATAATAATAATAATAACAATAATAATAAAACAACAATAATAATAACAATAATAATAACAATAACAATAATAATATTAATAATACTAACAATAATAATAATAATAACAATAACAATACCAACAACTACAAAACAACAACAACAACAAAATAATATAATAATAATAATAATAATAATGACTACAATAATAACAATAATCATCATAATACCAAAAGGAACAGCAGTATTAATAACAACAATAATACACCAACAAAATAAAGTCCACAGTATTATAGACATAATGTTATGAGCAGAACAGTAAATAAAAGTTCAACAGTCAGTATTTTCTATCTAAAACTATTAAACCATTACAATAACTTCACAAAGGGATAAATAAAGGAATATGTAAAATGAAAATACCATTCCTCTAGCACCATTACCGTCCTATATTTTAGCAATATTAAAAACATTTTCAATTATATCATTCTGATTTTACCATTTTTTCCCTTTCATTAGTAACATAAGGTATATAAATTAATCATCTAAACTATCAAAAACTAAATACACAAGTTCACTATTGATTTCCCCTGATGAACGCTTTATAAAAACGTAAAATGCATCCTCTAATCAGCGGTTACGTGTAATCGAGCCAATTCCACGTGTCTACATTAAATTAATATCAAATGATTATACTTTTTACTGAAAATCAAAACTGAACGAAATTGTGAAGACAAGATACCGTTGAATTTCATCTTGACAAATTGTTTGCATAATCGACTTTCATTGCCGTCCCTTCCTCCACAACAAACCGCTACAATACCGATAAAAATCCGCCCCTCAAAACAATAATAATAATAATAAATAATGAAAATAATGAAACAATCAAAAGAGCTGTACTCGGAGCGTGCATCGGCGTGGCGAGCGAGCAGGCCGAGCGGCCCGGCGGCGCAGCGCGGGAGAAGCTTTATGGTGGCGAAGGAAGGCAGCCAGACATGAGCCACCGCGCCTCACCTCACGCTCCCCGACGCACGTGGGGCCGCCCGCAACGTCACCACTAGCCCATGACGTCACTGTGGTGGTGACGTCAGCACCCACACGCCCGTATCCGCGCCCACCACGCCCACAAAGTAATCCCAGCGCCCGAGCCCCACGCCCACCAATCACCACGCGCGCCGCGCGGTAAGTCCCGCCCCCGCGCCCCGCCCCCATCTCGGCGGCCACTCCCCCCCCCCTCAGTCACTCGAGTCAGGCAGCCAGGGCTATGAAGCGAGGGGGGAGGGAATGTAATCCCCCTGGCGGGAGGGAGTCATCCTCCTGGGTCGTCATCATCATAATCACAACAAAATTCAAGAATAAACAAAAGCAAATTAATTACAACCTAAAAATCGCCTCTATACGCCCAGCCATAGAAGCGACAATCGAGCGGAGCACACTTCACACACGGGGACTCTCGCTAAGACATTTTTGCTTCTTCCGAAAGCGAGACCCACGACGAGTGAAAAGCAGTCTTTACTAAAATATTATTCTAGTTTTAACATATTTCATGTAAAAATGCGTGCGACCATCCTGTGCAAATTTCCAGCAGGGAGCGAGGCGCGCGTGGCATCAGGAGGTCCCTTGACCACCGCAACATTTTTGGCGCGACTGATTTGCTTCATCGATTCTTTGAGACCACGTGACCAGTTTCTACGTACATCCGGGACCCCCAAATTATCTTTCGTCTGCTCTATCTCTCCTCCTTTACGAACCTCTGTTCCACCAACGACTGCCCTCTCCTCCGTGGGGAGAGTCACGTCCCTCGATCTGCCACCAAGAACGCCTTCGGGCCGCGAGGAAAGCTCAGCCCGGCCTCGGGAAAATGTCTAGCCCGCCTTGCCATTATGATAATCGACCTCCTCCACTACACTCCGACACCCTACACTCACCCTCGACCCCCACCACGTACCACGTTGCATCCAACTCCAGACGTAAACCCACACGACCTGGGGGTCAGCCTCAATATACAGCAGCCAAATGCCTTCAGCCAAGACAAGGGGAGCGTGGCATTCCATTGACAATTAATGAGTTTTTTTTTTTTACTTTTTTCTTCTTTTTTCGCGACTGTCTCACCGAGCGGTCAGCACTCCGTGTAACATGACCGTAAAGCTACATGAACACACATCGTCTCCTGCGTCAACATGATCATTCCAAACACTCCTTGCATTCCTCTCGCCAAACTACTACCGTCACATTCGCACAGTTAAATTAATTACATTAAAAGTAAACATAGATCAAATCTTTATATTTATCTCTCACCCGAGATAAAGTACTCAAATCAATGTTCGGACTGAAGGACGACCTTCAAGGCGCCTTTTGAGGAAGACGGCTCGAGAGGGGGACGTGCTCGCTTCTGGTGGAAAGGATGAAGGTGTGAAGCCGCCCGGGTGTCTCTTGCCGCACGACGCCTCACCCGCCTCCCTCAGCCAATGACAGCCTCGCCTGCGTGATCCTCGTCCTCCAGGCTGCCATCACAGTACTCAAGGACTACTCCAACACCCTACACAATCCTTCAGACATGGCTCGCACGTCCCCGGCGTGGCAGGGGGAGCTTCAGCCTCTCCTTTACTCAGAAACTTACACTTGAACGGGGTGTTGAAGTGTGACACTCTGAGGTCTGGGCCGAAGGTTTATTCCCACTTGCCCTTGGGGGGTTTGAGTCCCTTACATACCCTTGAGGTCATCCTTCATGACGGTCCCCACTCGGGGACATCCCCGAGTGAGGGCCTTGGTTGGTGACGTCCTCTCGTGTGCCAGGGATCATTTTACACGCTGGGGCTTAGCGTAAAGACAGAGTGTGCCGCCTTCTACAGTGTGGGTGTGTGAACACTTAAACCCTGGCGCTGTCACCCTGTTCTCCCGCTCTACAAAATGTCCATCTGCTTCCCTCCGCCGGTCTCGTCCCCCTGCCATTCCTCCAGCCAGGCCCTGCGAAACTGCTCTAACTCGTCCTAGGAGCGATTAGCCTACAGATTTGACAGCGGAATTGCCTCCCTCATAGCACTTTCCGCATAACTATTTTTACATTTGCACTCACCAATTTTAGAGACACCAGTTCTCGATAGTTGAACTCCGGACAAGACTTCTCATTGGACTCAGGCAGTGTCAAAATAATACGCACTGTTTTCATCTTCTTCTCCTTTTTCTTTTCTTTCTTTATAGGCCCTAGGGTAGAAAATGCTACCTTCTTAGGTTCCGTCATGTTTCTAGAGGTATTTCCATTCAAATATAATAAAAACGCTGGCTATTCGCGATCACAAACATTCAAACCTTCACCACTTCCCTTCCATCTTTCACTACTGAAGCAAACGCGCATGCGCACACTTCAAAACACACATTGGCGCGAAACAATTGCATAGGGTATTGCAATTTCTTTTTGCAAATTTATAATCAGAAAAAAATATGTATTTCAAAATTATGCGTTGAAAATACACATTTTACCTAATAAGAAAATTCAACGCTTTTCCAAACCAGTGACTCGAGTCCGATTTTGTCGTTTTATGGCTTTATATAATCCGCTTTCTATATGTTTAATTATTTCTGGTCATCTTGTAGATTTATATACTAACATGAGAGTTCTAGATATATTTTAACATAAAATTTCTCGTCTTTCGTGTTTATTTTATGCTAATGCCCCTTTTTGTTTTGATATCAAATGAGCAACTTAAATTAATATTTTTAAACACTATGCAATATATAACTCTATATAATTCTCTTTTATTAATACAAAATACCTAAAATGATAATAAACACTTTTATAAATTTTCTTTCTAAAACAAATAGTATCTTCATTGAGTGTTGTTTTCCCAGAGGAGAGTCATCATGGCTGGCAGTGCAATGGCTAGTGTCTACGGCGCATCCCCAATTTGGTCCGGTGGCCCTTCCCCTGGGGAGTTTTACAACTTTCCAGGATCTAGGAGTCAAAATGAAGCCAAGTCCCATACACTGTGAGTTTGTGGTGGTTCTGTGTAGTGTAGTTTCGTGGAAATTATGACATTGCTACATCATCCCGGTATGACTTACTTGTCAACTCGTATTGTCAAGATAAGTTTAGTTCATCTTTAACCCAATTTCCCTGTCCTGATTTGTTCTTTTACTTTTAATTTCATTTGGACAAGCTCTGCATTATATTAGTGTCTGAAAATGCCGATCAGTTCCACTTAAATCGTAGATAAGATAAATGTTTAAACTCCTTGTCATTGTGCATTAAAAAGTAGAAATAGTAACCACACAGTAAAGGTTTGGGCATTTCTTAGATTTCCAGAGTGTTCTGTAGTGTTTGAATTTTGGGTAATTTTCTATATTACCTTCGACTCTCCGATATCGACGATTTTGGTATCGTTGGATTCTTCTCACTCTGTACAATCCAAATATGTAGGTTTTATTGCGCGGAAACCCCCTATTAGCAGCAAACTTGGCCCCAATAGCAGGGGCGACGATGTTGGAGCGGTGGACGTAATATAGAAAATTACCCAAATAATATAACCCAAAGTGAAGATAACCAAGTTTATTCACATGACTTTCCATTGCAGGGGGCTGTGCCCCCAGCGACCCCCCCTACAGGGGTGGGACGAGGGCAGGTCACCGCCGCTCTTCTGTTCATGGTATACCTTGTTCATCTTGATTATACTACAATCGTATCTGTATACAATATTGATTATATCAAGGTTAGTATGCTGATTCAATGGGAATGTTACGAGGTAAATGTAATACGTCCGCCGCTCCGAGATCGCCGATAACTATGTAACGCTCTAGCCTGCCGGGAATACGTGGTGAAGGTTTTGTTTCCTCGGCGGGGGTCCCAGGGGGCACAGCCTCCTGCAATGGAAAGTCATGTGAATAATCATGGTTATTTTCACAGTGGGTTATATTATTAGTGGTATATAACCCTGCATTTTCCCTGGAAACTTTCATGCCCTCCCCTGCTATTGGGGCCAAGTTTGTCGCTAATGGGGGGTTTCCGCGCAATGAAAACTATATATTTGCAATGTGGACAGTGAGAGGAATCCAACGATACCAAAATCGTCGATATCGGAGAGGCGAAGGTAATATAGAAAATTGCCGGATTTTGTAATAACTTACCAATTTTCATTTGCATAGTTTTACACTTGTAAATTGCAATATTTGAAAATATAGAAGGAAGTAACAATTTCCAGGCATCTGATCTTGCAGTCACCATAACTGTGAGGAATTTGGTAATTTTTACTGTATGGATGCACTCACTAGAGACTAAGTCTCCGAGTTGTTACAAAATTTATATATCAGTTCACGTTGCCATGACTGGGCTTGCCTGAGAACAGGGTTGATGAGGTGCTCTTCCCTCCAAACACCCCTCAGAGAACATTGTCTTCACCTCGGTATGCACGGCAAGATAGAGCTTTCCACAATCTTTTTCTTTTATAGGTGGTACTGCTGTTTGTGTCTGCAAATTAGTTATTGTACCAAGGACTGCTACTTTTTATCCTTAATAAGATTATCTTATTCAGGGTAATTGTTACAGAGAGCAACGCACCCTCCCAGAGACTGAGTTGAAAAAAATTGATGTTTTTCTGCAGGAAATCCAATGATTTCATCGATCTTCAGCATTGTATCATCAGCGAATGAATTGTTCAGGAGATCAAGTACCATTTCTGCATCGATGATCTTGATTTGATAGTCCCGTTAGCAGGGAAGGGCATGAAGTATATCAGTGAAATTATGAGGTAAAACAGGCTTAAATAACAAAAATAAAGATAAAGAATACGTAAAACTAGCACAAAAAACTGCTTAAAATCGGCCAATGAAACTCTACGGATGTAACCGCCATCTTTGACATTTCTGAGGCGACAGAAAAAAAACAAAAACTATGGGAACCCAACCCACTTTTTGGCAAAACTCTACGGGAATTCTCACATTCCAAACCCTCCCCAAAAAATGTATTGACCAATAAACCAACCTAATATGTCAGTATAAATTGCCATGACTAGGTGTGACCGAGGGGAGGGTTGGTGGGGGGCATGCCCCCAAACACCCTATGTGACACATTCTCGGTATGCATGGCAAGATAGAGCTGCATTCACATAGTAAAATAATAAACCAAATACGTTTATATCAGGAAACATTAAACTTTCGATGTTTCTTTTTACCGTCAGGATTGCTTTGATTTTAATCACCTTTTTCGTCATTTGGGGTTCTCGATGGGCCCAGAGATAAAATTGGGAAGACTACTATTCTCTGATGCCACTGTAAAAGTCTTATAACAAACCCAGAATCAACACAACACTGGAAGCAACATGTCTCACCGGCGTTTAGCCTTGAAATGAGCACACACCATGGTGTGACACCTGGCTACAGGAGCAAGAAAATGTGAAACACTCAATGCAGACAATTGTATATGAGGGTATTGATAAATATTATAATATGCTGATGAAGTATAATAACATTGGTAAATGTTTACGATAGGACCGTATTTGTCAGAGACGAAGTCCCAGACTCCTGCCAACAAGATTGGGGGATCCCGTGGGGAATCAGGGGTTTGATGTGGGGGTGATTTCGTTCATACCATGCATTTTAAAATGCAAAAGAATATGGGAAATTGAAAATCTGAGCCAAGGATAGTATTTCATATGACAAAGTAAGTGGAAAATGTAAAAACATGAGAGAAGATTCGGCCATGGATGATTCGACACGGTGATGTGCGAGCGAACGAGTGAACCGCATCTTAAACGCACAAACTACCAGGAGGATCGCTGTATGAACCATAAAAAAATCCTAACGCAGGGGCTATGCCCCCAGACCCCCTCCCGATTGCCTATTTCCCTACTGGGGGCTCTGCCCCCGGATTCCCTCCCAATTATCTAGTTTCCCTACTGGTGCCTCTAGATCACCCCTGGACCCCCTCCCGATTGCCGTATTTCGGTACCGGGGGCTCTGCCCCCGGATCCCCTCATGATTATGTAACTTCCCTACCAGTGCCTCTAGATTACCACTGACTACACTTAGAAATACAAAATGAGTTTACCTTAGTGCTGAGGGGACGGTGGTTGGGAAGTGACGAACTGCAGACGAAATTCTACAACTGGAACAAGGTTATTGTATTTCACTGAGTTTCGTGTTATCCCCAATAGTGTAACGTTTTCTGTGAGAAACGCATGTAGCACTGTAAACAACCTTCACCTTTGGAACAAACAAGGGGAACTGTGACAACAGAACTGTCAAATTTGCCGGGAGAGGGTGCCAATGTGCAAGTATGGATATACCATGTATTCCTAATTTAAACTATGGTACGTATATGGTAAAATCGATCACATCTTGTATTTAAGGAATGAACATTTGATAAATGTATTTTTATTAAAATTTCATGAAAATTAGAATACAGAAATACATTTTACTACAGTGTACTTAAAAGAAATTTGTCGTGATGTCACAAGCTACACGCGCCAAAAGAGTTCATGTTGGGTTCCCGCGCTGCTAAGTAGTTTGCTGTAACACAAGGAGGGTTGGACTAAGTTGCTGGAGGCTCGTAGGGACATAGTCCCCGCACGTCATTCTGCATGCCACATTTTCATCATTTAACTCAAACTGGTTTGCTTCTGCAAATCAATTTTTATAGCAATGAATGTAGTTTTTGATCGCCTACAAGGCTATGATCTTCAATTTTCTCCCAGTCGGTGCGGTTCTTTCGTAAACTATAACCATAACATTAATAAAAGACTTTAAAGGCATAAATGTGTAACAGCGGACACAGATAATTAGCCAAATATCGTTCTGTCAAGTGCGTAGTAATACACAAAGTAGTTTGACGAGATAATGCGTTCATGGGTCAGTGTTGTTTTTCTTCACAAGGTAAACAAGCTGATGGCAGTGTCCATTTATGGTCATCTACGCGTGTCGGTCTCTGTAACCTCTACCTTTATTCAGTTTGCCCTAATGGTAATTTATTTTGATATGTCCACCTAACGGATTGCAACGATTTTGGTAATGTTGGATTTCACTCTCCACAATGCAAATTTTATTGCGCAGAAGCCTCCACAACCCCCACATTCTTGACTTCAATAGTAGGGGAGGGCATGAAAGAACCAGGGAAATTGCAGGATAAAATGTACCAGGGACATTGCAGGATGAAATGTAAATGTTTACAGAAACAGTCACTATATTGTGTAATGGGTATAAGTTACATATAGCGATGCACATGGACAGAGGGAAATGGACACCACCACCTTATGGAGCGGAAAAAATAGAATGAAATACAGCATAGTTTAAGCTCCAGCAGCTTCATAGTCACTTCTAAATGATGAAAACATACCTTGCTATCACTACTCAGATTCTAAGTTGTTCACGTTATTTACCATGGCAGGAATAACACAACACTGACCGCTTAACTCATTACTGCAATGTCCGAAGTAGTTCATGTGTTACTAAGTGCTTGTCAAAATTATATTTGGCTAACTATCAGTATCTGCGGTTACACATTTATGCTTTTAATTTCTTTTATTAATGTTATTATACTTCATTTACATGTTTTAAGATATTTATATACACCCATTTAGAATTATCTCCAGATTGTGCGTTTCACACACTCATTCGCCAGCTGTCAGGTTTGATAGCTCACCAGCCATTCAGCAACAGAACACCAGTGAGAAGTCTTTTCAGTGTTGTGTTCATTCTGGGTTATTATTAAGATTAAATACAGTGACAATGAAGAAGAAATAGACTTTAGTAACTATCTCAATTTAATATCTGGGCACATCAAGAGCTCCAAATGCCAAGAAAAGTGATTAGAATTGAAGCAATCCAAATGATAGAAAGAAGCGAGTGAAAGTTTAACATTTCCAGATATAAAGGTATTTGGTTTATTATTTTCTAGTGTGAATGCAGCTCTATCTTGCCATACATACTGAGGTGAAGAGAATGTTCCCCGGGGGTGTTAGGGGGGCGGAGATTCCATCAACCCTCCCCCTTGGGCAGAGCCCAAAGGGCATACCTAGTCACAGCCACTTCAATTGTTAGATTGGGTTGGTTATTAATCAGTACTTTTTGGGGGGGTATGGAACGTGTAAAATCCTGTAGATTTTGATGAAAGGTCCGTAGAATTTCAAAGATAGCAAGTAATTCAGTAGTTTCATTGGCGAATTTTAAGTTGTCTTTTTTTTTTTTTTTTTTTTTTTTTTTTTTTTTAGTTTTATGCATTTTTGTTCGCTATTCTCCTTATTTAAGTATGTGTTACCCCATAATTTACTTGATATACTTCATGCCCTCACCTGCTATCGGGACTATCAAATCAAGATTGTTGTTGGAGAAATAGTACTCCATCTCCTCAATGATTTGCTCACAGAAGAAACAGCACTGAGAATCGATGAAATCATTGGACTTCCTGCAGGAAAGTTTTTTATCCAACTTCAGTGACAATTATCGTTTAATGCAGGGAGGAAAACAAAGAATCCTCCCCATATTTATGGCAGGTGTGAGCATATGACTGCCATGTGGGAGCGGCATTGCCAAGTCTATCTGATGCTCTCGCCTGCCATGAATACGTGGAGGATTTCTTTTTCCTGGACGGGATGTGCATTAGACAGTATAGTGACTGATTCTGTGTATATGATATACATTTTGCTAGTATATTTCATGCCCTCCCCAGCTATTGGGGCCAAGAACTTGGGGGGTTTGGGGGATTTCAGTGAAATAATTTCTATATATTTAGAAACTAGACCGTGAGAGGAATCCAACAATACTGAAATTGTCGCGATCTGTTAGACAGGCATATTCCAAAAAATTACTGCCATGAGTTGAGTGCCTCCAAACCGTAAAGATTAACTGGAATATTTTGTAAAGATGATATATTGAAGAATATAAGAGGGTAATTTTTGCTAATACGTATGCACAGCGGATTGCTGTCTAATATCCAAACATACAGAAGTTATTGCTTATAAACAAACCTAGCCCTCACATTCTTGTCCCCAATAGCAGGGGAGTGCATGAAAGGTACTGGGGTAAAAAGTAAATAATATACACATGATCAAGTTTGTCTGATGCTCTCTCCCGCCATGAATATGTGGAGGATTCTGTTTTCCTGGGTGGGGGATGGGGGGCAGCAGCCCCCGTAGGGAGCATATCCCCTGCATTAGATAATATAGTGACTGAGTCTGTATATATTATCTTGTTGGATCCAATTGCATCACTGAAATCACAGTGCCAAAAATATGGGTAGTGGATTATGTAAGTAGCCAACACCCTGGGTGTGCAGTGCATAGGCCAGGCATGCACAAACACTCATGAGCGGTGACAAGACTCTGTGCCTCCCATTTGCATATTATTTTGTGTAAACTTTTTTTTAGCTTCTATGCTGTTTTCCTTGCACAGATTCCATATTGTCTCTCTAATTAGTAGATAACTTAGGGGGGGGGGATTATGGAAAATTATGTTGTGTCATATTTATAATTTTTTCATAATTTTCAGTTTTCCGTAATACAACCTGCACCACTGGTCACAGCATTCTTCCAGTCACATCTTTCGCACGTCACATTCCACATTCGTTTATAAATGAAAAAATGCTAAAGCCCCTTTCTAAGTGGTCAAATCACACTTGCATCACCTGGCCTACAGTCCTTTGCCCGATGACAGCATGTTCATGTCATGCCATCATAGGGCAAAATGGCCGCATGCCGAGTGACACCAACTTATCATGTTGAGCAAAGGCCAGGGTGATGGAAAAGACTCACCAAGAGTGCACAAATCTCTTGGAGTGTGATTTGACACATTTGGTGCTTAGAAGGAGGCTTTAGCATCATTCCCATCGATAATTGAAAGTTGGATGTAACAAGCATAAGCCATTACTGGAAGAGCGTCTGCTCCAGGAAGGACACCCATTCCATGCTGTGCACCATATTCCTGG
>NW_020870494.1:144086-164086 GCF_003789085.1 Penaeus vannamei | reverse complement strand
TCCAGCCATTTCTACCAAACATAAAAGTAATAACAATAACACAAACAATTACAATAAAAAATAATCTTAAAAAATAGTATTAGGATAGGTCTGCCATTATCACCAATAATAGTACTAGGAACAGCTGTAACAGACTTGTAGAGCCAATGATAAGGACAATGATATCATTCACAATTATAATAAACAACATTAACAATAATAATTGATGATGATAAAAGTAATAGTAATAGAATTAGTATTAGTAATAATAATAGTAACATTATTATTATTAATAATAGTAATAATAGCAATAACAGTAATAGTATTAGTATTAGTAATAGTATTAATAATAATATTAGTACTAACAGTAATAGTAATAATAGTAACAGTAATGATGGTAATAATAGTAATAATAGTCATAATAGTAATGATAATGATAATAATAATGATAATAATGATAATGATAATGATATCAATAATAATAATAATAATAATTATTATTATTATCATTATAATATTAACAATAACAATAACAATAACACAATGATGATGATGATGATGATGACTGATAATGACTGATAATGATTGATGATGACTGATTACGACTGATGATCTTCAGTCTTCCCTGATTTCTGGAAGCACCTGGTAAATGTCATGGCCAGACAAACTCACTGCACTCACGGCTGAATTATCTACCCTTAATAATAATAGTGGTGATGATGATATGATGATATAATAATGATGATATAATAAATGATGATGATATATTAATGATGATGATATGATAATGATAATAATATAATAATGATAATATAATAATGATATAGTAATAATGATAATAATGATAACAACAAAACAATAATCATTGTCATAATAATAATAATAATAATAATAATAATAATAATAATAATAATAATAATAATAATAACAATAATAATAACAATAATAATAACAATAATAATAACAATAACAATAATAATATTAATAATACTAACAATAATAATAATAATAACAATAACAATACCAACAACTACAAAACAACAACAACAACAATAATAATAATAATAATAATAATAATAATAATGACTACAATAATAACAATAATCATCATAATACCAAAAGGAACAGCAGTATTAATAACAACAATAATACACCAACAAAATAAAGTCCACAGTATTATAGACATAATGTTATGAGCAGAACAGTAAATAAAAGTTCAACAGTCAGTATTTTCTATCTAAAACTATTAAACCATTACAATAACTTCACAAAGGGATAAATAAAGGAATATGTAAAATGAAAATACCATTCCTCTAGCACCATTACCGTCCTATATTTTAGCAATATTAAAAACATTTTCAATTATATCATTCTGATTTTACCATTTTTTCCCTTTCATTAGTAACATAAGGTATATAAATTAATCATCTAAACTATCAAAAACTAAATACACAAGTTCACTATTGATTTCCCCTGATGAACGCTTTATAAAAACGTAAAATGCATCCTCTAATCAGCGGTTACGTGTAATCGAGCCAATTCCACGTGTCTACATTAAATTAATATCAAATGATTATACTTTTTACTGAAAATCAAAACTGAACGAAATTGTGAAGACAAGATACCGTTGAATTTCATCTTGACAAATTGTTTGCATAATCGACTTTCATTGCCGTCCCTTCCTCCACAACAAACCGCTACAATACCGATAAAAATCCGCCCCTCAAAACAATAATAATAATAATAAATAATGAAAATAATGAAACAATCAAAAGAGCTGTACTCGGAGCGTGCATCGGCGTGGCGAGCGAGCAGGCCGAGCGGCCCGGCGGCGCAGCGCGGAGAAGCTTTATGGTGGCGAAGGAAGGCAGCCAGACATGAGCCACCGCGCCTCACCTCACGCTCCCCGACGCACGTGGGGCCGCCCGCAACGTCACCACTAGCCCATGACGTCACTGTGGTGGTGACGTCAGCACCCACACGCCCGTATCCGCGCCCACCACGCCCACAAAGTAATCCCAGCGCCCGAGCCCCACGCCCACCAATCACCACGCGCGCCGCGCGGGTAAGTCCCGCCCCCGCGCCCCGCCCCCATCTCGGCGGCCACTCCCCCCCCCCCTCAGTCACTCGAGTCAGGCAGCCAGGGCTATGAAGCGAGGGGGGAGGGAATGTAATCCCCCTGGCGGGAGGGAGTCATCCTCCTGGGTCGTCATCATCATAATCACAACAAAATTCAAGAATAAACAAAAGCAAATTAATTACAACCTAAAAATCGCCTCTATACGCCCAGCCATAGAAGCGACAATCGAGCGGAGCACACTTCACACACGGGGACTCTCGCTAAGACATTTTTGCTTCTTCCGAAAGCGAGACCCACGACGAGTGAAAAGCAGTCTTTACTAAAATATTATTCTAGTTTTAACATATTTCATGTAAAAATGCGTGCGACCATCCTGTGCAAATTTCCAGCAGGGAGCGAGGCGCGCGTGGCATCAGGAGGTCCCTTGACCACCGCAACATTTTTGGCGCGACTGATTTGCTTCATCGATTCTTTGAGACCACGTGACCAGTTTCTACGTACATCCGGGACCCCCAAATTATCTTTCGTCTGCTCTATCTCTCCTCCTTTACGAACCTCTGTTCCACCAACGACTGCCCTCTCCTCCGTGGGGAGAGTCACGTCCCTCGATCTGCCACCAAGAACGCCTTCGGGCCGCGAGGAAAGCTCAGCCCGGCCTCGGGAAAATGTCTAGCCCGCCTTGCCATTATGATAATCGACCTCCTCCACTACACTCCGACACCCTACACTCACCCTCGACCCCCACCACGTACCACGTTGCATCCAACTCCAGACGTAAACCCACACGACCTGGGGTCAGCCTCAATATACAGCAGCCAAATGCCTTCAGCCAAGACAAGGGAGCGTGGCATTCCATTGACAATTAATGAGTTTTTTTTTTTACTTTTTTCTTCTTTTTTCGCGACTGTCTCACCGAGCGGTCAGCACTCCGTGTAACATGACCGTAAAGCTACATGAACACACATCGTCTCCTGCGTCAACATGATCATTCCAAACACTCCTTGCATTCCTCTCGCCAAACTACTACCGTCACATTCGCACAGTTAAATTAATTACATTAAAAGTAAACATAGATCAAATCTTTATATTTATCTCTCACCCGAGATAAAGTACTCAAATCAATGTTCGGACTGAAGGACGACCTTCAAGGCGCCTTTTGAGGAAGACGGCTCGAGAGGGGGACGTGCTCGCTTCTGGTGGAAAGGATGAAGGTGTGAAGCCGCCCGGGTGTCTCTTGCCGCACGACGCCTCACCCGCCTCCCTCAGCCAATGACAGCCTCGCCTGCGTGATCCTCGTCCTCCAGGCTGCCATCACAGTACTCAAGGACTACTCCAACACCCTACACAATCCTTCAGACATGGCTCGCACGTCCCCGGCGTGGCAGGGGGAGCTTCAGCCTCTCCTTTACTCAGAAACTTACACTTGAACGGGGTGTTGAAGTGTGACACTCTGAGGTCTGGGCCGAAGGTTTATTCCCACTTGCCCTTGGGGGTTTGAGTCCCTTACATACCCTTGAGGTCATCCTTCATGACGGTCCCCACTCGGGGACATCCCCGAGTGAGGGCCTTGGTTGGTGACGTCCTCTCGTGTGCCAGGGATCATTTTACACGCTGGGGCTTAGCGTAAAGACAGAGTGTGCCGCCTTCTACAGTGTGGGTGTGTGAACACTTAAACCCTGGCGCTGTCACCCTGTTCTCCCGCTCTACAAAATGTCCATCTGCTTCCCTCCGCCGGTCTCGTCCCCCTGCCATTCCTCCAGCCAGGCCCTGCGAAACTGCTCTAACTCGTCCTAGGAGCGATTAGCCTACAGATTTGACAGCGGAATTGCCTCCCTCATAGCACTTTCCGCATAACTATTTTTACATTTGCACTCACCAATTTTAGAGACACCAGTTCTCGATAGTTGAACTCCGGACAAGACTTCTCATTGGACTCAGGCAGTGTCAAAATAATACGCACTGTTTTCATCTTCTTCTCCTTTTTCTTTTCTTTCTTTATAGGCCCTAGGGTAGAAAATGCTACCTTCTTAGGTTCCGTCATGTTTCTAGAGGTATTTCCATTCAAATATAATAAAAACGCTGGCTATTCGCGATCACAAACATTCAAACCTTCACCACTTCCCTTCCATCTTTCACTACTGAAGCAAACGCGCATGCGCACACTTCAAAACACACATTGGCGCGAAACAATTGCATAGGGTATTGCAATTTCTTTTTGCAAATTTATAATCAGAAAAAAATATGTATTTCAAAATTATACGTTGAAAATACACATTTTACCTAATAAGAAAATTCAACGCTTTTCCAAACCAGTGACTCGAGTCCGATTTTGTCGTTTTATGGCTTTATATAATCCGCTTTCTATATGTTTAATTATTTCTGGTCATCTTGTAGATTTATATACTAACATGAGAGTTCTAGATATATTTTAACATAAAATTTCTCGTCTTTCGTGTTTATTTTATGCTAATGCCCCTTTTTGTTTTGATATCAAATGAGCAACTTAAATTAATATTTTTAAACACTATGCAATATATAACTCTATATAATTCTCTTTTATTAATACAAAATACCTAAATGATAATAAACACTTTTATAAATTTTCTTTCTAAAACAAATAGTATCTTCATTGAGTGTTGTTTTCCCAGAGGAGAGTCATCATGGCTGGCAGTGCAATGGCTAGTGTCTACGGCGCATCCCCAATTTGGTCCGGTGGCCCTTCCCTGGGGAGTTTTACAACTTTCCAGGATCTAGGAGTCAAAATGAAGCCAAGTCCCATACACTGTGAGTTTGTGGTGGTTCTGTGTAGTGTAGTTTCGTGGAAATTATGACATTGCTACATCATCCCGGTATGACTTACTTGTCAACTCGTATTGTCAAGATAAGTTTAGTTCATCTTTAACCCAATTTCCCTGTCCTGATTTGTTCTTTTACTTTTAATTTCATTTGGACAAGCTCTGCATTATATTAGTGTCTGAAAATGCCGATCAGTTCCACTTAAATCGTAGATAAGATAAATGTTTAAACTCCTTGTCATTGTGCATTAAAAAGTAGAAATAGTAACCACACAGTAAAGGTTTGGGCATTTCTTAGATTTCCAGAGTGTTCTGTAGTGTTTGAATTTTGGGTAATTTTCTATATTACCTTCGACTCTCCGATATCGACGATTTTGGTATCGTTGGATTCTTCTCACTCTGTACAATCCAAATATGTAGGTTTTATTGCGCGGAAACCCCCTATTAGCAGCAAACTTGGCCCCAATAGCAGGGGCGACGATGTTGGAGCGGTGGACGTAATATAGAAAATTACCCAAATAATATAACCCAAAGTGAAGATAACCAAGTTTATTCACATGACTTTTCCATTGCAGGGGGCTGTGCCCCAGCGACCCCCCCTACAGGGGTGGGACGAGGGCAGGTCACCGCCGCTCTTCTGTTCATGGTATACCTTGTTCATCTTGATTATACTACAATCGTATCTGTATACAATATTGATTATATCAAGGTTAGTATGCTGATTCAATGGGAATGTTACGAGGTAAATGTAATACGTCCGCCGCTCCGAGATCGCCGATAACTATGTAACGCTCTAGCCTGCCGGGAATACGTGGTGAAGGTTTTGTTTCCTCGGCGGGGGTCCCAGGGGGCACAGCCTCCTGCAATGGAAAGTCATGTGAATAATCATGGTTATTTTCACAGTGGGTTATATTATTAGTGGTATATAACCTGCATTTTCCCTGGAAACTTTCATGCCCTCCCCTGCTATTTGGGCCAAGTTTGTCGCTAATGGGGGGTTTCCGCGCAATGAAAACTATATTATTTGCAATGTGGACAGTGAGAGGAATCCAACGATACCAAAATCGTTGATATCGGAGAGGCGAAGGTAATATAGAAAATTGCCGGATTTTGTATTAACTTACCAATTTTCATTTGCATAGTTTTACACTTGTAAATTGCAATATTTGAAATATAGAAGGAAGTAACAATTTCCAGGCATCTGATCTTGCAGTCACCATAACTGTGAGGAATTTGGTAATTTTTACTGTATGGATGCACTCACTAGAGACTAAGTCTCCGAGTTGTACAAAATTTATATATCAGTTCACGTTGCCATGACTGGGCTTGCCTGAGAACAGGGTTGATGAGGTGCTCTTCCCTCCAAACACCCTCAGAGAACATTGTCTTCACCTCGGTATGCACGGCAAGATAGAGCTTTCCACAATCTTTTTCTTTTTATAGGTGGTACTGCTGTTTGTGTCTGCAAATTAGTTATTGTACCAAGGACTGCTACTTTTTATCCTTAATAAGATTATCTTATTCAGGGTAATTGTTACAGAGAGCAACGCACCCTCCCAGAGACTGAGTTGAAAAAAATTGATGTTTTTCTGCAGGAAATCCAATGATTTCATCGATCTTCAGCATTGTATCATCAGCGAATGAATTGTTCAGGAGATCAAGTACCATTTCTGCATCGATGATCTTGATTTGATAGTCCCGTTAGCAGGGAAGGGCATGAAGTATATCAGTGAAATTATGAGGTAAACAGGCTTAAATAACAAAAATAAAGATAAAGAATACGTAAAACTAGCACAAAAAACTGCTTAAAATCGGCCAATGAAACTCTACGGATGTAACCGCCATCTTTGACATTTCTGAGGCGACAGAAAAAAAACAAAAACTATGGGAACCCAACCCACTTTTTGGCAAAACTCTACGGGAATTCTCACATTCCAAACCCTCCCCAAAAAATGTATTGACCAATAAACCAACCTAATATGTCAGTATAAATTGCCATGACTAGGTGTGACCGAGGGGAGGGTTGGTGGGGGGCATGCCCCCAAACACCCTATGTGACACATTCTCGGTATGCATGGCAAGATAGAGCTGCATTCACATAGTAAAATAATAATAACCAAATACGTTTATATCAGGAAACATTAAACTTTCGATGTTTCTTTTTACCGTCAGGATTGCTTTGATTTTAATCACCTTTTTCGTCATTTGGGGTTCTCGATGGGCCCAGAGATAAAATTGGGAAGACTACTATCTCTGATGCCACTGTAAAAGTCTTATAACAAACCCAGAATCAACACAACACTGGAAGCAACATGTCTCACCGGCGTTTAGCCTTGAATGAGCACACACCATGGTGTGACACCTGGCTACAGGAGCAAGAAAATGTGAAACACTCAATGCAGACAATTGTATATGAGGGTATTGATAAATATTATAATATGCTGATGAAGTATAATAACATTGGTAAATGTTTACGATAGGACCGTATTTGTCAGAGACGAAGTCCCAGACTCCTGCCAACAAGATTGGGGGATCCCGTGGGGAATCAGGGGTTGATGTGGGGGGATTTCGTTCATACCATGCATTTTTAAAATGCAAAAGAATATGGGAAATTGAAATCTGAGCCAAGGATAGTATTTCATATGACAAAGTAAGTGGAAAATGTAAAAACATGAGAAGAAGATTCGGCCATGGATGATTCGACACGGTGATGTGCGACGAACGAGTGAACCATCTTAAACGCACAACTACCAGGAGGATCGCTGTATGAACCATAAAAAAATCCTAACGCAGGGGCTATGCCCCAGACCCCTCCCGATTGCCTATTTCCCTACTGGGGCTCTGCCCCCGGATTCCCTCCCAATTATCTAGTTTCCCTACTGGCCTCTAGATCACCCCTGGACCCCTCCCGATTGCCGTATTTCGGTACCGGGGGCTCTGCCCCCGGATCCCCTCATGATTATGTAACTTCCCTACCAGTGCTCTAGATTACCACTGACTACACTTAGAAATACAAAATGAGTTTACCTTAGTGCTGAGGGGACGGTGGTTGGGAAGTGACGAACTGCAGACGAAATTCTACAACTGGAACAAGGTTATTGTATTTCACTGAGTTTCGTGTTATCCCCAATAGTGTAACGTTTTCTGTGAGAAACGCATGTAGCACTGTAAACAACCTTCACCTTTGGAACAAACAAGGGGAACTGTGACAACAGAACTGTCAAATTTGCCGGGAGAGAGGGTGCCAATGTGCAAGTATGGATATACCATGTATTCCTAATTTAAACTATGGTACGTATATGTAAAATCGATCACATCTGTATTTAAGGAATGAACATTTGATAAATGTATTTTTATTAAAATTTCATGAAAATTAGAATACAGAAATAACATTTTACTACAGTGTACTTAAAAGAAATTTGTCGTGATGTCACAAGCTACACGCGCCAAAAGAGTTCATGTTGGGTTCCCGCGCTGCTAAGTAGTTTGCTGTAACACAAGGAGGGTTGGACTAAGTTGCTGGAGGCTCGTAGGGACATAGTCCCCGAACGTCATTCTGCATGCCACATTTTCATCATTTAACTCAAACTGGTTTGCTTCTGCAAATCAATTTTATAGCAATGAATGTAGTTTTTGATCGCCTACAAGGCTATGATCTTCAATTTTCTCCCAGTCGGTGCGGTTCTTTCGTAAACTATAACCATAACATTAATAAAAGACTTTAAAGGCATAAATGTGTAACAGCGGACACAGATAATTAGCCAAATATCGTTCTGTCAAGTGCGTAGTAATACACAAAGTAGTTTGACGAGATAATGCGTTCATGGGTCAGTGTTGTTTTTCTTCACAAGGTAAACAAGCTGATGGCAGTGTCCATTTATGGTCATCTACGCGTGTCGGTCTCTGTAACCTCTACCTTATTCAGTTTGCCCTAATGGTAATTTATTTTGATATGTCCACCTAACGGATTGCAACGATTTTGGTAATGTTGGATTTCACTCTCCACAATGCAAATTTTATTGCGCAGAAGCCTCCACAACCCCCACATTCTTGACTTCAATAGTAGGGGAGGGCATGAAAGAACCAGGGAAATTGCAGGATAAAATGTACCAGGGACATTGCAGGATGAAATGTAAATGTTTACAGAAACAGTCACTATATTGTGTAATGGGTATAAGTTACATATAGCGATGCACATGGACAGAGGGAAATGGACCACCACCTTATGGAGCGGAAAAATAGAATGAAATACAGCATAGTTTAAGCTCCAGCAGCTTCATAGTCACTTCTAAATGATGAAAACATACCTTGCTATCACTACTCAGATTCTAAGTTGTTCACGTTATTTACCATGGCAGGAATAACACAACACTGACCGCTTAACTCATTACTGCAATGTCCGAAGTAGTTCATGTGTTACTAAGTGCTTGTCAAAATTATATTTGGCTAACTATCAGTATCTGCGGTTACACATTTATGCTTTTAATTTCTTTTATTAATGTTATTATACTTCATTTACATGTTTTAAGATATTTATATACACCCATTTAGAATTATCTCCAGATTGTGCGTTTCACACACTCATTCGCCAGCTGTCAGGTTTGATAGCTCACCAGCCATTCAGCAACAGAACACCAGTGAGAAGTCTTTTCAGTGTTGTGTTCATTCTGGGTTATTATTAAGATTAAATACAGTGACAATGAAGAAGAAATAGACTTTAGTAACTATCTCAATTTAATATCTGGGCACATCAAGAGCTCCAAATGCCAAGAAAAGTGATTAGAATTGAAGCAATCCAAATGATAGAAAAGAAGCGAGTGAAAGTTTAACATTTCCAGATATAAAGGTATTTGGTTTATTATTTTCTAGTGTGAATGCAGCTCTATCTTGCCATACATACTGAGGTGAAGAGAATGTTCCCCGGGGGTGTTAGGGGGGCGGAGATTCCATCAACCCTCCCCTTGGGCAGAGCCCAAAGGGCATACCTAGTCACAGCCACTTCAATTGTTAGATTGGGTTGGTTATTAATCAGTACTTTTTGGGGGGGTATGGAACGTGTAAAATCCTGTTAGATTTTGATGAAAGGTCCGTAGAATTTCAAAGATAGCAAGTAATTCAGTAGTTCATTGGCGAATTTTAAGTTGTCTTTTTTTTTTTTTTTTTTTTTTTTTTTTTTTTTAGTTTTATGCATTTTTGTTCGCTATTCTCCTTATTTAAGTATGTGTTACCCCATAATTTACTTGATATACTTCATGCCCTCACCTGCTATCGGACTATCAAATCAAGATTGTTGTTGGAGAAATAGTACTCCATCTCCTCATGATTTGCTCACAGAAGAAACAGCACTCAGAATCGATGAAATCATTGGACTTCCTGCAGGAAAGTTTTTTATCCAACTTCAGTGACAATTATCGTTTAATGCAGGGAGGAAACAAAGAATCCTCCCATATTTATGGCAGGGCAGTGTGTGAGCATATGACTGCCATGTGGGAGCGGCATTGCCAAGTCTATCTGATGCTCTCGCCTGCCATGAATACGTGGAGGATTTCTTTTTCCTGGACGGGATGTGCATTAGACAGTATAGTGACTGATTCTGTGTATATGATATACATTTTGCTAGTATATTTCATGCCCTCCCCAGCTATTGGGGCCAAGAACTTGGGGGGTTTGGGGGATTTCAGTGAAATAATTTCTATATTTTAGAAACTAGACAGTGAGAGGAATCCAACAATACTGAAATTGTCGCGATCTGTTAGACAGGCATATTCCAAAAAATTACTGGCCATGAGTTGAGTGCCTCCAAACCGTAAAGATTAACTGGAATATTTTGTAAAGATGATATATTGAAGAATATAAGAGGGTAATTTTTGCTAATACGTATGCACAGCGGATTGCTGTCTAATATCCAAACATACAGAAGTTATTGCTTATAAACAAACCTAGCCCTCACATTCTTGTCCCCAATAGCAGGGGAGTGCATGAAAGGTACTGGGGTAAAAAGTAAATAATATACACATGATCAAGTTTGTCTGATGCTCTCTCCCCGCCATGAATATGTGGAGGATTCTGTTTTCCTGGGTGGGGGATGGGGGGCAGCAGCCCCCGTAGGGCATATCCCCTGCATTAGATAATATAGTGACTGAGTCTGTATATATTATCTTGTTGGATCCAATTGCATCACTGAAATCACAGTGCCAAAAATATGGGTAGTGGATTATGTAAGTAGCCAACACCCTGGGTGTGCAGTGCATAGGCCAGGCATGCACAAACACTCATGAGCGGTGACAAGACTCTGTGCCTCCCATTTGCATATTATTTTGTGTAAACTTTTTTTTAGCTTCTATGCTGTTTTCCTTGCACAGATTCCATATTGTCTCTCTAATTAGTAGATAACTTAGGGGGGGGTGGATTATGGAAAATTATGTTGTGTCATATTTATAATTTTTTCATAATTTTCAGTTTTTCGTAATACAACCTGCACCACTGGTCACAGCATTCTTCCAGTCACATCTTTCGCACGTCACATTCCACATTCGTTTATAAATGAAAAAATGCTAAAGCCCCTTTCTAAGTGGTCAAATCACACTTGCATCACCTGGCCTACAGTCCTTTGCCCGATGACAGCATGTTCATGTCATGCCATCATAGGGCAAAATGGCCGCATGCCGAGTGACACCAACTTATCATGTTGAGCAAAGGCCAGGGTGATGGAAAAGACTCACCAAGAGTGCACAAATCTCTTGGAGTGTGATTTGACACATTTGGTGCTTAGAAGGAGGCTTTAGCATCATTCCCATCGATAATTGAAAGTTGGATGTAACAAGCATAAGCCATTACTGGAAGAGCGTCTGCTCCAGGAAGGACACCATTTCCATGCTGTGCACCATATTCCTGGCTACTGTGACCAGTGGTGCAGGCTGCATTACAGATAATTGAAAATTACAAAGAAAATTTGATATATGACGCAAATAACCGAATGTTCCATACTTTTTCTTCTTCTTCTTCTTCTTCTTCTTCTTCTTACATTGAGTTATTCACTACATAGAGAGATGATATGGAGTCTTTGTGCAGAAAATAAGGTATTATCATCTGGATAAAGCAAATCAAAAGACAATTATGGACATTGGAAAATGGCAAAAAATCTTTAAAAGTTTACACTAAATAATTTTGCAAAGGGGAGGCGCAGAGTTTGGTCAACGCTCATTGGTGTTTGTGAACACCCAGGATTTTGGCTATTTACGTTACCCATTGCTCGTTTCTTCGGCACCGTGATTTCCATAATGCAACCAGATCCAACTGGTTAATGTCCAAAGTGGGATACTTGGGGGGCTTCCTAGGAAATGAATAGAAAGTAGGAAAGGTTAGGTTTGGATTTTTAGGTCTGCATTAAATCCTGGTTTGAGGACTGAGAACTCCAAACAGTCAAAAAGCAAGAGTAGGGACAGGGAAGCTAGATAATGCTAGCTAAATTTTGACTAAATTTTTGTTGACTAAATGTTAATAAAAGAACCAGTCAGAGGTCAGCCAAGTATCATGTCCAAAATTATGATGGTGGAATGTTTGTTGCCTTTGTCAAAGGTATAGAGGCCATGGTGATCCCTTTACATTGTATATATTGTCTATATTGATTTTAATAGTGAATAACTTCTTTCCCTGTAATATGTGGTGGAAGAAAATTTCAAAATCAAAATAGACTAAACTAAAGGAATCCCATAATTGTAAGCAAATGCATATCTATTACAGATACAGCAATGCATTTACACCTCTGTATTTGTATGTTGATATGTGTAAAAGTTCCTTGGTTCAGGCCTATTTCAGTTTTAACAAAGTGGCTGTATGTCACTGATCTGTTTAACCATACAGGAAAATATTTTCAAAGTTAATCTTTACAGCATGGTTGATCCAAGCTAGGGCAAATTAAAGATGATATTTAGGTAGAGGACAAAGAAGTAATCTGTAGATGCAAACAGTAATGCCACAAATAAAGAAAAAATTTCAAAGAGAGCCCTGTTCACAACCTAAGTCCACATGGTCCTCCTGAGTGTTAGCTCTTTCATTCCATGCATAACGAGGAGAAAACTATGTTTGCCGAGGGGTGTTAAGGCAGAACCCCCTCATCCACCCAGACGGTATGCCCAGCCACGTCAACTTAGATTGTTACATAAATTTTGTGACTTGGAGTTGGCAAAGTTGTCCATATTGTAAACTATTACTTATCAATATTCAGTAATATTCCTGAATGTGGCCACACATACAGTGCCTTACTGTTTGGAATTATTTGATAGCTAATGACATAAACACAAAGATTACACACAGTGATTCTCTCTCTGTATCTCTCTCTCTCTCTTTCTCTGTATCTCTCTCTCTCTCTCTCTCTCTCTCTCTCTCTCTCTGTATCTCTCTCTCTCTCTCTCTCTATCTCCTCTCTCTCTCTCTCTCTCTCTCTCTCTCTCTTCGTCTCTCTCTCTCTCTCTGTATCTCTCTCTCTCTCTCTCTCTCTGTATCTCTCTCTGTATCTCTCTCTCTCTCTCTCTCTCTCTCTCTGTCTCTCTGTATCTCTCTCTCTCTCTCTCTGTATCTCTCTCTCTCTCTCTCTCTGTATCCTCCTCTCTCTCTCTCTCTCTCTCTGTATCTCTCTCTCTCTCTCTCTCTCTGTATCTCTCTCTCTCTCTCTCTCTCTGTATCTCTCTCTCTCTCTCTCTCTGTATCTCTCTCTCTCTCTCTCTGTATTTCTCTCTCTCTCTCTCTCTGTATTTCTCTCTCTCTTCTCTGTATCTCTCTCTCTCTCTTCTCTCTGTATCTCTCTCTCTCTCTCTCTGTATCTCTCTCTCCTCTCTCTCTCTCTCTCTCTGTATTCTCTCTCTCTCTCTCTCTTCTCTCTCTCTCTTATCTCTCTATCTCTCTCTTCTCTCTGTTCTATCTCTCTCTCTCTCTCTCTGTATCTCTCTCTCTCTCTCTCTCTGTATCTCTCTCTCTCTCTGTATCTCTCTCTCTCTCTCTCTCTCTCTGTATCTCTTCTCTTCTTCTCTCTCTCTCTCATCTCTCTCTCTCTCTCTCTCTTCTCTCTCTCTCTTCTCTCATGTATTCTCTCTCTCTCTCTCTCTCTGTATCTCTCTCTCTCTCTCTCTGTATCTCTCTCTCTCTCTCTCTGTATCTCTCTCTCTGTCTTTCTCTCTCTGTGTATCTCTCTCTCTCTCTCTGTGTATCTCTCTCTCTCTCTCTCTCTCTCTTTTCTTCTTTCTCTCTCACTCTCACTAAAAGATCTTTGTTTCTCTCGCTCCCTTTAACTCTCTCTCACCTCCAACTCCCTCCAACAAGCTTTCTCTCCCTCTCTCTATATATTTTACCATTATGTCATTATCTGGTATTGTTATTACATTATACAATCTATTATTTCTAAAGTTGTCATCAGTATTATGATATTATTACTACTTTTTATTAACCCCGAGATATTATTTAAGTGTTGGACTATTTATAATACTGTGTTATAATTTTGCAAATACAGTTCTCTCCCATTACAAGAGAATTGCAGTAGAATAGCAAAGAATGAAACAAAACATGAGACCCTTGTTACCTAAATGTTGTCTGTTCCTGGAATCTCACCTTCAGTATTTGTTATTCTGTCTTCTAGGATGAAAAGTTATTGTTATGAATATAAAAAAGAATTAGAAAGTTACATGAACTAAAATGAATTGGGATAACATCTGAAGTCTTGTTGATCATTCATGCTTAATATTTGCTGCAGCCAGTCGCCCAACATTCATCACACGGAATCCGTAATCTTCAATTCATTCAAAACACTGGTATAAATTTATAAAAGGGGGAACGTTGAGGCTGTACAAACGAAGTCCACAAGTTTGTCCTTTTATTTCATTTTAAACATAAATCTATTCTTATTTACATATCTTAGTTATCATACTCAATTGTTGTAATAATATAGACTCCTTGCCATAACAAATTACCCAAAGACTATCATCTACACACTAACACAACATAAACTAACAGTGAAGACTCTGCCCATACAGGCTCACTAGAAAAGCTCTCCTCTAGATAAGGATCTATGAAGGAAGGTCACCTATCTAGACACTACTGGTAGATATTAATAACAGACTCATCAAAACACACACCTAATTTAACTTTTGTCTTGCACACTCATTCCTGCATACAAAAAGGTGAGGACAAGAAAGTGTGCTTAGAAGGAAAATAAAGCATGACAATCACATAATTTACAATTCCACTTGACAAATGTTCCTTGTAAAAAAAAAAAATATGTATATAAAAGTCTATACCTAGACTGTGCAGAACAATAATTTAAACACAATATACCTCCATGTATCTTTTAAACCCTTTTTCAGTGGAAGAAGCAAGAGTTTTAATCAAGTGTGTTTCATCTGAATAATATATAAAACATTACAAGTCAGCCGACGAGATATAAGGCTTTTTAGATCTTTTATTTTCAATGTTAACTGCATGTTCATCCTAAATCCCTAAGTGTGCAAAAGCAATGCAATATGATCACACATCTCAGAATGAAGGTACACATGTGAGTGGCTCTAACATGACATGAATGGACACCTTGAGTCAGTCGTGAATTGTATTTTTTAGTTCCCAGTCTGCTGTAGTAAAGACTTGAGACTTGAGCATCTGGTTGTGCAAGTTAACACTTTTTCTTAAACTTTATTTAAATTTTCTTGCTTTACACAAAATAATGACTTTAGGTTATTCTTTGTTTCATTTTTTTCACCAAATCGATTAGTAGTTAATCACACACAAAAAAGAAAGAAAACCAATGAAATGTAATCACATATATATCTACAGTTATCAGTCAACAGGGGAAATTCTAACCAGAAATATGACTGAAGGCAAAATCCATGTCATTCTATAATAAGAGGACTGGAATTCTAAATTTCACTTCAGCGAATGATAATCAAGTACTGTTTGATTTTCTTTCTGAATAGCAGACTTACTGTAAACTAAAAGAAAATGTACAACCTATACATAAAAATATATTGTAAATGATTACAATTCACAAAATACGGATCTTAGAAACTTCAGGCAACAATAAGAAAAATGCATTTAGATCCAAGTCCAATACACAATGAAGTCCCTTTATCTATTCAAATGTCATCCAATTATCATACTTGGAATGGAAAGAGAAAGACTGAATGCTATAGGAAGTACACTGTTAAAAAAGAAGAGCAAAAAGAGAGAGAAAAAAAAGATACAGCAGAGCTATATGACATGTTAACAGAACCTAATTGCTAAATGAAGACAATGGACAGCAGGAAAGATTTACTCCAAGAGACTCTGAAGACTTGTAGTAATGTATGAATGTATATAAAAGTAGAGGATACTCTGAGTCTGAACTGTAATTATACTGGAGACCTGTATTCCAACTAAACTGAGGTTATCAGACCAAGATACATAACTGACTAAGAAATCTGCAGGATAGTTTTATAGGTCAGTGACTGATTAAAATTCATTAATTAAAAGTATCAAGGGAAATCAAAGTCACAATTATAAAAGAACTGACAGGAAAAAATGAAGAAGGTACAAGTTTATACTTTATGTATGTATGTATATATATATTCATCATTCAATTCTGATTAAAGCTTTTCATTTTAAAAGTTAAAAAAATTGATATTGGATAACAGTCAAGAGGTCAAGCAGACTTCAACTGGTGGAATGGAAACAATATATTCAAATAAAATGGACGTCCCATATCTATTTGAAAGGCTTCTATGCATACCCAAGAGATGCAACAGATGCATTATTGATTACCAAATAG
This sequence comes from Penaeus vannamei, assembly GCF_003789085.1. NCBI lineage: Eukaryota > Metazoa > Arthropoda > Malacostraca > Decapoda > Penaeidae > Penaeus > Penaeus vannamei. Next base: position 147,444 of record NW_020870494.1, on the reverse strand, counting down.
CTGAACATCTGATTTCTCTAAATGCAACAAAGAGACAAATTCAAACCATGTCTTCAACAAATCTTCCATACCAACCAAACTTACAAAATGATTGTCAAAATAATTGGCAAAGGTAAAATGATAACAATTAAAGCAACAATAGCCTACAAACAAAGTCAACACTTATGAACTACAATAAATCAATTTCCTTTCAATCAATTCTGACAGAGAACACAAAGTCTGTCTAAATAACTATCATGTTTGACAGCAAAAACAAAAAATCATGGTAAGTGCAATTACTGATAAAATGCTGTGCTGCTTTACATGTGAGATATTGTGTGCTATATCCTGTGCCTTTTTTTTCTTCTTTTTTCTTTTTTTTTAATCCAAATAATATGATCATTATTTTTTTATAACCTCCTTACAATACTGTAATATCTGCTATGCATTCTTGGTCAGATATGTGTTAAATGGCTCTACATAATATATAAAATGATGATCCTTTCTGGGTTGGAAATGACCAACCTGGCCAAAACTAAATCCCAAACCCTTTCCCACTAACCCCTACATTTACTATTTGACTTCAAGTAAAATGGCCGTGTTTTCACTGGATAGCAGATAGAGATTGATTTCTTGTGACTGTTTCCTTATGGATAACTTATAACTTTGAAGATTATCTAACTACTTATTGTGGGCAAGTTAACCAGTCAAAGAAAAGAGTCTATATCTGTCAAATTCCTAAACACTGACAGTATTTGGCTAGACAAGAATCATAGGAATATAAATAGATCAAAGATTATCAGAAACTTTGGTTTAGAAAATAACTCTTGGAAGTATTAAGGTAAAATTGCTTAACTCATACATTGACTATGAAACGGTTCATACACTGGCAACACTGAAATAATCACTAAAACATCCACGTTTCATCATAAATAATAGTAACACCATATGGGAATACTGCATGGATACTCTCAGCAAGCAATGTTGATTTATAAAAAGTTCATATGTTTTGTACAGGCCTATTGGCTTATCATATGACAAAATACTTATTGTGACACTAATTATGGGAAGTATGAGAAGCATTGGCAGTAATTTTTACGGATGACTTTGCTCAGTTCCACTGTCGTACTTTCCTTTACTTCACCTTTGATTTTCTTTCTGATAACTCACTCATATAATATATTTAGTTCATAAATATTAATATATTTATATATATATATATATTATATATTTATTTATATGAATATATCCTTCAGTACTTAAAAGTAAACTCATAAAAATGGGCTTCATTTAAATAACTTCATCTGGAATGCCTTCAGACATCCAGGGAACCTACAAAAGTTCCTCAGTTTATTGGCCACAAGATAAAGAGTGCATTGAGTTCAAGGATGCTGGGTGCTGCATCACTGTCACCACCATCACCATTGTCATGTAAGTTTTCATTGGTTTCACTACACACCCCACAGTATTGCTCATTTCCATATGTGTCCTCCAACCCCTCCCCCCCAACATACCCTCAGTAAGGATTTTTCAATAACCTTTTCTGACGGTAATCATAAACTCTGCGACAGAAGAAAAGCAGTTCCCCAACCACACACCCTGGGGGCTGTCGATCCTTGCGAGAATATCCTTCTTCTGGATCTGGAACAGGGGTTGTGATGGGGTAAACCCCTTCTTGGAAGAGTCGAAGAAATCGTCGATATCTGGAAAATAAAATAAAAGAAAGTTAATCAAAAGAAAGTTAATCGTGATTTTCGTAGTTCTGAAATAAACAATACAAGACACCCCATAAATGGCTTCCTTTTATGAATCATGATGCCGAGCAATTATGATAAAAAATTATGAAATCTCAAAACTCCATAAAAAACTTATTGACAGATAAATTTCTAAATGTTGATAACTTATTGCCTGTGACAACTGAAAACCAAAAAAATGTAAAGTGATATAAAACTAGTGAGTAAAAGGGATTATTATATATAGTGAAACAGGTATGAATAAAAGTTTTATGTATAATAAACCTAATCTATTTAAAATTGTTTACTCATACAGTTAAACAGTAAATGTTTTTGAATTCTTATTCACATAAAATTTACTGCTGCTTCTAAGGAATCTTACCTGCAGTATTCATTAAAAGTGAGGACATAGCACCTGTCCTCAATGCAAGCCACACTGAGGTGATCTCGATGCTTGGAAGCAAAAATCTCATCAGGAAGGTCTTCTTCTCGCCTTCCTGATTCAGTATGCTCTGGCCGGTAGTACCACAGGATTGACATCATCATGTCCGCTGCAATAGAAAAGTCATGCCTAAGTACTTCTTTCAACTAATTGTTTGGAAGAAAAAAAAGTATAAGTAACAATTAAATTCAATATACATAAAAGGCCAACCTTTCTGAAATTGTATAATTACTATTATTATCATTATCATCAAAACAATGAAAAAGGAAATAGAAAGAAAAACTTCAGGATAAAAAAGTGGAAAACCCATTACAAAAACATACTATATATAAATTCTAATATCTACAACTACAACCGGTAATCAACAGTAAAACTTACATGTCTCAGGATCTTCCCATAAAGCAGCAATCTTGGCAACAAAAGGAAGGTCTGTCTTTTTGGGACCAGAACGCAGCAGCACACAATCTCGGACACGCACAATGTCACCCTCTTTGTGACGCATGGCAGAGTAACAAGTTCTAACAAGAGGAAGTTCATCATTCTGAAAGAGCCAGGTTTTGGAATCAAGTAAAGAAATTTGAATATGCAACATAAAAACTGAAACTTTAACATAACAAAAAAGGTCAAAATATAACAACCTGTCAAAAATGAAATTGAAATGTGAGATTCAAAAGAAAAAACATCAAAGTCTGCAGTAGATAATAAAATCAAAATATTAGCTTGGTATTTCAAAAGGTGGAGTGAAAAGTATGTAGTCCATCTCTGAGAAGCAGATATATTCTACAGTATATAGAGAAATGCACTGAAGAATCTGTGTGTGTGTGGAGCGTGTGTGTGTGTGTGGGGGGGGTGTGTGTGTGTGTGGCGCGTGTGTGTGTGTGTAGAGTGCGTGTATTTGTGTTGAGCGTGTGTGTGTGTGTTTTGGGTGTGTGTGTGTGTGTGGAGCGTGTGTGTGTGTGGGGAGCGTGTGTGTGTGTGTGGAGCGTGGCTGTGTGTGTGGAACGTATGTGTGTGTGTGGAGCGTGTGTGTGTGCGTAATAACTTCGTATAGCATACATTATACGAAGTTATACGAGCATCTGTGCACACACTTGCACAGACATATCACACACACAGCCAAACTCACACACACACACGCATGTCACACACTCCACACACACACGCATGCCAAGCTCCTCACACACACACACACACGCTCAACACA
>NW_020870494.1:114722-134722 GCF_003789085.1 Penaeus vannamei | reverse complement strand
AAATAAGTGTTTTTTTGATATATAATATCATTAGACTCAGAGAAAAATAACAGAGATAACGAACTTTGGCAAGGGGCCAAATACAAAATGCCGTAGCTCCTTCATTTTTTTATGAATCTTTGGTACATCCCAACTCACGTAATTTTCATGCGATCCAAATGCAGTTTGTTGCTTTCACTAGAGCCTCGGCGTCCCAAGGCCATGTAAAAGGCCGATTTTTGAATTTTTGCCTTTATCAAAAAATAATAATATTTTAATGCTGAAAAAGAAATAAAGTATTTTTTATGTCAAGCTGTCCCCTGCCAAAAAAAAAAAAAAAGGAAATTCAAAATTCGGCCTTTTACATGGCTATAGGCTATAGTTGATCTAACACTAGTATTTTTGGGGGAATATTCTGTAAAGAGCTCTGATAGTTGTGATGTACCGAAGACATACCAAAAAAAAACGATTTTTTTTTTTTTACTTTTTGGGGGGTGCCCCCCCCCCAATGGGGGAGCAAAGTTAAAATTTATATATATAACGGAGCGCAATTCTTTACTCTATAGCATGCAAAAAGAATCGATCAGTTATCTCTAACCGATATTTTTTTATGATGTATAGAGTAGGGAAAGGTGGCCATTTTCAGGGACGGTCCCCTTAAGGGGTCTATAAAGGGTCTATAAGGGGTATGAAAATGTTCAAACTGTACCCAGTCTAATTTAGTAATTTACTCTATGATAGGTTTCCATAGCACCCTAAAGAAACCTGCAACCATGTACTGTTGCTTCAATATGTAAGCAGTATGATTTTAGGTGGTTTTCGCATCCAGACCCCTTATAAGAATGCCACATAGCCTAAACCATGCAGGACCTTGAGACCTAACACACCCAAGAACTCCTTGTGGTTGCTGAGAAAAGTTGAATTGAAGTAGGTCTCTGGTTATGGTTTATGGTTTATGGTTTTACGTTATGAAGGTTGTTAATATATAGCCCTGTGGCCGGCCCTCTTGTTTTCGGTTTAATTGGATGGGGATTTTTTTCTTTCTTTCTTTCTTTCTTTCTTTCTTCTTCTTTCTTCTTCTTCTTCTTCTTCTTCTTCTTCTTCTTCTTCTTTTCTTTTTTTTTCGGGTTGGGGGCCTTGGCCATACCCAAATAATGAAGTCTGGGTAGGTGTCAGTATGATTTTGCTGAAATTCAGAAAATGGGGTTTGCCACTTCTATGGACTCCATTGATCCATAAGAAATAGTTTCCCAACATAAAAGATGTTGTTCAGGAAAACTTGGTAGATAATAGAAGTGGGAAATGATAATGATAATAATAATTAGATAAAAAAGATCTTTTGGGTCTGACAAGGCAGAATGTGGAGTTGAAATTTTAATACTTTATGAAAGCTAAGGCTACAACTTGTTTACTGAATCAACATTTTTTTTTAATAAAGGTACCCCTCAACCTCTGGCACATCTGTTGTGGGTCTCGTATATGATGGTGGCGTCATGGTAGCAGCTGACTCACTTGGATCATACGGCTCCCTTGCAAGGTTTAGGGATATCAAGAGAGTGTTCAAGGTGACAGACAAAGCTGTGCTTGCCTGTGGTGGAGACATTGCAGATTATCAGTTCATCAGAGAAGTCATTGAGCAGAAAGTGTAAGTATCTTTTTTGGTCATACATATGATGACCATATGCTTATAGAAATGGTGTGACTCAAATTAGTTCCCACATTTGTTAGAAGAATACAATTTTTGCATCCTTTATTTCTATTATTTTAATTATTATCATCATTATGATTATTTTTATTAATATTCCTTAGCAAATGTATCCCACAGTTTCTTTAAGCATATAGCTGAGAGTACAACAGATATGTAAGGACTGTTATAAAAGCAATGGATATACTGCAATTTAATGGTTATGATCAACTTTTATTATAAAATCCTTGTAAGACAAGGATGCTTAAATCTCAAGAGTTAAAATCTCAATTCCTTATTGCAGTGTTCATGACAAAGATCTAGCTAATGAGAACCCAGTGGTAGATTCAGGAACTTGTAGAGAGGAGGGTTGGATGAGGAACAAGAGGGCACAGAGCCCTGGATGTGGGAGGCAATGAGCTGGGAACTGCCACTATGTGGTCTTTTATTTACTTAAACTGAATGATAGGCTAGGGATTAACCCAGTGGCTGTCAACTTATGTTCTATCCTGTTTTTCTTCTTCTTCTTCTTCTTCTTCTTCTTCTTCTTTTTTACTTTGTCAGTTTGTAAGCTCTAGTGACTGCTCCTGATTTCCCGACTCTTTGAATATGTGAGAGTGTTTTTTTCTCTTATACTATAAATATTGATACTGTTATTGATATTACAATTATTATAATGTTATTAATATATTGATAATTATGAAAACAGTAGAATATTTTTTATAAAAAGCTTTCCAAAAATCAAGAAGGATAAACAGGTGAAATCGGTAGCCTTCTTATTGAATCCATTGTGACTAAACACTTGTTGTAGGTCAATCTATGTGTAAAGACGATTAACTAATTGATTAGTGGGCATGGGATGTATTGTTGCCATCTGGGCTGTTTGGTTTGACTAACTTTCCCAGTGCAGTAACTTCGTCCTGTTTTTTATTGCAGGCGTGATGATGAGTGTGGAGAGTACACACGAGTGCTGGATGCAGGAGCCTTGCACTGCTGGTTAACAAGAGTTTTGTACAACCGCCGCAGTAGGTTCGACCCCTTATGGCTTGAGTGTGTTGCTGCTGGTTATAGGGATGATAAACCGTAAGTTCAGTAGCATTCTTAATTTGGCTTTTCCATATTTATAGACATAGACAAGACAATATAATATCATGTAATGGATATTTTACTTGAGTATGTAAACTCTGTGTCTGAGAGAGAGTAAATGTGTGTCTGCATGTATCTGTGTCTGTGTCTGTGTATGGTGAAATATGATTCAAGAGCCTACTGTAAATGCATGTATGGTATTACAGCTTCCTGGGTTATGTTGACAAGATTGGAACAGCCTTTGAGGCCAAAGAAGTTGCATCTGGCTTTGGTGTTCATCTAGCCATCCCCATGATCAGAGAGGCGAGGGAGAAGAAACCAACTTTAACCAGGGAGGATGCAGAGAAGGTAAAAATATCATTCTTACTATCCTTTTGGGGATCTCTCTCTGTCTGTCTCTTATTTCTCTGTCTTTCAGTGTCTTTTAGTATGGTTAGATGATGATGTTGCTTCAATTTATTCTTTTGAATTGGCTGCAGTTTTTGCATTTCATTTATATGTTATGTTAGTGAATTATTAACCCATTGAATACAGTTGCGCCATGGCAATCACATGGATGAAAGTACAGGCAAATGGCTTACATAAGTGACCACACTGCCTGGTGCACGGTGTGTAGGCCAGGCACTCGTGTGTGGTGAAAAGACTGTATGCCTCCCCTATTTATCGTAATATTCGTAATACAATCTGTGCTGCCTTTCACAACAGCCAGGAATACAACATTGAGGATGAAGTAGTGTCCTCCCAGGAGCCAGCACCCTTCCAGTCATGGCTTACATTCCATATTCATTTATCAATGGGAATAAAGCAGAAGTCCTTTTCTAAATGCCAAATCAGTCTAATATCCCACCAAGAGGTCTTTCCATCACCAAGGCCTTTACAAGTTTACATTGCCTGGCCTGCAGCCATATTTATTCATACCAGCATGTTCACATCACCCAGGCTTCAACCCAAATTTTTTCATGACCAGGATCAAAGGGGTTAACTACTGTGAAACTGTCAGAACTTCTGGAAAAGAATGTATATATTTGGTAACGCTGCTGTGTATTTTTTTTCTCTCTCTCTCTCTTTCTTTCTTTCTTTCTTTCTTAATAATGGTCACTATTTATTTACTTATTTCTTTTCCTTGGATGATATAATACATGGTAACACTATCTGGATAAAGGCTAAATATAATGCCAAATATACCAACAGGCAATGATGTTGAGTGCCAGCTGTAATAATGTTAGTTTCAATAGGTGTTACTTGATTTACTGATTCTTTGCAATAACTATCCTTCATCCTTTCATTAACCCAGTAACGCCGGTATATTTTGAAGCTGAAAATAAAAAGTTTCTGGGTGGCTACAAATCGGCGGCTGCCCAGACTCTGCCCGCACGCTGGCCGCTGCTCACTGCTGAGTCCTCAGTCTCAGCCTTTGTGTCAACTAATATTGCATGGTCTTTTCTTCTCCCCCTATCCTTTCCTTCTCTTCTTCATCCCCTTTTTCTGTCCACTTCCTAAGGTGTGAAAGCTGTGCTGAAAGAAGGACATGCTGGCTGTGTCAGTCATGAACATCCTCAGGGAGCCATGGGGCACGGTATTCCCTTGGTTGATTGCCTAGCCCTTTCCCTTTATGAGTACGCTAAGGGGTAGACCATTTCTTTTCCCCACTTATTTCAGGCTCACCATGGCCAGTACTGAAGGTTCCATACCCTTAGTAGATGCATTAAGGCTTGCGCCTTCATCAACTAGCCTAGTCTTCTTCATTCTCTACGAACTTCTTTCTATCCTTATTGGCCTCCTCCCACAGTATACCACCCCATCCCTCCCCTCAATCTTCCTGCCACCCTCTTTCTCCTACTACTTCCACTTGCAAACCTTTGAAACTCTCCATTTTTGGATATCAATTCTTGTGGCCATTCTTTGAATTTCCCCACCCCAATTCTGACAATACCCTTTTCAATGTAAACTAAACACAAGTAGGCAAACTTTCCTTTTACAGTCCAAGCAAACACTGTTGCTCCAGAACCCACTGCCCTCTACATGCCCAGCCTGGTCATGACCGTTCAAATTGCCCAGCTCAGTCATGTACATGTGACAATTATAGTGACTCCCATGATGTATTTTATAGGAGCTGCCCTGCCAATAAGCTCAAGTGTGAGGCTGCAGTTCTCAGATTCAAACTAGGCCTCACTCTACATGTGAGGACAGACAGAAGCATATGACGAGGTTTACTTCTAACTCTTTTTCGCTAAAACTATCACTTTGCTCCCTTTCCCCCCTCCCCCCTCCTTATTCTCAAGATGTCTCAGCATCTCCCTAGTATCATGTCTTCCCTCTACCCTGAACTATCCTACCTTTACTCCCCCTGTTCCCCAGTCAAACTCCTTTACCATTCTAAATCCAGATCTCTAACCCTCCTCACTTTACTTGTCACACCAGACAATCTAAACATTCCACTCCATCTTCAACTACCACATCCTCACCTATACCTCCACTTTTCCTCTGCTCTTGAAAACATCTATCCCCTCTTCCGCTCCCTCATCCACCCTTCAATCCCTCTATTCCTATCCCCCTACATTCAAATTATTTACTGATAATATCCACCCCCTCAAGTTCCTCCTACCCACTTCTTCCTAAATGTTTCCCAACAACCCCCATCCTCTCCTTCTCTATCTGCACCATTGACTCTTCATTCCCCATTATCCTTACCTCTCCCACCTGGATGCTCATGTAAATCCCTTCTGTGACAATAGTGTCCTCCGGATCCCTCCCCTCCTGACATTCTTCCTGATACTCTTCACCACAGTCCTCCTACCTATAATTTAATTTGTATTTTTCTCCTGCTACTTGTACAATAGCCATCTCTACCCTTATTACCTGTTGATTTTTTCACAATAGCTCTTTTGCCAATGTTCCTTAAACAATGTTCCTATTGCATCCCCAGCTACAAACACACTCCATATCATCCAATCGCCATATGTCCGTAACCCTTTCCTCTACTAATCTCCAATTTACTTCATTTGCATTTGCTTGTTACCCTTTTCCCTATCATACTATACTATAACACTCTGCAGCCTTTGACATCTAACATTTTATCCAAATTTTTGCCCTTTTTGCCACAATACTCTACCATAGTGCTAAATGACATTTTACATTTAACACATTTGTTTCAACCCTATTTTATGCAAAGATTTATCACAAATGTATAATAGACCTCAAAAGGTAGAATTTTACTAATTTACTTTACAAACATACTTTCCCGCTTTGTACATATTAATTTTAGTGAGTTAATCAAATCTTGGATATTTACTCTATAATTCACATGTGTATTATGTTCTGCAGCTCCTGAAAGAGTGTCTTACTGTGCTGTATTACCGTGACTGCCGTGCACACTACAAGTATCAGCTAGCAGACATCACACCTGAAGGTGTTACCATCCATGACAACCTTAACCTCAAACCAGAGACTAACTGGACCAACACATATCAAGTAAGTTTTCTGTTGAATGTTATGGCAGTATATTTAAGTGGTATTTTTGTTGTTACAAAAAACTGTCAACTTGTAAGCTGCAAACTTTGGACTTTAAATTGTTTAGCTTTTTATAAGTGAAATAGTATGCTGACAAAACTGTATGTGCTTATTATTAAAATTTTCTGTTAAAGAATTAGATAACCAGGCTTCCCCCATTTTGCCATCCTACATCCTAGAACATATTAAGTAATGGAGCAAATAACTGTCCAATAGTTAAAAAATATGGTCTTATAGTTTAAAAATTACTTGAATTTATATCAACCCCATCCAAATTATCAAGATTATAATTACATTACCTAATTGTGAGTTGTATTAAGATTATATCCTATGATAATTACTCTTACTATGCAATAAATCTTTACAAAAACAAAAATAACAACCATGACACTCTTCTTCTTCAGGGGATACGAGTAATCTGTTGTGGAATTCCGGTTCGCAGGCACGTATATTCTTGCAGTGAATCTTAATTTTTCTACATGTCTGCTATTTATCATATAGACATGTAAATCACCAGTGGATGTATGTTTTTTCCTTTGTATTTTCATATTCTCAATTTCACAATGCATCTCTCAATAAGAATGTTTGTGGATATGTTACAAATATTCCTATGTTTTGAGTTTTTAACAGAATGTGATGCCTAACAAAGTAAAGAAAATAAAAACAGGAGTATGTAAACTTTAATAGATAAAAGATTTAAAAATATATATATATTTATATTATTACCCTTTATTATTATTGCTGAAGTTATACTCTCAAATAGAAAAGAATCTGCAACAAGTCATCATGAATTTTAAGCTAATTTTGAGAATGACTTGCTTTATGCCTCATTAAGGGCAAACAGCCTTAATGCCAGATGGCAAGGATCCACAACACAGTCAGTCTGCTCTTGAGGTTTGTGTGGTAAACATTTATTTGCTTGTTTGGCCCTGGCTGGATAGGTTGTTCAGTTACAGGCTCTCATAAGTAAACTCAAACCTTTTTTTAGCAACACATCTTGAAAACTTGTCTACTGTAGCCAAAAGCATAGAGAGCAGATAGATGCACGTTTCCTGTTCCAAATTTTATATGTAAGCTGTTGATTGCACCTGCTGTCCTTAGTGAGACTTGGTATGGCACAGAATCCAATGTTATTGCGTTAATTATCAGGCTTTACACAGATGGCTCCACAACAGTTTTAATCATCAGAGAGTCAGTTGCATAGCTCACCTGTTTGCCATGTTCCTTGATTTTTGGAAAGATTCTTTATTTTTTATTGCTGTTAGTATTGGTGTCAACAATACTAACATCAATAGTATAAAGATAATATATGGCCATTCCCTTCCAATACCAAGCTCATCGTTGTGGGAGGGCTTAGGGGATGAGGACTGAAACCCAATGTAGGGGATCACCCCTGCCTTGGGCCTCAGCCCTCACCTTAACTAATTTTGTTTGGTCCTTTCTTCTCTCCTTTCCTTTTCTGTATCTTCTTTATTCCCTTCCTCTAACCCATTCCCAAGGAGTGAGAGCCATGCTGAAAGGATGAAAGGCTGGCTTTGTGTCAGTCACGAACGGCCTCTGGGAGCCATGGGCACGGTATTCCCTTGGTTAATTGCCTCGCCCTTATCCTTTATGGGGACCCTGATGAGTAGACCATTTCTTTTCCCCAGTTTATTCAGGCACATCATGGCCAGTAATGAAGATTCTTTACACAACCCACTAGCCAAAAATAATAGTTTCCGGGCAGCTTCAAAATCGGCACGCTGGGCTGGCCCAGAATCTGCCCACATGCTGGCCGCAGCCCGCGCCGGAATTAGAATGCAAGCTCTGATCCAGCGTCACACCGGCAAGACGCCTGGCAATGTTTATTTTTCCAGGTGTCACATTTGTATGACACCTGTCATAAGTGGGTTAATAGGGGCTTGCCTCTTAATCAAATAGCCTATCTGAATTTGATTTTGATGGTTTTCTGACCCCAGCCCCTTCTTTGACCACGGCTCCGACCACTGATACTAATACCCCAACTTCTACTGCCTCTACCTCTCCAAACCTGAGTACTCTCTTTGGCCCAGCCAAGTGAGATCGATTGTTTGTGATTCCCCCCACAGCACCCTATTCTGAGAAAACCCTTCTCTTTCAACAGTGCCTCCAGAAACGAGTAGGCAAGGTTACCTTTCACAGTCGTTTTAATCGTTCACGCTTTGTCACAGTTACATCTGAATTCCAAGCTCGTGCACTATCTACCCAAACTGACCTTACTGGCAAACCCATTCCTGCCGAACGTCACCCCTCTTGAAACTTGTACTGAAACTGTTTCTATTCCCCAAAATGTTTGTCCCATCTACAACAAGGAATGGTCAGACTGTGAAAATGACCTACTTACCTGCCTTGTTGAAGATGATGCAGTGGCCGTACAGTATAACAATATTAATCCCAGAGGCCAGTTTAAGTCCCACATCAATATTGCCAAGATTAGCTTCCTTAGACAAGACATCCCCCATGAAGTTTATATTGGTGGACTGTCTTATCATACCCAACAATATCGACCCCTTCCTCATCAATGTCACCCAGCCAAACATTGTCGCTCCACACCCAAATGCCCTCTATGTGCCCAACCTGGTTATGACTGTTCCAAATGCCCTGCTCAGTCACGTACATGTACCAATTGTGGAGTCTCCCATAATGTATTTTATAGGAGTTGCCCTGCCTATAAACTTGAATGTGAGGTAGCAGTCCTCAGATTCAAATTGGGCTTCAGTCTACGTGAAGCCAGACAAGAAGCAGGACGACAAGGTATTTTTCTCTGCACTTATTTCAAAACAGTCCTTCGATCTGCTCCCCCACCATCTTCACAAGATGTTTCTACATCTCCCCAGATATTTCTCCACTATACTCTAAACCTACGTCCTACGTCTACTCACTCTATCCCCCAGTGAAAGTCCTTTTCCAATCTAAATCCAGATACTCCAATCTCCACCACTTCCCTAATACCTACCTCTCCTCCTCACTTTATCATATCAGACAACCTAAATGTTCCACTCCACCCTCTCCTACTACATTCTCTCCTACACCATCCTCCTCTTCTGTTTCTTAGATATCTATCTCCTCTTCTCTTCACAAGAGAACCTTTGTTTTTCAGTCCTCTTCACCCAACTCCCTTCCAGAAACCCTTGGAAGACATCCAAAACTTCCTAAAGATGACCCAAGGGAACACTCCACTCCTTCATTCACCCCCCAATCCCTCTGTTCCTACTCCTTCTACATTTAAAGTTTGCAGATATCCATCCTCCTCCTCCTCAAGTTCCCTCCAGCCCACTTCCTCCTAAACCTTCCCAACATACCCCACCCTCTTTTACCGCTCCCACTTTAATACTCACATGAATCCCCTCTATCAAACCTTCTCTAGACCCTTTCCCTCCAGACATTCTTCCTGATACTTCACCAATTTCCCCAGTCCTCCTTTCTCATCCCCTGGATTCCCTTCCTCTTACTTCAACAGCCACCTTTGTTTTCCTTGAACAATGGCCCCATTCCTTCCCCAGTCATAGATATAACTGCAATTCACTCAGTTGCTCTATCCCTTATATTCCCCCTACCCCTTCCCAAATTACCTCATCCTTTTAACCACCCAAACCAAAACCCCATCCTTCCCAACTCTTCCTCCCACTCCTTCCTGGATACACACTTGCATCTCTTTTATCACAATACCCTTCCTCATACCCTACCTTCCCTATCAAACCCCAACACTACTCCTTCATCTACTCCTGATCCTTTATCTGAACCCTGAGATACCTAATCCTCTACTACTAAGACAAATGTATCTATCGTTATCACCTATTATCCCTATTCCTTCTCCAGTCACAGATACAATGCAATTCACTTAATCGCACTACCTCCTTAAGGGGGTAGGGCGATTGAGTGAATTACCGTGTAATCCGTCACTTGGGAATGTATATGAACAAAGTTCAAGGAAAATAGAGATAGCTATTGGAAAAGTAGGAGAATAATCAGGGGAGAGGGGAAGGTGTTAGATGTCAAAGATTAGAGAGTGTTATAGGAAAGTGTGACAATGAAAAGGGAAGAGAGAGAAGTAAATGAAGTAGAGCAGGGATTAGTAAAATGGGAAAGGTTAAGGGGATAGAGCAATTAAGTGAATTGCAGTGTATCTGTGACTGGGGAAGGAACAGGGACATTGTTCAAGGAAAACAGAGGTGGTGGTTGAAGAAGCAGAAGAATAAAGGGGATGAGAAAGAGGGACTGGGGAAAGTGGTGAAGCATCTGAAACAATGTCTGGAGGGAAAGGGCCTGGAGAAGGATACTGTTGTAATAAGGGGTTCACATGAGTATTTAACAGTTAGGTTGCCTGGTACAACAAATAAAGTAAGGAAGAGGGGTAGGTATTGGGGAAGTGGTAGAGATTGGAGTATCTGGATTTAGACTGGAAAATGAATTTGACTGGGGAAGGTGAGTGGATGTAGGATGGTTTTGGATATTGGGGAGAGATACTGTGGGAGATGCAAAAACATCTTGTGAAGATGGTGGGGGAGCAGACCGAAGGACTGTTTTTGAATAAGTTGAGAGAGGAAATCTTCATTGTCATGTTTTCCTGTCTGGCCTTACATAGAGTGAGGCCTAGTTTGAATATGATGACTGTTACCTCACATTCAAGCTTATAGGCTCCTATAAAGTACATTATAGGAGTCTCCATAATTGGCATATGTACGTGACTGATCAGGGCAATTTGAACAGTCATGACAAGGTTGTGCACATAGAGGATAGGGGGCTGTGGAGGGACGATGTTTGGAAAGGTGGCCAAATGCCAACATTTCTGATATTGATGAGGAAGGGGTTGATATGGTCAGACATAGTAGGACAATCCACCAATATAAACTTATGGGGGAGGTCGTGTCTATGGAAGATAATCTTGGCAATATTGATGTGAGACCTATGTTGCCTCTGGGAGAAAGAGTGTAACACTGTACTGCCACCCCATCATATTCACCAAGGCAGGTAAGTAGGTCATTTTCAGTCTGACTAGTCCTTGTTGTAGATAGGGATAGAAACAGTTCCAGTACAAGTAATAAGAGACGGGTCAGGTTCGGCAGAAATGGGTTTGCCAGTAAGGTCAGTTAGGGTAGATAGTGCATAAGCTTGGGATTCAGATGTAACTGTGACAAGGTGTGAATGATCAGAGTGACTGTGAAATGTAACCTTGCCTACTTGTTTCTGGAGGCACTGTTGAAAAGAGGGAGGGTATGTGGGGGGAATCACAAAGAATCGATCTCACTTGGCTGGACCAAAGAGGAAGTAGAAGAATGAGAGCGAGAGGAAGATGAGGTGAGGTGGAGTGGCGTAGTTCTGTGCGTGGGAGGACAATAAGGATGAAGAATAGTAATAGGGGAAGAGGGGGTAGACATTGAAGAGGACTGCACAGTAGGAGATGGAGAGAATGTTTGATGTTTGATTTTTGAAAATAAATGTGCTAGACATCAAAAGTCATGTAGCACTATGGTAAAGTATTGTGTCAGAAAGGGCAAATGAAAATTAAAGATTATGATAAAATATGTCAGATGTCAAAGATTTGAGTGTTATAGGACAGTATGGTAGTGAAAAGGGAAAAAGTGGAGCAAGTGAACTAGACCACAAATTAGTATAAAGGGGAGGGTTAAAGAGGTAGGGTGTTTGAGTGAATTATATATCTGTCACTGGGGAAAAGTATAGGAAAAATGTAAAAGAAAGAATAGAGATAGCTGTTGAAAAAGTAAAAGAATCCAGGGTGAGGGGAAGATGTTAGATGTCAAAGATTAGAGGATATTATAGGAAAGTCTGGTAACAAAAAGGGAAAGGAGGAAGTAAATAAAGTAGAGTGGTGATTACTAAAATGAGAAAGATTAACCCATCCCATTTTACTGATCTCTGCCCTACTTCATTTACTCTTTTCCCCTTTTGCTATCATACTGTCCTATAATGATGTCTAATCTTTGACATCTAATACCCTCCCCTCCCCAGATTTTCTCCTACTTTTCCAACAGCCATCTCTGTTTTCCTTGAACATTTTTCCTATTCCTTCAGTGAAATACACTGCAATTCACTCAAATGCCCTTCCCCCTTAACCCTCCCCCTTTCTACTGATCTCTGCTCTGATTCACTTGCTCCCATCTTTTCCATTTTCACTACCATACAATCGTATAACTCTCTTTAATCTTTGACATCTTTACCCTTTTCGAAACAAAACTTCAATGTCTAACACATTTATTTGTTTCAAACATTTAACATTAAATATTAATCATACAAAAGGCACATCAATAACACATTACATTCATCTTCATTTTTTTTTATTTTTGTTCTTCATATGCACAAATGGTTGTATATACAATGCGTATGTACACTGCACCTCTGGGCAACAGTGATACCTTAAACACTCCTATTTACATACCAGTTCAGTACAAAATATAAACAACATGTCATTTACCTCAATTCACATTTCATTTTATTTGAAAAATACCTAAGATTCTTTTTTTTTATTATTACTTCCAACTTACATATCAAAATTATGCTATGATTGCACAAATGGACAAGTTAAAGTAAATGGCCTTTGTCATCTGCCACAGTATCACTCACAGATCTATGAAACATTGGAAATTACCAGTATATAATATATTTTTTGTGTAGAATTCTGCTAAGGACTAAGAAGAGAAGAATTAAAAACAAAAATTGTCTGGATATTGTGCATTTTTTTTCTTTTTTCTTCTTTTTTACTTAATGAAAATCAACAAAATCTATAATACACTACCATTCGTATCATGCATACATTAACATCAACAGTTCCAGGCATCACAGAAAACATTTTATGCTTAGACTTTCCTTAACAGTACTGGTAAGATTCAAAATATTTTTTTCTCCTTTGTTAAACAAAAACTTAACTTTGTCTAACATTCCAATCACAAGAAGAATCCCTTTAACAGAGATAATGGCATCCTGAACTATGGAGTAGTTGAGTAACAGAGAAATTCATCAATAATAAATACATGTAAAATATTAATTGCAGACAAGAAATTTTAATCAAAACCAACCTATTGCAACACATAGTTGTGTCACAGTTGATCAGATTTGTTTTTATAAAATGCTAAAATATGATTGATACTCATATATACATAGTATATATACATATGAAATTATATATTTGTAAATGTTTCAACTGTATAATGTGCAATAACAAGGTTTGAATTTGCAGCTTCTAAAAAGAAAAAGAAAAATGAATCCGCTGTAATATTACCGAATTTGCATTACTTAAAGTTTTACACTTCTTATTCACATATTTATCTCTTAATTACTACTTTGGCCAGCTTAAGATTAATGTTCTAGAAAAAAAAAGTTGAATTTGAGTATGCTACAACAGATATTCAAGAAGGTCCTTTTATAAGCTGATTTATTATCACTTCACAGCTGAATATCTATTGTATGTTAGTACAGTCTCTGTACAAATTCTTTCAGTCTTTATTATATTCTTGTCTGACAATTAAAGAATCAAATATCATAAACCTGTATATTAAACTTACAAACTCATTTGAATATTAGACACCATACTGATATGCTATTGAGCATGTTTCATACACCTAGAAATAAATGCCCACTGCAACTGAGACAAATATATCAATTCTACAACTAGCATAACTAAAATTACGATGATCTTCACAAGCATCTTTCATTCAAGAAGTTTAAGCAAAATATGATTTCTTTACTTTCAACTATTCATTCTTCAACTANCGACCAGGAAATTAACATATCTACTCAAGCCTACCAATGGGAATAAACTATCTATCAGCCACCCAGGGATAATATACCATCTATCACCACCAGGGAATTAACATCATCAGCCACCGCAGGGAATGTGAACCATTATCAGCCACCAGGGCAATTCACTATATCTATCAGCAACTCAGGGAACATTTAACTGATCTATCAGCCAGCCAAGGAGATAATTAATTATCTATCAGCACGCACCAGGGAATTAACTAATCTATCCACCACCATGGATATAACTATTCATAATCAGCCACCAGGGAATTAACCATACCTATCAGCCACCAGAGATTAATCTTATCTATCATAGCCACACAGGGAAATTTACTGTCTATCAGCTCACCAGGGAATTAAAACATATCTATCAGCCACCAGGAATTAACTATCTATCAGTCACTAGGAAATTAACTATCTAATCAAGTCTCAAACAGGGAATTTACTGTCCTATCAGCCACCAGGTAATTTTACTGTCTATCAGGCCCACCAGGGAATTAACTATCTATAGCCCCAGGGAAATTTACTGTCTATCAGGGCCACCGGTGAATTAACTAAGCATATTAGCCACCAGGAAATTAACTATCTAATCAGCCACCAAGGGGATTTAACTAAATTCTATCAGCCAACCAGGGGATTAACTATCTTAGTCAGCCATCCAAGGGAATTAACCAATCTATCAGCCACCAGGTGAATTAACTATCTATCAGCCACCAGAGGAATTTAACTGTCTATCAGCCCACCAGGGAATTACTGTCTATCACTCACAGGGGAATTAACTATCTATCAGCCACAGGGAATTTAACTGTCTATCAGCCACCAGGGAATTAACTATCTATCAGCCACCAGGGAATTAACTATCTATCAGCTAGGGAATTAACTATCTATCAGCCACCAGGGAATTTACTATCTATCAGCCACCAGGGAATTAACTATCTATCAGCCACCAGGGAATTAACTATCTATCAGCCACCAGGGAATTTAACTATCTATCAGCCACCAGGGAATTAACCATCTATCAGCCACCAGGGAATTAACTATCTACAGCCACCAGGGAATTAACTAATCACAGGGGAATTTACTATCTATCAGCCACCAGGGAATTAGCCACCAGGGAATTAACTATCTATCAGCCACCAGGGAATTAACTATCTATCAGCCACCAGGGAATTTACTGTCTATCAGCCACCAGGGAATTTACTATCAGCTTATCTATCAGCCACCAGGGAATTAACTATCTATCAGCCACCAGGGAATTAACTATCTATCAGCCACCAGGGAATTAACTATCTATCAGCCACCAGGGAATTAACTATCTATCAGCCACCAGGGAATTAACTATCTATCAGCCACCAGGAAATTAACTATCATCAGCCACCAGGGAATTAACTATCTATCAGCCACCAGGGAATTAACTATCTATCAGCCACCAGGGAATTAACTATCTATCAGCCACCAGGGAATTAACTATCTATCAGCCACCGAGGAATTAACTTCTATCAGCCACAGGGAATTAACTATCTATCAGCCCACCAGGGAATTAATCTTATCAGCCACCAGGAATTAACTATCTATCAGCCACCAGGAAATTAACTATCTATCAGCCACCAGGGAATTAACTATCTATCAGCCACCAGGAATTACTATCTATCAGCCACCAGGGAATTAACTATCAGCCACCAGGGAATTACTCTATCAGCCACCAGGGAATTAACTATCTATCATTAACTAGCCAGCCACCAGGGAATTAACTATCTATCAGCTTAAACTATCTATCAGCCACCAGGGAATTAACTATCTATCAGCCACCAGGGAATTAACTATCTATCAGCCACCAGGGAATTAACTATCAGCCACCAGGGAATTAACTATCTATCAGCCACCAGGGAATTAACTCTATCAGCCACCAGGAATTAACTATCTATCAGCCACCAGGGAATTAACTATCCTATCAGCCACCAGGAATTAAAACTATCTAATCTACCACTATCTATCAGCCACCAGGGAATTAACTCTATCAGCCACCAGGGAAATTAACTATCTATCAGCACCAGGGAATTAACTATCTATCAGCCACCAGGGAATTAACTATCTATCAGCCACCAGGGAATAACTATCTATCAGCCACCAGGGAATTAACTATCTATCAGCCACCAGGGAATTAACTATCTATCAGCCACCAGGGAATTTATATCAGCCACCAGGGAATTAACTATCTATCAGCCATCTATCTATCAGGGGAATTAATCTATCTATTCAGGGAATTAACTATCTATCAGCCACCAGGGAATTAACTATCTATCAGCCACCAGGGAATTAAACTATCTATCAGCCACCAGGGAATTATTAGCCACCAGGGAATTAACTATCCAGCCACCAGGGAATCTAGCCACCAGGGAATTTACTGTCTATCAGTCAGTAGGGAATTAACTATCTATCAGCCACCAGGGAATTAACTATCTATCAGCCACCAGGAACTATCTATCAGCCACCAGGGAATTTAACTATCTATCAGCCACAGGGAATTAACTATCTATCAGCCACCAGGGAATTACTGTCTATCAGCCACCAGGGAATTACCATCTATCAGCCACCAGGGAATTAACTATCTATCAGCCACCAGGGAATTAACTATCTATCAGCCACCAGGGAATTAACTATCTATCAGCTTAACTCTATCAGCCACCAGGGAATTAACTATCTATCAGCCACCAGGGAATTAACTATCTATCAGCCACCAGGGAATTAACTATCTATCAGCCACCAGGGAATTAACTATCTATCAGCCAGGGAATTAACTCTATCAGCCACCAGGGAATTAAGCCACCAGGGAATTAACTCTATCAGGGGGAATTAACTATCTATCAGCCACCAGGGAATTAACTATCTATCAGCCCCAGGGAATTAACTATCTCAGCCACCAGGGAATTAACTATCTATCAGCCACCAGGGAATTAACTATCTATCAGCCACCAGGGAATTAACTATCTATCAGCCACCAGGGAATTAACTTCTATCAGCCACCAGGGAGCCACCAGGGAATTAACTATCTATCAGCCACCAGGGAATATCTATCAGCCACCAGGGAATTAATCTAACCAGGGAATTAACTATCTATCAGCCACCAGGGAATTAACTATCTATCAGCCACCAGGGAATTAACTATCTATCAGCCACCAGGGAATTAACTATCTATCAGCCACCAGGGAATTAACTATCTATCAGCCACCAGGGAATAACTTCTATCAGCCACCAGGGAATTAACTATCTATCAGCCACCAGGGAATTTACTGTCTATCAGTCACTAGGGAATTAACTATCTATCAGCCACCAGGGAATTAACTATCTATCAGCCACCAGGGAATTAACTATCTATCAGCCACCAGGGAATTAACTATCTATCAGCCACCAGGGAATTAACTATCTATCAGCCACCAGGGAATTTACTGTCTATCAGCCACCAGGGAATTAACTATCTATCAGCCACCAGGGAATTACCAGCCACCAGGGAATTAACTATCTATCAGCCACCAGGGAATTAACTATCTATCAGCCACAGGGAATTAACTATCTATCAGCCACCAGGGAATTAACTATCTATCAGCCACAGGGAATTACTATCTATCAGCCACCAGGGAATTAACTATCTATCAGCCACCAGGGAATTTACTATCTATCAGCCACCAGGGAATTAACTATCTATCAGCCACCAGGGAATTAACTATCTTATCAGCCACCAGGGAATTAACTATCTATCAGCCACCAGGGAATTTAACTATCTATCAGCCACCAGGGAATTAACTATCTATCAGCCACCAGGGAATTTACTGTCTGTCAGTCACTAGGGATTTAACTATCTATCAGCCACCAGGGAATTAACTATCTATCAGCCACCAGGGAATTAACTATCTATCAGCCACCAGGGAATTTACTGTCTGTCAGTCACTAGGGATTTAACTATCTATCAGCCACCAGGGAATTAACTATCTATCAGCCACCAGGGAATTAACTATCTATCAGCCACCAGGGAATTTACTGTCTGTCAGTCACTAGGGATTTAACTATCTATCAGCCACCAGGGAATTTACTGTCTGTCAGTCACTAGGGATTTAACTATCTATCAGCCACCAGGGAATTTACTGTCTGTCAGTCTAGGGATTTAACTATCTATCAGCCACCAGGGAATTAACTATCAGCCACCAGGGATTAACTATCTATCAGCACCAGGGAATTTAACTGTCTGTCAGTCATAGGGATTTAACTATCTATCAGCCACCAGGGAATTTACTGTCTGTCAGTCAGTAGGGATTTAACTATCTATCAGCCACCAGGGAATTAACTATCTATCAGCCACCAGGGAATTAACTACTCTGTCAGTCACTAGGGATTTAACATCTATCAGCCACCAGGGAATTTTATCTATCAGCCACAGGGAATTAACTATCTATCAGCCACCAGGGAATTTACTGTCTGTCAGTCGGGAATTTAACTATCTATCAGCCACCAGGGAATTAACTATCTATCAGCCACCAGGGTTAACTATCTTAGCCACAGGGAATTTACTGTCTGTCAGTCACTAGGGATTTAACTATCTATCAGCCACCAGGGAATTAACAGGGGATTTAACTATCTTCAGTTAACTATCTATCAGCCAGCAGGAATTTACTGTCTATCAGCCACCAGGGAATTAACTATCTATCAGCCAGCAGGGAATTTACTGTCTGTCAGTCACTAGGGATTTAACTATCTATCAGCCACCAGGGAATTAACTATCTATCAGCCACCAGGGAATTAACTATCTATAGGCAGGGAAACTGTCTGTCAGTCACTAGGGATTTTAACTATCTATCAGCCACCAGGGAATTTACTGTCTGTCAGTCATAGGGATTTAACTATCTATCAGCCACCAGGGAATTAACTATCTATCAGCCAGCACTGTCTATCAGCCACCAGGGAATTAACTATCTATCAGCCACAGGGAATTACTGTCTGTCAGTCAGCTATCTATCAGCCACAGGGAATTAACTATCTATCAGCAGGGGAATTAACTTCTATCAGCCACCAGGGAATTAACTATCTATCAGCCACCAGGGAATTTACTGTCTATCAGCCACCAGGGAATTAACTATCTATCAGCCAGCAGGGAATTTACTGTCTGTCAGTCACTAGGGAATTTAGCCACCAGGGAATTAACTATCTATCAGCCAGGGAATCTATCTAGCCACCAGGGAATTTACTGTTGTCAGCACTAGGGAATTTACTACTATCAGCCACCAGGGAATTTACTGTCTGTCAGTCACTAGGGATTTAACTATCTTCAGCCACCAGGGAATTAACTATCTATCAGCCACAGGGAATTTACTATCTATCAGCCACCAGGGAATTAACTATCTATCAGCCACAGGGAATTTACTGTCTGTCGTCACTAGGGATTTAACTATCTATCAGCCACCAGGGAATTAACTATCTATCAGCCACCAGGGAATTAACTATCTATCAGCCACAGGGGAATTTACTGTCTATCAGCACCAGGGATTAACTATCTATCAGCCACAGGGAATTTAAACTATTTACTATCAGCCACCAGGGAATTAACTATCTATCAGCCACCAGGGAATTAACTATCTATCAGCCACCAGGGATTTAACCATCTATCAGCCACCAGGAATTAACTATCTATCAGCCACCAGGGAGTTACTGTCTATCAGTCACCAGGGAATTAACTATCTATCAGCCACAGGGAATTAACTATCTATCAGCACCAGGGAATTAACTATCTATCAGCCACCAGGAATTAACTATCTATCAGCCACCAGGGAATCTATCACTATCTATCAGCCACCAGGGAATTTACTATCTATCAGCCACCAGGGAATTAACTATTATCAGCCACCAGGGAATTATATCTATCAGCCACAGGGGGATTTACTGTCTATCAGCTTAACTCTATCTGCCACCAGGGAAT
>NW_020870494.1:96293-106514 GCF_003789085.1 Penaeus vannamei | reverse complement strand
ATTTATCTTTTATTTATTTTCAACTGCTATGTCAGGATTATATGCCAGACGCCATACTGGCACAGAAAAAAATCCTTTTGTTTATAGATTAGGGAAATAGAAGAAGAAAAATCTAAAAGTATTGTCCCAAATTAATCTGGAATTCTTACGCATGTTTTATTTATGTAAATCATAAATACAGAATCAAATACAAAATCATAAAAGTTTTCCCTTATAATCAGTCATTCTTGAATTTCACCCCAAGCATTATCATCATTATTATTTTTATCATTATCATTATTATCATTATCATTGCATTATCCATTCAGTATTAAATCTAAAACAAACAAAAACTCCCATTCTAAATCTTAATTTTCACACTCATGTCTGGTCTCTCCTGAAATTCCTTTAAGAAAATCAATATGAAACGATGGGCATTCTATCATTCAAATTCTGCAATTTTCCTCACAAATCCTGTTCCTTAAAATTTTGCAATCTTTCTCACACCTCTTGTTCCTTAAAATTTTGCAATCTTTCTCACACATCCTGTTCCTCCTTTGCAAATTCTGATACGAAATTCAGACTCAAATGACAAAAAAAAATGCAATCCTAACGTGGTATTTTTACGGTTCTCATCCGTGTCTCTCTGTTGCAGAAATTACTAGTTCAGATTGCGACGTTGCAGAAAGCCAACAGAGATGCGAAGAAAGGCAACATCTAGTAGATTATTTAATAGGCACAGGGAGGTACTTTTAATTAAGTATATTGTGTGATTCATGACTTTTATTTTTTTTCTCTGGTTATGTAAATAGTGCTACACTGTATTGTTACTGTACATTAAACGATGCAATGAATAAAACTGTTTATATTGTTATGTTATATCATGTTATATATATATTTCACATGCTATATCATGTTAAATATTATACTATATTTTATATGTTATCTTATACATGTTATATATATTATTATATTATCATATTACATTGACATATATGAAGATAGGGATTTCTACTACAGATAGCAATATTTTTGTTGATAGTTCTTTTATTGAAAAAATAGTTTGTGTAAAAATAACTTTCCCATCACCAAGGAAATAAAATCCCTAATGTGCTTCAGTTAATGAGTATCTCACCAATAAAAAATTGAATCCATCATAGTATTTGATATCCAGTGATATCGACTTATGCCAGTTCCGGATACTCTGTTTTGGTCTCTCCCGGTGTGAGATACACCAGCTCTCCCTATCCCAGTTCTGAATACCCTGTATTAGACTCTCCCGGTATGAGGTACCCTAACTCCCTATCCTAGTTCTTAGAAACCCTGTTTTGGACTCTTCCGGTATGAGATACCCTAACTCCCTATCCCAGTTTTGGACTTCCCCGGTGTGAGATACACCAGCTCTCCCTATCCCAGTTCTAGAAATCCTGTTTTGGACTTTCCCGGTATGAGACACACCAGCTCACCTTCCCGGTATGAGCTACCCTGGCTCGCCCTACCCGAGTTCTGAATACCCTGTTTTGGAATTCCCCGGTACCCTGACTCACCCTATCCTAGATCTGGATACCCTGTTTTGGACTTCCCCGGTACCCTGACTCACCCTATCCCAGTTCTAAATGCCCTGTTTTGGACTTTCCCGGTATGAGGTACCCTAACTCACCCTATCCTAGATCTGGATACCCTGTTTTGGACTTTTCCGGTTTGAGATATCACCCTGTTACAGTTCTGGATACCCTGTTTAGGTCTAACCAGGTATGAGATACCCAAGCTCGCTCAAACCCAGTGCAAGATACCTAGAGTGTGTTGAGTAGTATATGCTTTGAGAAACTAGACATCATTTCACAGTAACAATGCTAAAGTCTGTACAATTGCAATGCTTACCTGCAAGTTGCATATATTTTGTTTAAGTGAAGTAAATACGAAATGGTAAAAAGGCATCAGATGCTACCTAGGTTCATTTGGGTAACTTTTCTCTTTTCGACTTTCATGTTGAATAATAACGGAAGTGAAAAGGAAAAAAAACGGGTAATATACATATATGCACACACACACACAAATATCTATCTATCTATCTATCTATCTATNCACACAACCAACACACCCACACAATCTATATATGTACAGACCACACACGCACACACACCACACACACAGGGCGCATCTATACATTACACGAACACACACGCACACACACACATCTATTACATGTACAACACACACACACGCACACACACACATCTATATATGTACAGACACACACGCACACACATGTAATATTTAACTTTCTGTTTCCTCACATAGCGTTATGGGGAAAATATCTACCTAGTATTTAAATCTCCACAATGATAGAATTACACTAAGAAAACAAAAACAACAACAAACAACAACAAATAAATACCAAACCCATACACAGAGTCACAGACAAACAGACAAAGAGACAAAGAGACTAACGGACAAACAGACATCAAAAGCCATACCAAATTATCCTTAAATGAGACGAATGTATAATAAATTTGGACAGGTCTGTGATGACGTCACTGTTCCCACGAGTAAATGCCATCAAGTGGAGTAAGAAAAAGAGACAGGAGGGGGGGGGAGGGTGAGAGAGAGAGGTAGGGGAGAAGGGGGGAGGGGTAGAGGGAAAGAAAAGGAGAGAGAGAGAGAGGGGGGGGGAGATAGAGATAGATAGATAGATAGATAGAGAGAGAGAGAGAGAGAAAAAAAAAAAGATAGAAAGAGAGAGAGAGAAGAGAACGAAAGAGAGAGAGAGAAGGGGGGAGGGGGAGTGAAAGAGAAAAAGAAGAAGAAAGAAGAAGAGAGAGAGAGAGAGAGAGAGATAGAGAGAGAAGAGAAGAGAAGAGAGAGAGAGAAGACTGAGAGAGAGAAAGAGAGAGAGAGAGAGAGACTGATAGAGAGAGAGAGAGAGAGAGAGAGAGAGAGAGAGAGAGAGAGAGAGAGAGAAGAGAGAGAGAGAGAGAGAGAGAGAGAGAGAGAGAGGAGAGAGAGAGAGAGAGAGAGAGAGAGAGAGAGAGAGAGAGAAAGAGAAACGAAAGAGAGAGAGAGAGAGGAATGAAGAGGAGGAGGATGGAGAAGATAAGAAAGAGAAGGAAGAGAAGGCGAGAATATGAAGAAGAAAATGGAGGATATAATAAAAATCGATAAGAGACAGAAATAAGAAAAAAAAATTGCATCAATAAAAGGAAAATAGTAAATAGGAGATGAGAGAAAGAGGACAAAGAAAGATCAATAATTCAGGCCACTCGGAGAATAAGAAGAATAACAAGAAAAAAGAACAAAGAAAGAAAAAAAATCAGAGAAAATAATTACACTCAAGACATAAAAGACAAAAAAAAAAAAAAAAAAATGCGGGGGTAACTAAACTAACTAATCCTAACTGACACCATAATACCGCCTAGACCAAAGTGTCCCCGTGCTAACGAGACCGAAATTGGCCCTCAGTTCGGTCGAAATAGCGATACTTTTATTCTTCTTTTTTCCACTTCTTTTCTATTCTTTTTTTCTATTTTCTATTTGTGGCCCCTGAGTCGAACGCCTTGATAAACCAGTGTCTATTATCTGCCATTATTAAGGAACGTTACACTACAATCTGCACGAGAGGTTGAGGTATACAAGACAGGGCGAATAGGCTATCATTTATTTAGATTTTTTGTTTGTGTTTTCACTCTCTCTCTCTCTCCTTCTCTCTCTGTCTGTCTGTCTCTCTCTCTCTCTCTTCCTTTTCTTTCTTTCTCTCTCTCTCTTCTCTCTCTCTCTCTCTCTCTCTCTCTTCTCTCTCTCTCTTCTCTCTCTCTCTCTCTCTCTCTCTCTCTCTCTCTCTCTCTCTCTTCTCTTTCTCTTTCTCTCTCTTTCTCTATTCGTCTCTCTCTCTCTCTCTCTCTCTCTCTCTCTCTCTCTCTCTCTCTCTCTTCTCTCTCTCTCTCTCTCTCTCTCTCTCACTCTCTCTCTCTCTTAATTATCATAGGATTATGTACGTGTATAATAATGTATGTGTGTTCTCTCATATGTATAGACAGCAGTTGTGTGTGTGTGTGGATGATGTGTGTGTGTGTGTGTGTGTGTGTGTGTGTGTGTGTGTGTGTGTGTGTGTGTGTGTGTGTGTGTGTGTGTGTGTGTGTGTGTGTGTGTTCATATTTCCACAGCACGCCCATCTATCTAGAAAACGACATAACAACACCATACATCCGCCAACCGTAGCAAGACACACCATACGACATATAGTGCGTGTCTCACCATTGAATTCCTGACCGCAAATTTTCCGACATTTCGCTGCTATATCCTGGGTGGGTTGGTTGGGGTGATCGGGTTGTTGTTGTTGTTGTTTCGGTTAGATTCGTTTTTTTTTTTTTTTTTTTTTTTGGGGGGGGGGGCTTTCTTTTTGTACTATGTTTCTTAGACTCTGTTTTTGCTCTCTCTCTCCCTCTATTTCTTTCTCTCTCTCTCTCTCTCTCTCTCTCTCTCTCTCTCTCTCTCTCTCTCTCTCTCTCTTTCTCTCTTTTCTCTCTTCTCTCTCTTTTCTCTCTTTCTCTCTCTCTCTGTCTGTATCTCTCTCTCTTTTCTGTTTCTCTCTCTCTCTCTCTCTCTCTCTCTCTCTCTCTCTCTCTCTCTATTCCCCATTCCAAGGGTCTTGATTTCTTCAACCCCGCATTCTGCATTTGCATAATTATTCAATATCTCGCATACCACAGCTTCCCTCCGATAAAATTCCCTTCGTAATAGATTACTTTTATCTCGAGTCTCCCAAATATTGAATATCGCATCCGGCACATTTTGCTTAACACTGTAACATCCTTCACATCCAGCACACTTTGCAGACTTCACAACGCACTTCTTCGAGCCGTATTTTTCCCCCTTCTGACGCGTTCATATACCTCGATACTGCCATACTTGCTCTCGAGACTATCTAACTCTGTCAGAGAAGAAAGAGAGAAGAGGGAAAAAGGAGGCGGAGATGAGAAAAAAACGGAAAAAAATGGGGGACCATCTCACAACATGATGCAGACGACAGCGAATATAACGTCGCCATTTTTAAATATCCTTTTTAATCCGCTCTGCTTCCATATAGATCGCCGATCATATTTGTTATCCTCCTTTTTGGCCAAGATCACCTCAAGCTGAATAATTATCTGGCGCATAAATTTACTTTAATTTCTCAGCATCGCTCTTAAATGAACTTTTAATATGAGGAATTTATACGTTTTGCATAATTCACGTACCCAAGCGGCAGAGAGGAGGAGAAAGAGGGAGTGAAAAGAGGTGATGGATTTGGTGTTGCGAGAGCCATCTATTGGTGGAAGTTTCGGATGACATTTCTTGCGCTTGTTGGTGTAACAAATTTTCAACAGTATTGTTAAAAATGCATAAAAATGAAATGTTATTGACGGTAAGAATTATATTATCAGTAATAGTGAACAAGAGGATGATAATAATGATAGTAGTTATAGTTAAGATAATTATAGTGATGATAATGTTAGTGAAATAGAGAGAGAGAGAGACGTGGGGGGGTAGGGGAGGAGGAAGGGGGAGAGGGGGGAAATGGAGAGAGAAAAACAGATTGAGAGGGATGAGAGAGAGGGGTTAGGTAAAGAGAGAGAAGGCGGGAAAGGAGAGAGAGAGAGAGATAAAAGAAAGAAGAGAGAGAGAGAGAGAGAGAGAGAGAGAGAGAGAGAGAGAGGAGGAGAGAGAGAGAGAGAGAGAGAGAGAGAGAGAGAGATAAGAGAAAGAGAGGAGAGATAAAGAAAAGAAAGAGAGAGAAGAGAAAGGAAAGAGAGAGAGAGAGAGAAGAGACAGACAGGAAAGGCAATAGAGAGAGGGAGAGACTGAGGAAGAGGTATGCATATATAAATAAATTTGTACAACTTGCATTTGCATTAAAAACAGTTGTAAACCTATAAATACGCTTTTCTTACAACACAATGGTGGAGGTGACAGGAGAGGGAGAGAGAAGAGAGAGGAGAAGGAGAGGAGAGAGAGGGAGGAGAAGGAGAGGAAGAAGGATTAAAAGAGAGAGGAGAGAGAGGAGAAGGAGAGGAGAGAGGAAAAGGAGAGGAAGAAGGGTTAAAGAGAAGAGAGAAGAGAGAGAGAGAAGGAGAGGAGAGAGGAAAAGAGAGGAAGAAGGGTTAAGAGAAGAGAGAAGAGAGAGGAGAGAGGAAAAGGAGAGGAAGAAGGGTTAAAGAGAAGAGAGGAGAGAGAGGAAAAGGAAAGGAAGAAGGGTTAAAGAGAAGAGAGAAGAGGAGAGGAGAGAGAGAGAGGGGGGGGGAGGGAGGCGATGGAGGGAGGGAGGGAGGGAGGGAGGGAGGAGAGAGAGAGAGAGAGCAGAGAGAGAGAGAGAGCGAGAGAGAAGAGAGAGAGAGAGAGAGATAGAGAGGAGAGAGAAACTATGGTCATATTTAAATAATATTTTCAAAAGTACATGTAATTTATTTAAATAAATGTCTTGATATTGTAATAATTTTGTTTAAAAACAGTACTGATTGGAATGTTCAGGAGGGCTATAAACACCTTTAATCAGAGCTAATTTTTCGTAAATTAGGTTATTTCATATTCACAGTGAGATAACTTGCCGTATTCAAACTGATTTTCCAGACGACAGCAGAAGGTGTCAACGCCAGCATTACGAGAAAAGGCGAATAAAGCTCAAATATCGTTGATCTGCGGCAAAGCAGTGTGACGTTTAGCCGGTAAAACTCTGAAGGGTTGATTGTAGTTTTTCTAAAAAAAAACAATGTATTCCATTTTTATATTAACAGATTCATTTTAAAGTCGGTTATTAATTTTAAGTTTGTAATTAGCTGCTATATGAAAAATTCAGGGGCATTTTTGATATTTGAAACTTATATTAAAATCAGGGAATGCCTTTAGGGATGGGTAGGCCTGCCCGAGTTTTCTCGATCGAGTTCCAATAATATTTCACGTGCTAGGCACAAAATAATTGCGTTGAAATCGTTTACAAATCAAAAGAAGAAAAACCCTAAAATAAGCACTGGGTCGGGCCTTCCCTAAATTGAACAAAACGGCCCGCAAAGAGACCTCCTCAGCCCACACTCACACCTCTCCCACAGTCAAGCTCACCCGCCAAACTGCCCTCTGTGGCGACTCCATGGCGCGTCACGGCAGGGTAGCCAAGTATCCAAATTTGTAAGAGTTTGAGTGTGGGTTAAACGAGCTCCTATCGGTCCCAAAAAACTTACTATACATACTTCTGGAGGTGTGGCGTTTATAAAAGGGCAAGGGCTTGCCAAAGGGCATCAGAAAAAGGCATTAAAAATAAAAAGTGATCACCCCAAGTGGGCAACACGACCACCCGTTCGCATAAGCGAATCCATGAATCCGGGCGCGTTCGTGTAACTAATCATACGTAACTCTACACATGTTTAAAAGAATACTCATTTAAAGAATCTTTGAATGGACAATTATAACATATCAAATGGCATCAACAAGAAAATATATATAGCTGAAATAATAGTTTCATGGGAAGAGAGAATAAAATGAAATGAAAACAAAAAATATAACAAGGTTAGTACCACAATTCATCTCATACGGTACAAACAAAATAAAAATGAAATGTAAAACAAGAATTACAAACATCTCATTACGTTACAAACAGAAACAAAGATGGAAATGTAAACAAAGAATTACATCTCATATAGTACAGAGGAGGAGGAGCATAATGATAATGATTCAAATTAAAATCATAATGTTTACATATTATGATGACAGAAAAAAATAAAAGAACTTTTGAAAAAAGTGCCGTGTTAGTTCTCTGCCGGGAACGGAACCCGATGTCTGCCGCTGCGATAGGCAGACGTGGAGAACTTACGACGTCACGGGCACAACCCACCATCAGACACCAAAAACCAAATCCTATTCCAAAAATACTGTGTGATAGTCGAACAGAGAACGATGCAGTAGAACAAGCTGAACATTGAACCGCGGTCATTCCCTAATTGCCACTCAACTCTTTTTCCCCTTTCTCTTATCTCTCCTCTCTCTCTGTCTCTGTATCTCTCTTTTTCACCCCCCTCTCTCTTTTCTTATCTCTGTATGTCTTTCTTTTCTCTTTCTCCCACCTTATCTCTCTCTCTTACCTCTTCGCTCTCTTCTCTGTCCATACGTTCTTTTGTCTCTGTCCCTGTCTACATGTCTCTCCCTATCTTCCTCTCTCTATCTCTGTCTCTCTCTCTCTATGTATCTTTCTTTCTCCCCTTCATTCTCTGTCTGTCTGAATCTTTCTTCTCTCTTTCTCTGTCACTTTCTGTCTGACTCTCTCTCTCTATCTCTCTCTCTCTCTCTCTCTCACACACACACACCACACTCACACACACACCGCACCACGCAACGCACGCACACACACTTTCTCAATCTCTCTCTTTCTAAAACTAGAGCCTTGTGGGGCGTGATACATTTCCGATTTCATATTTTTATCAGAGAAGAAAGACAATAAAATTGCAATTTTAAAAGAAATCATGTATTTTTAGACATGTGGTAACATGGTTCTTAATGATAACGATAAGAAACTGCGTCGTCTGCAAAGGTGCTTTGTTATGAATATCCTCTCTCTCTCTCTCTCTCTCTCTCTCTCTCGCTCTCTCTCTCTTCTCTCCTCTCTCTCTCTCTCTCTCTCTCTCTCTCCCTCTCTTCTCTCTCTCCTCTCACCCCCCACCCGCCTCTCTCTCTCTCTCTTTCTCTCTCAGTCTCTCAGTCTCTCTCTCTTCTCTTCTCTCTCTCTCTCTCTCTCTCTCCCTCTCTCTCTTCTTCTTCTCTCTCTCTCTCTCTTTCTTCTTCTCTCTCTCTCTCTTCTCTTCTTTTCTTTTCCTTCCTCCCACCCCCCCAGGGGCTCTTCCCCTTTCCTCTTTCCTCTTTTTTTTTTCTTTTCCAGGTTTCGTTTCCCTNTGTGTGTGTGTGTGTTGTGTGTGTGTGTGTGGCTGCAGGTATTTGCCATGGCAAAACAGGGTAGCCCCTAACTTGGACCTAGGTTACCAACCCTGTTTACTTTTGAAATGTTTTGAACAACCCTGCTGTATATATGTATTTTATATATATAGATTGTAATGTATATACATTATTATATATATATATATAATATATATATATAATAATATAATATATAGGTAATATGGGTATATATAATATATATACATATATATATGACATATATATAGTATAAATTAATATATACTATACATACTAATTATTATGAATAAAGTATATTAATTATACGTATAATATTATATATTATTATATAATGAATGTGTGTATTATATATATATATATGTTAAAATATATTAACGGGCATTAAATTAGTTGGTTAGTAGGTATATATAATTTATATATAATATAATATATATAAGTATTAATATACCTATAACAGTTATTTTATAACATTGTATTATGTCCCAGAAATTGAGGATTGCTAGCGTCCTGGCACTAGGCGCCCAGACCTGGATTCGTTGGACATGGTAATGCAGCCAAGGAGATTGACCACATACTCGTTAGCACTAGTTGGAGTAGTCCTCCAGAACTGCAGGTGTGTATAGGAGTGCTGAGTTATATGGTATGACCATAGATTGGTTTTTGGCTACCCTCTGGGTCCACTTCAAAACTCCCAGCTAGTTGCAATCGATTATCGATACAGGGTGTTTCATTTGCACAGGCCTGAGGGGAGGGGGAAGTGTGCCCTGTGTGTTTGCTGAGGCAATCCTGGTCGTTTCACACATGCTCGACAGTCTGACAGACCCTGTTCTTCTGTGGGATACCGTTTTAAGCGCAAAACGCATTGATTGTAGCTTGGTGTAACGCCCGATGAGCAATACAGAATTTTTATCTCATAGGAAGACACTGGAGAGCCACAGATGCTTGTTGTACAGCTCATCTGACAGGGGGGATCAGGAAATTGCACTGTGCACAAGAACTCGGTCCTCTGTGAAGAAGGGACAAGGAACAGTTTTATCTGGGAGTCTTGCAGAGAGGTAGGAGGCCATTTCTTGTAAATGACCTTCATCCTGCAATAAACCAAGTCCTGAGAAAAGCTGAACTCCAAGACTTCTGCACAGGTGACAAGCAGTTCGCTTAGTAAGTGATCTAGATCGTCCTAGCACGGCCTGCCGCTGTTATGTAAAGTATAGTATAATGTATAGAATAATTATATTATAATTAATTATGCACTATATATATACATTTATATATATTTATATATTATATACTATATATATATTATAATATTAG
>NW_020870494.1:83793-86293 GCF_003789085.1 Penaeus vannamei | reverse complement strand
TTAATCACAAAGAAAAGGAAAACCAAGAAAATTGTTTCTGATACCTAAAACACTGTATCCCCAAAGTAGGTATGCAAAATCAGGATAAATTTGATGAAAATAAGTGCGTACAAACACCATCTATCACACAGTCCACCTCACCCTCTTTGTCTGAAATTATATATATATATATATATATATATATATATATATATATATATATATATATATATATATATATATATATATATATATGCAATTTGGGAGAAAATAATTACAGCTCTAAGCTCTATAACTATCACTGTCAGTATATATTATCAACACCAACATTACCACTTATAATAGTATCATCCATACTTTAGATCAATATCATCCCTCAAAATATATTTTAAAAATTAAAAAAGGGAATAATTTTACTTTTTATGAAATCTAATTAATAAGGTCAATTTGCATCATAAAAAAGAACTTCAAAATTTGAAGATTCCTGAGATTTTGTCAGCTAAAAATTACTCAGCAAAAAGATTATTGGCTGAAGATCTGCATTAGCAAAATTTGAAATGAAACCTTATATGAAACATGGCATGGAAAAGAGTGTTAGAGAAAGCATAGTCTATTCCTAAGAGATAACAAACTAAAAAAAAGTCATTAATGCAACACTGATAAAGAGAGGAACTAAGAAAATTAGCTGGATAATATGCAATACAAAAAAAATGCTCTGTAATGTGATATTCAGAAAATAATTCCACTTCAAGGGCACACAGAATTAAAAATAACACTACCTAGTATAACATTAGATATAGTGTTACTTAATTTGCTAAGATCCTGAATGCCCAACATGTGATTATGAAATGCTGGAGCTACAAGGATTCCAAAAAGATTTTGTATTGAAATCTGAGTCACTTTGTGTTGATCTATACCACAGAACCCTGATGGAAAGGAACAGGAGTCTTAGCATATTCATTATATTATAAGCAATGTATCCTTTCCTAACTGTGTGCGATCAACCTAGTGTCGCATACATATTCTCTAAAACATATAAAAATAAAATATGAGAAATGGCTCTCTCAGTGAACACCACTTTTGCTGCAAAGAAAAAAAATCCTTCTCAAAGAGCAACCACAAAACTATAGCTTAGCCAGTGATCCTTTGATGTGTGAAGCTGCTGATGAAACTGTATTTCCTTGTCATCCAAAGGGATCCGTGCTAGTTGAGCATGCAGTTTACTTGGGCATACAGCCACCGACTTCCTGTGGTTTCTGTCAGAGCAAACTACTAAGATCCTGGTGAAAGATTTCTAGAGGAATCCAATTTTTCACTATCTAGACTCAAGCAATCATATGTATACAGAAAATTAAATGCTAAAGAAAACTGACATTCTGTGTTGAACTACCAACAGAATTATGGTGGATCCAGGTTGGGATTACACACAAGCAATTGAGCATCATGGCTAGATGCCAAGATGTCCTTTTTCTGGCAACTGAGAGTAGACGAGGATGAATGATTTGTGGTATTTTTGGAGAACCTAAGAAATGTGTATCAATAAAGTAGTAGAACAGAGAGTGAATGTATTGCATTTTAAAGTATTGCATTCTATTTGGTTTACATTCACTTTATGACTCTATTTATTGTTAATAATGAATCACAATGATCATAATACTTCCTACATGAAAATTTTTGCTTCCCCTTTATCCTCATCATGAAGTGTTTTATGCAAAAAAGACTGCGATTGCATAGTGTAGCGAGAACTACAAGGAGTGGGTAGCAGCATGGCCTATTTGACTAGCATTAAGTAATCCTTATACTGCAATTTTACCAAAAGAAAAAGAAAAAAAAAATCCAGCAGCTATCATCCTTTAAAAAATCCTGACAGTAAATAAAAATATATGATCCACTTTCTAAAGTTTATGGTCAAGAATAGCAAATTCTCTCTCACTCCCAATTTTTTGTTTCATCCACTGTTTTAATTACACAATACATTTCACAGAATGCATTAAAATAACACTCTAAGTAGTCTATCTGTCTTAACAGATAACATTAGTGCACTGTATATTACCCCCATCTAAAAAATAATATCAAGAAGCATTTCAATGGGGAGCCACCAAAAGCAAAATACACAATATGATGAATCAGTACTTCAACTATCCTCTGCAGCAAGTCAACTCAATTTCCCCTTGTGCACAGTCAGTGAAATGTATACACTGCTCCTTCTGATGGGCATGAGACTTACCTCAGTAAGTACTTCCTTAATGAGATATATATTGCACTTGAATCCCAATACTTTCATTCATCCTGTCTTTCTTCTTACCATAAAAAGAATACAAGCAATGTTATGTCACAGTAGTTTCTCTTATCACAAAAGTACATCAGTCAGTTTCATAATTACAATACCCTATACAGTATATATATATATAAAAAAAAAAATCTCTGAAAAAAAAGTCCACTGTGAAAAACATACCACTGGAAAACCTTCATATTTACATATAAACATGTGTTTAGGTAATGCATTTGCTTTAGCACTTTT
>NW_020870494.1:63001-65501 GCF_003789085.1 Penaeus vannamei | reverse complement strand
GGGAAGCAGAGAGAAAAAGAGAGTGAGAGGTCAGACGTTCCTGGAGGTCACGCCCTCTGCGACCAAGCATGGTGGTGTGTTGACTATCCTCGCCCCAGTCCTTGTGACCTCTAACCCGCTCTTGACCTCTACACCCTAATCTACCTCGAGTCGCTGCCTCGATCTGACGCTCCCCCTCTGGGAGTCATCACCACTCCACCGTACACGTTTCCGTTCCAGGGGTCGCTAAGGCTCCTGCCCGGCTACCCCCTGCCCGAGACTGCACACTCACAACGACAATTATTCAAACCTTCGTCCACGCGAGAGAGAAAGAGAAGTATGGAAGTAGAGAGAGAGAGAGAGAGAGAGAGAGAGAGAGAGAGAGAGAAGAGAGAGAGAGAGTGGGAGAGAAGCAGAGAAAGCGAGTGAGAGAGAGAAAGGGACAGAAAGAGGGGGGGGGAGCAGAGAGAGAGAGAGAGAGAACGAATTAGATAATTGCCCGTGCTGTGTGAAATGAGATTGTAGATAGTTTTTCCGTATGCATTCTACGCCTGGCAGTGTATTCATCAGCTAATCGGCCTTTATAAAGAAGTAATGTCATCTTCAACCAAAATCCAACTTGTGTGGGGTTTGTAATATAACAAAGATGCTCTTACACACACACAGTACTTCCGAGTCACGTGTGAGATGCGCACGATTAGAATTAAGTTCAGGCCAGCTGCCTCTATGTATCGTAGTCCGAAGATGTGGGATTTTTGTTCATTCTTTTTTCTCTCTGCAATTTGGTAGTGCTGTACTGAATTCGCTAATCCTAACTAATCCAAAGTGATTAACACCTCATGAGACACACTACCCTTCTTGTGACAAATTATTCTTATTACACCTTCCTTTTCCATGCAACTTGGTAAGGTGATTGACAAACTTATTACCATTCTCCTCCTTTGCCCTGTTGCTGGCCTGGCATGCAACGACCTTGGCAATCATCAAATTACCAAGAACCATCTGTAGATGTCTCGCAGTATCTGTATCCCAATGTGCATTCAGTGCTTGAGGGTGACTCTTTTGCATGGCAATGTAATGTAAACAATATAGTTCCACACATTTTTCCCAGCTAGAACAAAAGTTGTACCTTCCTTTTGAAGTCCTCCTGAGTCTACATCACTAGAGGAAGCAGCTGCTTAGCGCATCCCACACCCAATCCTAGTTGACCGGGTGACCTACACAACCCCTTTCAGCAAGCCATGTGAACTATCCCCCATTGCTACGGCTGAATGAATCTGATACACCAGCAGATGGAAACTGGCACCTGCCCAAGAAGGGAACCACCACATAAAAGGCCATGTCTTGTCAGACGAGGCAGAGAGAGATGACAGACAGACAGGGCTAAGTTCACCATCATTGTTATTACTGTTAAAACTATTATTACATTTTTGTTACTACTAATAGTGCTGTTATTATCATTATCTTTATTATTACCATTATCAACATGCTTATCATTATCATCATTATTCTTATTGTTAATATCAATGTTATTGCTATCATTATCTTTATGCTTATAAGAATGATAATGGTGACGATGATTTTAATAGGGAGGAAGAGGAACATTATCATTACGGTCGATAATCACTATCACCATCCACACGGTATTTCGTGTGATGATTCTAATTATTGCAGTAATTATCCATGCGACTATGGGCGTCTTCTGTTCGCGTCATAAAAGTTAATATCGTAATAAAGTTTAATCCTGTTCTCTACTGCACATGCACAATGTCAGCATCCAGGATCAACTTTTAATACACATCTGGACCAGCATTAACCA
The DNA here is from genome assembly GCF_003789085.1 of Penaeus vannamei. Lineage (NCBI taxonomy): Eukaryota > Metazoa > Arthropoda > Malacostraca > Decapoda > Penaeidae > Penaeus > Penaeus vannamei. Next base: position 63,703 of record NW_020870494.1, on the reverse strand, counting down.
TATAGGCTCAAAATTTGATCCTGCACATGCACAGAACGAGCTAGTAAATCCCACCAATCATGTATTGATATGCAATGAGGTCATCAGCTCCATCGAAAATTAGGAGTTGCAATAATGAAACAAATTCTGACGCTTTCATGTTCAAGACGTATATGAAAATTCAACATATATTCTTATAAGGTGTGAGAAACTCAAACGGGCAGACATAACTCCCAAAAGTGAAAAGAAAAACGAAAATAAAATCCTAAAGAGAATTTCAGAGTTTACAGATACAGAAATGGGAATATTATATACAGGTTGGAAAAACATTCCCAACATATATGTAATAAACAAATAGGCTAAAAAGGAAAGCTTCTAATAACATTAAGATGAGACTTCAAATGCAGAGTACAAACTTCCTGAATCTTGAAACAACAGCGACTTCAAAACCCAGTGCAAATTTGTTACCATATTCTTCTATAGCAACATCCTGAAAAACAACCCTACCCCACGTCCTGCGATTTCTCACGGGATCGCGGAGAAAAGCCATTTATATATCTTATTTGTCGTAACACAAATACATATCTCCATGAAATAATTTACTAAACATGTGTAAATATATTTATTTTTTCTCTGTAGCAACGTCGCGTTGTTTACAAATTGTGATATAAATCTCATGGAGGTTGACTGCCAATTGCTACTACGCAAATACCTGCTTCTCCA
>NW_020870494.1:53001-58001 GCF_003789085.1 Penaeus vannamei | reverse complement strand
TGCCCCTGGCCACTCACATACAACACCCAGCCATACCTGTGGAAAATCACATCCACACCAATCACCCATTTAAGAGATAATAGATACCAGTCAAATGGTAAATGCAAACCCAACTGCCATACTGGTGACCCCCAAAATGACACGAACACGGCTTATCACTCACTCACTGGAGGGAGAGTACCTGCAGCATTGTCACCCCACAACCTATAGCTCGACATAAGCCTCACCATCAACCGCTTCTCAATGACTCAATGCCAAGATCTGATTGGATGACACGGACAACTCATGGCTCATTCATTGGGCCGCAGGCTCCCCTCATTCCCAGATAGCTGACACATCCTAAGAATACTTAAGCTCAAGCACACTGGCATTCCCTCGATCCTCCAACTGAGGACAGTCACAAGCAGCAGGAGTACAAGGCTTGCCCAAGCCTTCGCCGACGGGAAAGCTTCCCCACCTGTGGCATTCAAGGTTTCTAGCAAGATGAAATTCTGCCTTAACCTTGGGTGTTCGTCAATGGACGAGTGTTTCGCGCTTACAGGAATCCCACAGAGCTACAGTCATCAGGATTTTTGGAGTACTGTCAATCGATCACAGATAACTGTGGTGAACCTCCTAAGACACTCCTCCCCCATTATGCCCAAGTAAACCACCCTGGAGTGGATACTGGAGAGATTGGGGCTTTTGAAGTGGACCCAAAGGGTAGCCACACTCAGTCTATGGTCGGTACCACAGACCTTGGCACTCTGGTAAACCGTGTAGTTTTGGAGGATCCTCAAGTGAGTGCTCGCAATGATGTGGTCGATATCCTTTCCTCTGTACCCATATTGCTATTTCATGTCCAATGAAATGGGTTGGAGCGCTTATACTAGGAGCCAGAAATCCCGTCTGACTGATGTCAGAGGAGACTGTTCTCGTTGCTGAGATCAGCTCCCAAGTCATGAGACCAACATACATCTCGTAGACAGCTCGATCACAACCAGAGACTATACTGAATTTACCCAGAACTATTTGTTTGGTGTAGAATGTCTCTTTCTCATTGGCAGGAGTGTATACAGCAAATCCAAATCCAAAAGCATGCTTCAATCTCAATGTCACAAAATGTTCGTCAACTGGAGTAACGTCCACTACCGAAAGTTTAAGACGGCTGACGATGGCTTTGGGGATGGTGACCCTCACTTCGGTTAAGCCTTGGGCAGTCGTTCTATAAAGGGTGCAATACATGCAATACCTACTTCCCACGTGTGGTCCTCCACACGTGGTGTGGGGCCTGCCCACGCTATCGCCCAAACCTCGCTCTTCTAAATATAGAGGCCATGCCGTCCACCAAGGGGTATATAAGGTCATCCAAGCTGACCTTCTCACTCACTCATTCACTCACTCAGCTCACACCTTCAACGGTCCGGCCCCTTGGTGGGCTGGTCGCTACTGACCTGACCTCCCGCACCGCCAGTTATCCTATTTCTTGTGTCGCTATAAACAGTGCTTGTAACTTTTAGCAATAAAGAGAACAGCCACACCGTGCATCACTGACACCACCTTGTACTTCAAAGACACTATAAAAACAAGAGAGATTAGAACATCTTATACGCTCTGGGTGGACGCCACCTCCACCACCTCCTTGCCTTGCCACATGTAAAGCAGGACAGCCGGCGGTGAGGCCCAACGTCCACACACACACACACACACACACAGACGCACACGCACACGCACACATACACACACACACACACACACACACACACACACACACACACACACACACACACACATATATATATATATATTATATATATAATATATATATATATATATATATATACATGCACGTATGTATGTATATTTACATAATACATACATACATACACACACACACACACACACACACACACACACACACACACATATATATATATATATATATATATATATATATATATATATATATATATATTCCTTTTTCATTTATCAAGCTTTCAGGAAACGGTTTGTGCTCATTTCTAGAATTTGATGTAAAGCAAAGTAGAAAAAATGTTTAGGGATAGAAACGTTGAAATAAGCATTCATAATGTATATAATGAAAAAAATAGTGAATGCGACTTGTACGGAGACCCTAAATTACAATCTACAGTAAATAGAACAGGAAATAAATCCAATCGTATGTCTATATTCTAATTGTTGTCCTCTGGGTGTTTGAACTGTGTCATGTTGACGTAAAGGCAGCCCGGGTGTTTTGAAAATTAGTGTTGGTTACCGCTTGTTTATGGATTGGGTTGAGGTGACGAATGTATAACCATCTTCAAGTACAAACTGTCACACATTTTCCATTATAATTTGATTCAGGTTTTATATCTTCGATGAACAGTGATCCTAAAAGTGTTCATTCTGAATTGACATTTTCCTAATTTATTTCATGGGATTGTCCGATAAAACTCCTTCAAGTTCCTTATGTCATTTTAGGTATCTAGAGGCAGAATCCATTTATCTGGCGTTTCGGCTAAAACATGTAAATTTGATCATAGATATGGCAGTGACTCTCATCGAAAAGAACGAACCAATAGTACTGGAATTTGTAAATATTCTTCAGCAGATTTAGGAAAGTAGCAGTTGAATACAATGAGTAATTCTTTCTGGTAATATAACTTTGGTGTCCCTATCTCTTGGACCTTTTAACTTTGTAACGTTGGCTATAACGTCTAATTTAAGAAGTCCAGTACATTCTTCTTGATAAGGTCAACTGGATATTTATTCTTCCTGAAAAAGTTATCATAAATGACAGTTTTCCTCTGAGCATACTTGAGAACATCGGGAAGTAGAGTTTGGATTGCTTTAATTCACTAAAATGTTTACAGAATGATCAGAGCATTGTCATAACCCGGCTACAATAATAATGATAATGATCATAGTAATGATGATGAAGTTGCAAATGATGACAGTGGTGATGATGGTGATGATGATGAGGACTGATGATTAATGATTGATAATTGAGGGTGTAATTTATATAAAGATTTATATACAAGCAAGACAATTTTATTTCATTACAACCTACATGCAATAACCCATTATGTAAAATTACATACTTAATCAACAACGGATAATCATCTAACAATAATTTGGAATAATCATGACGTGATTAACGTAACATACCATATAAATGCTAAATGCCTATACTTTCTTTTTACATATGAGATAGAGAAATGTTCATATAAACAAGTTTAGAACAAAAATGTTCAGGCAAATCACCTCTAAAGGTGATAAATGCACAGACAATCAAGTTTGAAACAATGTTATACAAGTTTTTCACATTTTCTAAGAGCAATTGAATACTTGATGGGAGTACTTAAGTATTACTCAGGTTCAAGAGAAAGAAATGTTTAACTACTCAAGTTAAGACAAATAGATTTCTGAATTCCAATACAAGTAAAACAGTTCTCACTGCTGGGACGAAGTGGGGCAACTACTATAAGCCACGTCCACAGTAGTAGTGAGAGGTCTTAGAACACTAGTCTATGGACTTGTCCACACTGGGGGCGAGTGAAATGTACATTAATTTTACTCAGTAGAAAGGCGCAAAGGAAATGCTAGATAGAAAGTTTCCTCAGTTTACTCATATAAGAAAGAAAGAAGAGTAAAATGAAAGAAATATGTGTTGGGGTTTATTCACATAAATTGCTCAACATGGGTACTGGGAAGATAAGATGCAGAAAGTCAAGAAGCTACAGACTACTATAATACTAATCAAGATGATATGCTGCTGAGAATACTGCAAGCTGGTCATGTCATGTCATGAACAAGAATTAGTCACTATTAATGATTAAATCAAATAACACTGACGTTAAGTACTCATTACAACTAATGAAAAAAAAAATATATGCCCCAGGGTATATCTGTGGCTCAAAAAATCAACATACATGTAAATATTTCTAGTTGATATCTGTGTCAATTAATGATAACATAATTAAATTAGGAAGTTACAGGGTTCTTCCAGGGTCATGCTCACTTTTGCACCTGATTACTCCCTAAACAGGTTTGGACACAAAGCCTCAGAAGAAAATAGGGTTCTCTTTCGTAAACTTTTCATCGATATTGTAACAAGAAAGTTTTAAGTAGTGACAACTGAGGCGGTGTTGGGCGGCGTCTTACCTCCCGAACGACGTTTGTTGACCGGTTCGTCTGTGTCATTTGAATGAAGTCGAGCTCATAAGTAAACAAATCATTCTTAAAGATCATCGGCTGCCGAGGGTTGCGAAGGTAATGCTGCTCTATGTCTTCTGAGGTTATGCTGCTTTTGAGGAATGCTCTTTTAGTTGTGTCTACTTCTCCATACTTCACCCACTCATTATTCCCATCCAAGAAATACCACAAGAACAGTTTATCTGCATTGCTATCTCGTTCTAGGCTGATATGTCGTAGTTGTAATGGTGTCCGAGAATCAGGACTAGTAACTAGCATGTCTTCAAAGTCTACCTCGCATTTCCTTGTGCCCAGGATTCTTTGAAGTTTCTTATGTACACTCCAACCCTTTGTTTCAAGAATGACTGATCTGGTTTTGCTTGGATCAGAAAAATCTCTTTCCAAATAGACGACTTGGTATTTATGGAGGTTGAACCAATTATTGCCATCAGCACTTACCTGCCAGTGAAAGGGTAAGTCGGAATGGAGTCGCTGGCAGCTGTGAGCATTACAATTATTTTTCAGTGATCTCGAACAAATCTCAAGTATCTGAAGATTTCCTTCTAACTCGGAAGCTTCAATAGTCAAGTGACTCCCGGTCGTTGGTGCTCGAGGAGTTGCTCTGCGATGTCGAGGGGGGGAGGGGAGGGGGAGGGGAATGATGCCGATGCGAGGGATTGCTTTTCCCTGAGGGTTGCCTGTTTGCCTTTTCCAAGTCCGGGAAAAGTCTAAATATTTCATTCATAAGGTCCTTTGGAGATTCATTAGTGTCAATACCTTTTTTTTCGAGAAGGTCATTGCAGCCTGCGTCCACAAAAGAATGGTTT
>NW_020870494.1:25501-43001 GCF_003789085.1 Penaeus vannamei | reverse complement strand
AGCATACCGGGCCGAGTTTCCGCGCCGGCCGGAATCGTGGGAACGGGCAGAATGAGCATGGTGCTCGTTGTAGTCATAGTCATAGTCGTGTTCCTCATCCTCGCTAGTATTCGGACTTGGCCTGCGTCTCCGGTTCAAGTTGCCGCTCATTGTGTACACCTGGGGTGGGGGGGGGGGGGGTGAGTAGTGTAGAGACATGTATGAAAACCTGTCGCTTATAAAAAAAAGAGAGGGATAGAGAAAGGGAAGAACGAGTGAGGAAGAGGAGCAGAAAAGAGGAAAGAACAGAGAAAAGGGGGGGGAGAAGAGATAAAAGGGGGAAGAAGGGAGAAAAGAGGGGAAGAAGAGAGAAAAGGGGGAAGAGAAGAGAAAAGGGGGGAAGAAGAGAGAAAAGGGGTAGAAGAGAAAAAGGGGGAAGAAGATAAAAGGGTAAATGAAAAAAAGGAAAGCTCTGAGCAAGAGGAAATATATGAGAAAAAGAAAGAAAGGTGGAAAAGAAAGAACAACTGAGTTGAGATGAAGAGAAAAGGAAAATGGAAAAAAGTGGTAAAGGTAGAATGGGAAATGGAGAGAAAAAGAAAAAAGGAGAAAGGGAAAGAGAGATACATGGAAAAGGGAAGAAGTAGGGAAAAAGTGTAAGAGGAAATGGGAAAAAGGAAAAGGGATAGAAAAATTAAAAAGGTAAATGTAATAAAAAGGGAAAGAGAGAAAGGGGAAAGGGAAGAAATGGAAAAGGAGATAAATAGGAAATGTGAGAAAAGGAGGAGAAAAAAACAAAAAGAGAAACAGAGAGTAATTATAACAACAAAGGCACAAAGAAGAGGGGAAAAGGGAAAGAGGAGAGAACAGGGAAAAGGCGAAAGGGTAAAGGGAGAGAGGATAAATGAGGGAAGGGAAAATGTGGAAAGGGAGAAAGTGAAAAGCAGAGAAAAAAAAAGATAGAAAAAGAAAAAAAGGACAAAGTTAGAGAAGGAAACATAAGAATAGAATAAATGAGGAAGAGGGAAAGAAGAGAGACAAAAACGGTAGAAATGGAAATCGGAGACAGGGAGAGGGAGAATGGGAGAAGAAGAGGGAAAGGGTAAGGAAGGGAAGGAAGAAGAGAGAAAGAAGGAGAGAAAAGGAAAATTGGAGAAATAGAAAAGTGAAAAGGAGGAAAAGGAAAAAGAAGATAAAAGCAAATATGACAAAAGTAAAACGAGGGAAGAAGGATAAAATGGAGAATGGGGAAACGAGAGAAATATTTAAAAGGAGAAAGAAAAAAACTAAGATAAAGAAACAAAGATACAGAAAGGGACTGACAGGAAGAAGGAAAGACATAAATAAAAATGGAGGATAAAGAAAATAATAATAATAATAATAATAATAATAATAATAAACAGTAAAAAAAAAAGTCAAAAGAGAGATGAGAAGAAAATCGAAGACAGAAATAATTTTGAGACAAAAATAAGCGAGATAGAAACAAATATAAAAATGAAATTAAGAATTTCTTAAATTTCAACATTTAACTGAAAATAATATGAATGTTGAAGAGAGAGAATGAGGCAGAATAAAGGAACAGGGAGAGAAGGGGAGAAAAGGAAACGAGAAGGAAAGTGAGAAAGCGGAGAGGAAAGGAATGATGAGATAAAGGGGGAAGCAAAGAGAAAGAGAAATGAAAAGAGGAAGGGTCAAAGCGAAAGGGGGAAGAAGCACACAAAAGGAAAACTGCAAGGAGGAATGGAGGGAATATCATCATAAATATGATATGGATGCTGCAGGTGGCGACTGTTTCAGAATAACTGTTAACTACTAAAATACTTTATAAAAACATGTGGTAATTTGGGAGTATGTTTTAAATTTAACCAATGGATTTTCTGTTAGCCTACTGTCTATAAGGCTATGAGGGGGCAGATAATGTTTCCTAGGAAGGGTGTAGGATCGAGAAAAGCCAGAGCAGAGATGTTGAGGCTCGTAGGGGCCTGGGGGCGCTCCTGGCGGCGCTGCTCGAAGACTGATAAAAAGGTGGGGGGGGGGGAAGGAACCTGCCAAGGAACCTAAAAGGCAGACTGCTAAGTCGTGTCCCCAGGAATTCAAACTGTATAGATATATGAATGAATAAAATAATATATAAATCCTCAATTATTCTGACAAACTAATTCACACATCAACAGATCTACTTGAGGAATGCCCTTTCGTTAAAAAGAAAAGAAGTTGCTTATTATACAAAGTCATATCTAAAATTTCGCATTTCCTTTCTTAAAGAAAATTTGATTTCTTGGCATAGTCTGGTTCCCTTCTAAGAGCTCTTAGGTTGGGACTTTTTTCAGGGTAAGTTTGATGGCCTGCATTTTCAACAATGACCCGGGATTATCCGATATTGTTTTTGTGTGCATTTTTGAAATTGCGCGAGAGACGCTGAAACAGGATAGCTTTTGCAGCCATGAAATCCTAGATCTAGGCCTACTCATCACACACTTTCAGCAAAAGTCCCGGATGCTCGCCCACTAGTCTGCCTTCTCCCTCCCCCCTGTCACTCCCTGTGCTTCTCCTCCCTCCCGTGCTACACTTCACTGCTTCTCCTCCCCTCCCCTCCTGTCACTTCCCTGTCCCCTTCACTTCCCTCCTCTCACTCCTGTCACTTCCCTGCCTNCCCCCTGTCACTCACTGCCTTCTCTCCTCCCTGTCACTCCCTGCCTTCTCCCTCCCCTGTCACTCCCTGCCTTCTCCCTCCCCTGTCACTCCCTGCCTTCTCCCTCCCCCCTGTCACTCCTGCCTTCTCCCTCCCCCTGTCACTCCCTGCCTTCTCCCTCCCTGTCACTCACTGCCTCTCCCTCCCCCCTGTCACTCCCTGCCTTCTCCCTCCCCCTGTCACTCCCTGCCTTCTCCCTCCCCTTGTCATCCCTGCCTTCTCCCTCCCCCTGTCACTCCTGCCTTCTCCCTCCCCTGTCACTCCCTGCCTTCTCCCTCCCCCTGTCACTCCCTGCCTTCTCCCTCCCCCTGTCACTCCTGCCTTCTCCCTCCCCCTGTCACTCCCTGCCTTCTCCTCCCCTGTCACTCACTGCCTTCTCCCTCCCCCTGTCACTCCTGCCTTCTCCCTCCCCCTGTCACTCCCTGCCTTCTCCCTCCCCTGTCATTCCCTGCCTTCTCCCTCCCCCCTGTCACTCCTGCCTTCTCCCTCCCTGTCATCCCTCCTTCTCCCTCCCCCTGTCACTCCTGCCTTCTCCCTTGTCACTCCCTGCCTTCTCCTCCCCCCTGTCACTCCCTGCCTTCTCCCTTCCCCCTGTCACTCACTGCCTTCTCCTCCCCTGTCACTCCTGCCTTCTCCTCTCCCCTGTCACTCCCTGCCTTCTCCCTCCCCCTGTCACTCCCTGCCTTCTCCCTCCCCCTGTCACTCCCTGCCTTCTCCTCCCCTGTCACTCCTGCCTTCCTCCCCCTGTCACTCCTGCCTTCTCCTCCCCGTGTCACTCACTGCCTTCTCCCTCCCCCTGTCACTCCCTGCCTTCTCCCTCCCCCTGTCACTCCCTGCCTTCTCCCTCCCCCTGTCACTCCCTGCCTTCTCCCTCCCCTGTCACTCACTGCCTTTCTCCCTCCCTGTCACTCCTGCCTTCTCCCTCCCCCTGTCACTCCCTGCCTTCTCCCTCCCCCCTGTCACTCCCTGCCTTCTCCCTCCCCCCTGTCACTCCCTGCCTTCTCCCTCCCCCTGTCACTCCCTGCCTTCTCCCTCCCCCCTGTCACTCCCTGCCTTCTCCCTCCCCCTGTCACTCCCTGCCTTCTCCCTCCCCCCTGTCACTCCTGCCTTCTCCCTCCCCCCTGTCACTCCCTGCCTTCTCCCTCCCCCTGTCACTCCCTGCCTTCTCCCTCCCCCTGTCACTCCCTGCCTTCTCCCTCCCCCTGTCACTCCCTGCCTTCTCTCCCCCTGTCACTCCCTGCCTTCTCCCTCCCCCCTGTCACTCCCTGCCTTCTCCCTCCCCCTGTCACTCCCTGCCTTCTCCCTCCCCCTGTCACTCCCTGCCTTCTCCCTCCCCTGTCACTCCTGCCTTCTCCCTCTCCTGTCACTCCCTGCCTTCTCCCTCCCCCTGTCACTCCTGCCTTCTCCCTCCCCGTGTCACTCATGCCTTCTCCCTCCCCTGTCACTCCCTGCCTTCTCCCTTCCCCCTGTCACTCCTGCCTTCTCCCTCCCCCTGTCACTCCCTGCCTTCTCCTCCCCCTGTCATTCACTGCCTTCTCCCTCCCCTGTCACTCCCTGCCTTCTCCCTCCCCCCTGTCACTCCCTGCCTTCTCCCTCCCCCTGTCACTCCCTGCCTTCTCCCTCCCTGCCTTCTCCCTCCCCCTGTCACTCCCTGCCTTCTCCCTCCCCCTGTCACTCACCTGCCTTCTCCCTCCCCCCTGTCACTCCCTGCCTTCTCCCTCCCCCTGTCACTCCCTGCCTTCTCCCTCCCCCTGTCACTCCCTGCCTTCTCCCTTCCCCTGTCACTCCCTGCCTTCTCCCTCCCCCTGTCACTCCCTGCCTTCTCCCTTCCCCCTGTCACTCCCTGCCTTCTCCTCCCCCTGTCACTCCCTGCCTTCTCCCTCCCTGTCACTCCTGCCTTCTCCCTCCCCCTGTCACTCCCTGCCTTCTCCCTCCCCCTGTCACTCCCTGCCTTCTCCCTCCCCCTGTCACTCCCTGCCTTCTCCTCCCCCCTGTCACTCCCTGCCTTCTCCTCCCCCTGTCACTCCTGCCTTCTCCCTCCCCCCTGTCACTCCCTGCCTTCTCCCTCCCCCTGTCACTCCCTGCCTTCTCCTCCCCCTGTCACTCCCTGCCTCTCCCTCCCCTGTCACTCCCTGCCTTCTCCTCCCCCTGTCACTCCCTGCCTTCTCCCTCCCCCTGTCACTCCTGCCTTCTCCCTCCCCTGTCACTCCTGCCTTCTCCTCTCCCTGTCACTCCCTGCTTCTCCCTCCCCCTGTCACTCCCTGCCTTCTCCCTCCCCCCTGTCACTCACTGCCTTCTCCCTCCCCCCTGTCACTCCCTGCCTTCTCCCTCCCCCCTGTCACTCCCTGCCTTCTCCCTCCCCATGTCACTCCCTGCCTTCTCCTCCCCCTGTCACTCACTGCCTTCTCCCTCCCCCCTGTCACTCCCTGCCTTCTCCCTCCCCTTGTCATCCCTGCCTTCTCCCTCCCCCTGTCACTCCCTGCCTTCTCCCTCCCCTGTCACTTCCCTGCCTTCTCCCTCCCCCTGTCACTCACTGCCTTCTCCCTCCCCCTGTCACTCCCTGCCTTCTCCCTCCCCCTGTCACTACCTGCCTTCTCCCTCCCATGTCACTCCTGCCTCTCCCCCCCCCTGTCACTCCCTGCCTTCTCCCTCCCCCTGTCACTCCCTGCCTTCTCCCTCCCCTTGTCATCCCTGCCTTCTCCCTCCCCCCTGTCACTCCCTGCCTTCTCCCTCCCCTTGTCATTCCCTGCCTTCTCCCTCCCCCTGTCACTCCCTGCCTTCTCCCTCCCCTTGTCATTCCCTGCCTTCTGCCTCCCCCTGTCACTCCCTGCCTTCTCCCTTCCCCCTGTCACTCACTGCCTTCTCCTTCCCCCTGTCACTCACTGCCTTCTCTCTCTCCCTGTCACTCCCTGCCTTCTCCCTCCCCCCTGTCACTCCCTGCCTTCTCTCCTCCCCTGTCACTCCCTGCCTTCTCCCCCCCTGTCACTCCCTGCCTTCTTCCTCCCCCTGTCACTACCTGCCTTCTCCCTCCCCGTGTCACTCACTGCCTTCTCCCTCCCCCCTATCACTCCCCCTCTTCTCCCTCCCCCTGTCACTCCCTGCCTTCTCCCTCCCCCCTGTCACTCCCTGCCTTCTGCCTCCCCCTGTCACTCCTGCCTTCTCCCTTCTCCTGTCACTCCCTGCCTTCTCCTCCCCCTGTCACTCCTGCCTTCTCCCTCCCCCTGTCACTCACTGCCTTCTCCCTCCCCTGTCACTCCTGCCTTCTCCCTCCCCTTGTCATCCCTGCTTCTCCCTCCCCCCTGTCACTCCCTGCCTTCTCCCTCCCCTTGTCACTCCCTGCCTTCTCCCTCCCCCTGTCACTCCCTGCCTTCTCCCTCCCCCCTGTCACTCCCTGCCTTCTCCCTCCCCCTGTCACTCCCTGCCTTCTCCCTCCCCCCTGTCACTCCCTGCCTTCTCCTCCCCCCTGTCACTCCCTGCCTTCTCCCTCCCCCTGTCACTCCCTGCCTTCTCCCTCCCCCCTGTCACTCCCTGCCTTCTCCCTCCCCCTGTCACTCACTGCCTTCTCCTCCCCTGTCACTCCCTGCCCTCTCCCCCTGTCACTACCTGCCTTCTCCCTCCCCATGTCACTCACTGCCTTCTCCCTCCCCCCTGTCACTCACTGCCTTCTCCCTCCCCCCTGTCACTCCCTGCCTTCTCCCTCCCTGTCACTTCCCTGCCTTCTCCCTCCCCCTGTCACTCCTGCCTTCTCCCTCCCCTTGTCATTCCCTGCCTTCTCCCTCCCCCCTGTCACTCCCTGCCTTCTCCCTCCCCTTGTCATTCCCTGCCTTCTGCCTCCCCCTGTCACTCCCTGCCTTCTCCCTTCCCCCTGTCACTCACTGCCTTCTCCCTCCCCCTGTCACTCCCTGCCTTCTCCCTCCCCCTGTCATCCTCTGCCTTCTCCCTCCCCCCTGTCACTCCCTGCCTTCTCCCTCCCCCCTGTCATCCCTGCCTTCTCCCTCCCCCTTGTCATTCCCTGCCTTCTCCCTCCCCTGTCACTCCTGCCTTCTCCCTCCCCCCTGTCACTCCCTGCTTCTCCTCCCCCCTGTCACTCCCTGCTTCTCCCTCCCCGCTGTCCACTCCCTGCCTTCTCCTCCCCCCTGTCACTCCCTGCCTTCTCCCTCCCCCCTGTCACTCCCTGCCTTCTCCCTCACCCACCCCATCAATCCTGGCACCTCTCTGTTATGACACGCCTTGCATTCTAGTGAGATTGCCGCTGTGGTCTGAGAACTCCACGGTAGCCGTAGCAGAGTAGATAAGTAGAAAAAAAATACAATTCAGATATGATACAAGCACAAAAGTTGGCAGGATTTTTCTTCATGGGTAACTCTTCAGATCTGCCCCACTGGCCGTTTGGAAATTCAAGATGGCGGTCGTATTTCAAGATGGCCACCGACTTCCACCTATGAAAATAGTATTGGCCCAATTTTGTGGACGCCGACATAGAGTTTTGTAACAATTTCCGGCTTCCAGAAGTTGGTTTATTGAAAAGCCGATTTTTATATAAACGGCGAGCCTACACAGGATAGATAGAATGACAGATTAGAATAATATCAGTAAAGTAATATAATTCCTCTCAAGGTTTCTCTGCTCTTCGGACCTCTTTATTGTAACAGAATTAAGTTGCAGCATGAGAAATATAAAATCGGCGCCAAAAAAAATATGCAGTTTTTGAAAATCATCGCCTTTAAAACCAATCCAAATTTACAAATCGTCGGAATAAACCCGCGTTTAGAAAGTACTTTAGTTCCCGCTCAGTTGGCCGCCATTTTCTATCATCATCCTTTCTCCATCCTATCATTCTCACAGCCTAACTCATGTGACGTCATAGGCCTTATTTTCAAACTGCGCAGAATTAGACCTTAGCTCACCCGATCTCGACTCCCCCCCCCCCCTTCGCTTTCACGATATCAAAGGTCTTACAACATCAGGTTCCTTGATAAGATAAATGGCGTTTTCAGAATGTAATATGTGTGCGTGCGTGCGTGGGTGCGTGTGTGTGTGTGTGTGTGTGTGTGTGTGTGTGTGTGTGTGTGTGTGTGTGTCTGCGTGTGTGTGTGTGTGTGTGTGTGTGCGTGCGTGTGTGCGTGCGCGCGTGCGTGCGTGCGTTTGTATGTGTGCGGGTAATGCGTGAATTTTTATGCTTTTGTGTGTGTGTGTGTGTAATGAGTTTATCTCTTGCTATCTCCATGTCTGAATGAACAAACACGATAAGGGAAAACAAAGCAGAATTAACCTTATATCTTATCAGCATTTATCAGTAAGACCCTAAAAGTTACAGCCAATTCTTCTCCCCATGGCCTATAATATATGCGTGTTTTAAGGGTAAGGAATCCCCCAAAATAAAATTTGAGAGTAAACCTAATGCTGATAATGATAATTGCAATATATCCTGTATTATCTTGTCAAATAACCAGTATTATTCGTTTAAAAGTACTTAACGATGTATACTTTACATAGCATTACGACGTTCACCTCTTAGTTAACATGAATATCACATTATTATTCATGAACCAACTACGCCTACCTGCCTCCTCTTTCACTTTTCATCGGCCACTGTCTTTAATCTCTGCATTTACGTTTTCTTCAGTGTTCAAGACGCTGCTGCCCGAAACTCACCTTTCCTCTTCGAACCGTCGCAGTATACTGAGCGAAAGATAACCCTTATCTTAAAGTTCATGGCACACAAACGCACACACAGATACAGTGTGTGTGTGCTTACCTAGTTGTCTAAATACAGGAGAAGAGCTAAGCTCAGATGGTCCCGTCTGCTATATTCAAATCATCGTATATCTTTTTTTAAATTGATGCACATTTTGGGCACATACAACAGTTCTTCGATAACTGCTTCAATATTTTCGTTAGGGAAATTAATTATTTAGACGTCTTTCTCATCCCTTTATGCTTTCACTTTTTACTTTGTGCTCTCGCCCTTCTTGTGTTTAAAATTATAAATTTAACGAAGCGCATAATTATGCCCCCCTCCCTTCTTTCTTCTAAAGTAGTAAGTCCTAATTTCTTTAGTCTACCATCGTAGCTCATATCTCTTGGAGTAGGTGCACATGTGGTGGCTGCTCTCTGAACTCTTTCCAGTTTGCCTATATCCCCCTTCTAACAGCGTGGGTTCCATACCATTACACCGTATTCTAGACTGTCTTTATGTTGGCTATATTGATCTTTACCATATTTTCGTACACGTACACGAATGCCCTCTTCATTTTGTCAATCTGTCCAAGTATTTTATGGGCTTTTTCATATTTATGATCATTTGGGCTTAGGATCCTGTCGATGATTACCTCAAGGTCATGTCCCCTGTCAGCTGTGTTTAATATTGCGTCTCCTAATTCATACTTATATAGTTGACGATTTTTACTTTCTCCGAGCCTGACTACGTGGCATTTGTTGGTGATGAACTCCATGTTTCATATATTAGCATTAGCATGAGAAGTCGTCTATTATCCTTTATTACATTTTCGCATCGTCTGCAAACATATTCAGACAACTACCTAGGCTTATGCTTTCCCTAAATCATTGACGAAAATAGTAAACATAATCGTAAACATAATACTCCGCTGGTTATTCGTCGCCATGTCGAATGCTTTCCTCTAATTACCGTACATCTAAGAGGTTCAGGGCAATATTGCCTTAGTGAGAAGGTACCAGTACTGATGCGGAGATTTTCTGGTGGCTCCCTAAGGTAGGAGAACAAGATCTGTCTGGTCTCACCCTTAGAAGGCTTCAAAGATGGTGGAGAAGTCTTTGGAGGGCGAAACTAGGAAGTGTCCTTTGAGGGAATCTTCTCTTGATAAGGGACTTGGTGGTGAGGTAAGGGGCTCTTCACAAGTGGAAGCCCCTTGGTTCACCTGGTTGGCTGGTTTGGAGGTGGAAGCATTATTTGTGCTTTTAGATGCTTGGCCCTTGACTGTGGGGGTTGTTTTGGTCTGTTTTGGTAGGGTTTATCCGGTGTTTTGCCTTTGTACTTGTATTTACTCTTCTTCATGGTGAGACTCCATCCTACCTAATTCACCCAGCATCCAAATTGTTACCTAGCGCTACTCAGACTGAACACGTAAGACAGCCACCACTGGGTGAATCCTATCCCTACAGAAAATTAACTTTTCTTCAGAGGTTAAGGCAGTCCAGCCTATGGACCCCCCTCGTGGCACTGCCATCAGGGTTCATCTGAGCTCTGAAAGGGACCCTAAGGGAGTCAAAACCAAAAGAAAGTTGGCTGGTTGATAGGGAGTAAATCCGCATTAGCCGGTGATGTAGCTCGCAGGCCTTGGCATGGAGGTAACATTCTTAGCATGGAATCAACTTGCAAGTCTTGGCATGAAAGTAACCTCTTAAACATAGAATTTTCTCGTGAGTATGAGGAAACTCGGGATGCAGGTCGCAACCCAATGGCTCCAACAACGTAGGCGACGTCGATGAGGGGATTCAATCTTGGGTGGATGACCATCTCGCGGGGTGTCCAGAACCGTGAATCCATCGCTGACAGCGTGGATTGCCAGTTCTTTAGAGATGAGAGTCCGACTGGGACGGGAGGTGCTCTTAACTGTCTGCTATGCCGGCTACATGTTCTTATTTCCATACTAGTCTTCTATGTAAAGTTTAAGTACACAAAAATCTACTTGCCAACTCCTTCTAATATTTGATATGCTCTGCCATAAAGACAGAGGTAGATTTGGTACACATGACCTTCCTTCTCTAAAACTTTGTTTATTTGTTATCATTTCGTGATTTTTCAAGTACTTCAACCCACTGTTTCCTAATTATCCTTTACATAGCTTACATACTACGCTAGTTTACGAAACCGGTCTGCAATTTTGAGGGTTTTGTTTGTCGCCGCAAGTACACTGTAGTTTTTAGTATGTTTACCCAATTTACTTCTAACTGAATTGCTTTCATTTCCACAATGGGTTCCCTTAATTTCTAATTCCTTTGTAATAATTCCTTTCCTTATTGATATTGCTCCTCCATTTCCATTTACCCGATCTTTTTCCAAATATTACAGGCTCTGAGTCCTAATGTTACATAGTCTGAGAAGGGATCCAGTTTGGATTCAGTGATGCATATTACATCTGGTTATTGTCCCTTATTCTAGAAACTTCGAAAATAAACTGTTTGTATAAATTCTTTCTATATAATCTTCCGGCTCTCCTTTTGGCTGCAAGGTTAATGTTTGGTTCCGATATCACACTTGCTCACCCTTCAAATATTATTTTCCTCTTCACTCCTTTGTTAATCTCTGTTCTTTGCCTCATCCGATATTTTCTCTATCTAGATTTTCTTACATTTTTCATGGGTGGCCAGGACTTTGGCTTTCTTTATTATATTAGTATCCATTTCCTTATTCATGAATGTTACTTTTTAAGGGTGTTTTTCCCCTTCTGTGAGCTATGATATTGTTCTCCGCGAATACGTGATTAATGACCTTGAGAATGTTTGCAATCCACTTTATGTTCTCATTGTATTGTTCAGTTCCATCTAAAAGTTTGTCTTCGTGTCCCAATAAGACTATGCCTTGTTTTCATTATCCAAATTAGCAAAATTCGTTTGAATGTTGCCCAAGCTCTTGTTTAAAATCATTTTTCTCGGCCGTCTCTACAAGCTGGCAGCTTCACAAATTGCTTTCGATTTGTTTCTTGAAGGCAATTCAGGTAAAACGAATGGAGTAAACATCGCGAAAAGGTTTAAGGCTGGAGATCATTAACTTACATTCTCATTAACTTACTAGAATGTAAAGAGTATATCAAAAGAAATTAAAGTTGCAGAATAAAAGTATATAAAACGCATAAGGTTAATTTAAAAATAACATATACTGAAATTAAAAACTAATTTAAAAGATTTCTCTCCTTACTTGTGTAGGGTGTGAATAGCAATTGAAAACCGAAACTTTTAATAGCATAAAACATCAAAGAATCATATCAAACACTTTAAAAGGAAGGAGTAGCCGCGTTTTCTATACAGTGCGCATGTAGTGACCCAGTCGGCCGAGAATGCACACTTGGTACACGTGCAATAATAAGATTAGATGAAGGAAAGATATTTTAATAGAAGGCCGGTTAATTATAAGTGTGTTAGATATATTTCCACAGCTCGTTGATGGTAGCGGTAGCGGGAAGCGAGTAGGAATCCGACTAGAAAACCTGGGAAACTACATCAATTCCTTATGAACAATGAATGCAGTCTGTCTCCATTATTGCTCAGTACGTCGATCTTAACAGTGCAAGTTGTGTTTGTAATGCCATAAGCAAGCATCATGATAATCAGTAGTCATAAGGGTTATATATTCATCAAGTAATAGTTCCAAGTAAATGTATAAAAGAGTATCGATGTAGTTTATTACAGAAGATCGTCACACACTGCAAAGGCAGTATGTTCATCCTGACAGGCACTCTGTGTAGTTCTCTCGCTATAATGTTTCGCTATTATTAACAAAAGCCATATAAAGGTATATCAATAACTTATTCATTTTAAAAGATATATACATTTTATGTATGTGTATCTATCTAATCTATCTATCTATCTATCTATCTATCTATCTATCTATATATATATATAATATATTATTATATATATATATATATATATATATTATATATATATGGCCACAGTCATGTTTCTAAGGACTTCTCAGAATCATTTTTTCCACTATCTATTAATGTCTTTTTTCAGGCCTCACAAGCCACAAATATAATATTACTCTTCCATTTTTTTTTATCCTTAGCTTAATGTCGTGGAATAGAAATCTAGCACTAGTGGATGAATCGGGGGGGGGGGGGGGGACAAAAGGCTGAGCTGTATATTCACCTCGTGTCAGCGCCGGAGCCTCACTAATTCCGCGGATACATAAATACATATATATATATATATATATATATATATATATATATTATAATAATATATATATATATATANAGGGAGAGAGGAGAGAGAGAGAGAGCAGAGAGAGAGAGGAGGGAGAGGAGAGAGAGAGAAGAGAGAGAGAGAAGAAAAGAGGAGAGAGAGAGAGGAGAGAGAGAGAGAGAGAGAGAGAGAGAAGAGAGAGGGAGAGAAGGAAGAGAGAGAGAGAGAGGAAAAGAGAGAAGAGAGAGAGAGAGAGACGAGAGAGAGAGGAGAGAAGGAAGAGAGAGAGAGAAGAGAGAGAGAGAGGAAAGAGGAGAGAGAGGAGAGAAGGAGAAGAGAGAGAGAGAGAGAGAGAAGGAAAGAGAGAGAGAGAGAGGAAGAGAGAGAAAAGAGAGGAGAGTGGGGAGAGAAGGAAAGAGAGAGAGGAGGGTGAAGGAGTGTTAAGAGGTCTTGTATATTCAACATTGCAATTATTTTAAGAAAGGTTGGAACCCAAACCTCACATACCTGTTTGAATATATCTTAAAAAGCTTAAAGTGATCTTGTGAGACGCCGACCCATGGCTGCATTTCGTTCTTGAGCTGACCAATTGTTATTCTCTTATCCACAAACACTCGCAACACTGTAAAGTTGATCATTATTAATCTTGTTGAATGGAGAACATATCAGGAGGAAGGAAAGAGGAGGTACATCAGGGAAAGGTTACTCATAACAGTATATACAGAACTGTCCTCCCCATGTGCAATATTATATATATATATATATAATATATATAATATATATATATATATATATATATATTATATATATATATATATATATATATATATATATTTTTTTTTTTTTTTTTTTTTTTTTTTTTTTTTTTAACAAAATACATCTGAATATGACTAGCTAAAGAAAATAAATTTCAAAAGAACCTTTTTTCAAATTATTTCTCCAATAATGCAAGGGTAAAAAAATAATTTTAATAATGCTTTTTTCACTCATTTAGCTAAAACAAGTAAATGTAAGGTTAAGAGAGAGAGAGAACACACTTTTCTGATTGGTCTGGTCTTCTGTGAAGTACTCAGCTCTGAAGTAGCGCTTAACCTCCGTCTCCTTGTCCTCATCCCCCCAAACGACATCGGTGTCCTGGAAAATAGGCAAACCCCAACCATTGTCATCATCCTGAAAGAGGGAGAGACAACTACTGTAAAAAAAAGAAAATAACACAAACTCCACATACAGGTTACAGAGAAAAGGACTGGGACCTTACATGTCTGTCTTGATCTAGTAAGGGCAAGCACTTGATTTGTTCTTTGTAATTTGATGATGGTCTCCACAGAAATGTTATGCATTAACTGATACTTCTGATGAATCCACTATTTGACCTTTAATTCACTGCATAATGGTAAATGTGCAAACAAGAATTACCATAAGTTGAAGATTTCAATGAAATTACTAAATTAGAAAATGTTTAAATATGTAAAACTTGTTTGAAGAAATAAACTTCCTCTCTTACCCATCTGCTTAATATCAACCTTTTACCTCCAGGTGGCACATCTGTCATGCCATACTGAAAATTGCTGCCCTACCTGGGACATGGATGTCATGCTTCTATTATATCAGTCAAACCACAGTTTATAGCTTTTCAATCATAGAGTGCATCATGGTGGCTTAATACTTTTGCTTGGATTTAGACCAAAAATATCAGTCTGATTTCATTATTACAAATGCATCAGTCACAAATTTTGACTTTTTTACTTTACAGCTTCTTTAGGGTATGCATGCCCATAAGAAGAAATATATTACAAAGGCTCTCAACATACTCATCTGTTTCATTGCTCTTCCCTTAAAAGCTGTATTTACTGCTTGTCTAGTACACATCTTATGCTTTATCATGTTTATGTGCAATAATGATGTTTATGCCATTTGGTCTTTTAGCCAGCATGAAGGAATCCCAAAGAGTTTTTCCCTTTTATGATCGGATATAAGAGAAGACTTTACACCATCATTAAAAAAAAAAAAAAAAATTATTACCACTTATTTGCTTCAATCTGTCTATAATTTGCACATTACCAACTATCTGCAGTTTGCAAATTAAAAGATCCAGCACTAACATCAGGGGTATCCTTTGAGGGGGGTGGGGAGACTACAGGCAGTTGCATTCCCAAGACTGTTTGCTGCCTCAAAGTTTGGCTTGACCCCCCCGACAAAATTTTTAACTTTTTGAAACTAAATCATACCTATATAGGTCTGATTATAGCTTAATAATGCCCCTAGCATAGCTAATTTTGGTAAATTTTTGTTTGAATTGTTCACCTAACCCCCCTTGTCCTCCCTAGAAAAAGTTGTAATGATGCTATTGATAGACAATACCTTCTCTTACTGACAAAAGCTTTCTCTTTCCTTGCCAATTCAAATGCTATGCCCATACCATGTAAGGTCTCTTTTGGAATAAGTAACAAACCAAGAATGGTAAATAAGAACCCATGCTATTCATAAATCAATCATGCACAGATTAGATACCAAACAATAAATCAAAAAAATATTTGTTTAATTACATTTTCTCTACCAGTAAAGGAACAACTTCTAAATCCTTCATTAAGTTCTACTGATGAGCCAGATAACAACAAAAGTATAAAAAGTTTTAAGAAGTTAAATTTTTAAACCCTACAATCCAGATGACCTCACCACATGAATATATTTAACATAAGGAGCAAGTGACTTGAACATGCCATCGTAGGAAAATCTGGCTGTGGCGATATGAACTTGCTGCCATGAGCATTTTGGCCGAAGGCCAGGGTGACTGGAAATACTTGCCATAATGGCGCAGTTCAACTGGCCTTGTCTTCCTCTAGGACCTGACTTGTGTCCAAGTACCCAGCCAAACATAGTGTTTCTCATTTGAGCAATATGTAGCTCAAGGACTTATTCCCTGTTTTCGCGTAGTTTCGTGTTTAAGAGAACCATCCCTCGGCGAGGGGAGGGGGTGGATATAAGGGTGGTCAAATTGAGTTAGCTAGCCTAGTGTATAGATAGAAGAATGAGGAAACTACCTAATTACTATTAGAGATTAGCTTGAGTTATTTCTTGGGTAGCACACGCAAGAACCACCAACACGTAGAGGTGGTATGGAGCTAATATGTGCCCAGTACCCCTGTGTGGACTTTTGCTTGTTGCAATCTTGCATATGGCATTTGATAATGAGATTGCACATAGATATGAGTTCCTGAATGTTCAAAGAACACTTTTATACCATTATCTGTACAAAGAAAGAAAGAAAATTTATGACAATGTTTTGAGGGGGGGATAATAATAATGTGTATTTTTACACATAAAATGTGCTTTCCATTGAGACTCCCTGGTAATATGTTATAGCTTATGAAGGGACCTGTGTGTATACCGAGTACAATGTTTGGAAATAGCCGTACAAATAATGATTCAAATATTTCAGTTTGACTTAGCCTAACTGTTGATACTTTCCGTGTTGGTAAATTTAATTTGATTTGAAATTGGTCGTTTTTGCTGTAAAGAGCACTTCAATGCGAAGGGCACCCAAGAGTTGGATCTTTAAACTTCGGAGATGTAAGCAAGATACCGATTATTTCATGTTGAAGATGATAGTCCACAGCAATACCCGCTCTGACCTTGACTTGGTAAATATCGCATTGCAAAATAAACTAAATAATTTTTTTTTGCGATATTGGATTTAGCAAAAAATAACAGAGCTAACAAATTTTGGGGTGTCCAAATTCCCAACTATTTCTCTCATAATTTTGTTTCGACAAGCTTCACTACTTCCCAGCAGTTGTAATTTTCATGCGATTCAAACATGGTTTGTTGCTTTCATTAGAGCATCAGTGTGCTGAGGCCATGTAAATAACCTATTTTTGAATTTTGGAATGAATCTAAAGATATAGATAATGTAAAACTGAAAAAATTACCAAAATGTGGTCACTATATAAACCAGTCCCCACCCCCCCAACAAAGGAAATTAAAAAATACTCTATATACATAGCCTTAGTATTGGATAGATCTACTGTCAACGTGAGTGTAGAGCTGCAGTTTCAAATTAGCCCTTTCTTGTTTACTTGTTTTTGGTAATAAAAAACATTTTGTGGTAATTAGCTAGCTGTTTTACATAAAATCTCTAATATAACTTTAGTTGACTTTATAAATTCTTAACCCATTAACGACGGGTGCCCCACATATGAGACACCCGAAAAAATAAACATTGCCAGGCCAGTGTGACGCTATATCTCGGCTTATGCTCCAACGCAACTGCGGGCCGGGCCAGCAGCAAAGTCTGGGCCAACCCTACGCGCCGATTTTGTAGCCGCCCGAAATCTTTTATTTTCGGCTTCTAAATATACCGGTGTTAATGGGTTAAAGATATTGATATATTCTTAGAGCGAATTACGGACAGAAGGTTTTCAATTGCTCCCTGGAAAGCCCGGAGATACCCAAGGAAAAACACGCTTTCGATTGTGTTATCGCTGGCTCCCCTCAACCCCCAGATTTCGCACCAAAGTGATACAATTCGGCCCAGATAGCGGCGCTTACGGCCAGACCTGCAAGTACACAAAGCCAGTTGAACTGTGTCTTAAGCACACAAATCTCTTGGTGGGTGATTAGACTCTTTTGGCATTTAGGAAGGAGCTTTTTCATTATTTTCATTGATAACCAAGTATGGAATATAATGTTCGTGAACAATGGCTGGATGACTGACAGCTCCAAGGAGCACCAGTGCTATTTCTGGCCTCCATAACTGCCAGAACAGACTGTATTACATAAAATTGAATATCATAAAAAAAAGTCACAAAAAACGAAATGTTGCTTATTGTTGTTACCATTACTGCACGATTTATAGAACTAGAGAGATGATATGGAGTATTTGGAAGGAAAACAACTTATCACCATCTGGATAAAGCAAATCAAATGAAAAATATAAACACT
>NW_020870494.1:15000-17901 GCF_003789085.1 Penaeus vannamei | reverse complement strand
GAGAGAGAGAGAAGGAGAGCAGAAAGAGAGAGAGAGAGAAGGAGAGACAGAGAGAGAACAGGAGAGAGAGATGAGAGAGGAAGGAGAGGAGAGAGAGAGAGTAACTGGAGAGAGAGAGAGATAGCAGAGAGAAGAGAGAGAGGGAGAGGAGAGAGAGAAGAGAGAGAGGAGGAGAGAGAGAGGAGAAAGGGAGAGAAGAGAGAGGGAAGAGAGAGGGAGAGGGGAGAGAGAGAGAGGAGAGAGAGAGAGAGAGAGAGAGAGGAGAGAGGAAGGAGAGAGAGAGAGAGGGAGAGAGAGAGAGAGAGAGAGAGAGAGAGAAAGAGAGAGAGAGAGAGAGAGAGAGAGAGAGAGAGAGAGAAGGGAGAGAGAGAGAGAGAGAGAGAGAGAAGAGAGAGAGTGAGAGAGAGAGAGGAGAGAGAGAGAGAGAGAGGAGAGAGAGAGAGAGAGAGAGAGAGAGAGAGAGAGAGAAAGAGAGAGAAGAAGAGAGAGAGAGGAGAGAGAGAGAGAGAGAGAGAGAGAGAGAGAGAGAAAGAAGAGAGGAGAAGAGAGAGAAGAGAGAGAGAGAGAGAGAGAGAGAGAGAAGAGAGAGAGGAGAGAGAGAGAGAGAGAGAGAGAGAGAGAGAGAGAGAGAGAGAGAGAGAGAGAGAGAGAGACGAGGAGAGAGAAAGAGAAAGAAAGAGAGAAATGAAAATAATAAGGAAATTTTGAGAGAAAAAGGTAAAGAGTGTGTGAAGGAGGGTCTACCAGCACTCACCTGTCTCGTGTTTAATGAGAGCTGCAGAGTAAGAATATTCAGGTGTGTTGCTATACGTACTACTCCTATCAAACCACTTTTTCTCACTAGCACTAGCTGTAGGGGAGGCTGAGGCTCCGAGACTAAGATCATCCTCATCCGTCCGTCGGGGAGGGTGTCCACCCAGGTCACACAGAATCAGGTTGTTACGTGGGGTGCCCTCCACCTGAAATCTTGCATCTGCTAGTGTGCGCTCTGCCTCCATTTTGTCAATCTCAACCTGGAATGATTGAACAAGTTTTGTTGTTTACTTTTGTTATTAAGTGAGTAAATTGTTTAATCAAGTAACATGTTAGCAAATGAAATTCCATATCCTCTGGTAAACAGGGAAAAAGAAGAAAGAAAAAGGGAAAATCACATATATCACGGTATGTTAAAAAAATATTTTCCAAAAGTACAAAATAGATAGGCAAATATTCAAATTCCTTAAATTTGCTAGCCTTTTACAATAAAATTTAATGATGCATAACATCTAGTATATGCAAAATGCATTCTAAATAATTCATCACATTAACTTGTTCTATTATCAACCTTTGTGTTATCACGCTATTTTGATGAGAACAAAAAAGAGTGAACTATGAAGCATAATAATCATATTTACTATGAAGACCATAAAATGAACAAATTATAATCAATTGGCCAATCACTTGACCATTAGAAGCCTACTCACCTGGTCACCATTGGAGCATTGCAGGATGAGAGAAAAGGAATCTGGCTCATACTTGAACCGTCGTCCTACCTCCTGCATAAGCTCGCCACATGTTGATGTGGCAGGTGTTACAATCGTTTCTTTGTTGACTCTCGCAGTTAAGCTACTCATGTCACGCACTATAACAAACACACTCACATTACTCAGCTCTGAGTCAGAGTCTAATAAAGAGTCAGCACGAGGCTTAGAGTCATTACTACATGGGGTGGCACTAGCACCCTCTGCACAACTGTCTGATTCACTTGTGAGAACTTTGTCCACAGATCCACTTGACGCTTCTGCACTAATGGCTTTTGCTCCCTCCACATACTCGGACAATGGGGACTTGCTGCTTCTTGAGGAACTTGAGGAAGCTCTAGTTATCTCTATGACACTGCTAGGTTCCTTTACCCTTGTTGAAGGCTCTGGTTCAGGAGATGCTTCTGTCTTGGCCAGTTCCTTAGTGTCTTCACTCTCACTCTTATCTTGAGCTTCTTCTTTGGGAGAATCTGGAGCTGTTTCTTTGGGAGAATCTATAATTGTAGTGGCTTCAGCATTCTCTTTGGAAATTTCTTTCGTAGCAATGTCCTCCTTCCCTTCAGCTTCCTTGGTTGTTGCAGCCTTTACATCTGAGGACTCTTTGCTCTCTGTCACCTCCTTTTCTGTCTTGGCTGGTGGGGTTTTCCTTGCTGGACTGCCTTTCCTCTCAGGTGTTTCCTTCTTCAAGGGAGACTTCTTCTTCAAGGGGCTCTCTCTACTCTCTGGTGTGTCTCTCTTTTCAACTGATTTGTTCTTCTCTATAGTCCCTTTCTTCTCTAGAGAATCTCTCTTTGCTGGGCTTGCCTTCCTCTCCATTGACCCTCTCTTTACTGGACTCTCCTTCTTTTCGACTGTTTCTTTCTTCTCTGGAGTTTCCTTCCTCTCTAATGAATCTCTCTTTGCAATACTCTCCTTCTTCTCACCTGTTTCCTTTTTCTCTGGGGTTTCCTTTCTCTCTGATGATTCTCTCTTTGCCACTCTCTCTTTCTTCTCAATGGAGTCTTTTTCAGGGGATTCCTTCCTCTCTGTCGAATCTCTCTTAGCAGAAAACTCCTTCTTGTCTGTGGTGTCTTTGGCATCAGTCTTAGGGGTACTGGCTTCTCTCTCTGTAGACTCTTTCTTCACTGATGGTTCTTTCTTTGCTGGGATTTCCTTACTCTCACTGCTGCTCTTCTCTGCTGAAGCTCTTGAACTAGTAGGTGTCTTCTCTCCATTTTCTTTCTTTGAGTCAGAGGAATCTTTGGCCTCTGGACTGTCTGTTGTCTTGGTGTCACTGTCATTCTCACCAGTTTTAATGATCTTCTTGGGCAATCCAGGTACCTTCTTGGGAGATTCAGAGCTCTTTTTAAAGACAATCTTCTTTGGAGGTGAAACCTCCTCC
>NW_020870494.1:0-7500 GCF_003789085.1 Penaeus vannamei | reverse complement strand
ACACCAATATACTAATAACTATATATATATACCTAAGTATAGTTAGGGCGCGTGGTCTGTTACACTCACTCATACACACCACTGAGTATATATATACTACTATACTATAACTATATATATATACTATATACACATTTATACTATATACACAGGAAATATATTATAATACATTATTATATATCCTCGTACACTATACGTTATACATCTATACCATAGCCACCCCTCACTACTACACTCCCAACTATTAGATGGCCCATACTACAAGTTATCCTATATAAGTACTCATATACACCACTCACTCACTATGATATATGATACAATATCTACTCATATATGTCCCTATAATATGTAATATGTACTATATGTATCACTACTATGTAGGCCTACTATACTCACTTGGCTCTATATATATATTGTTATATGTTATATATATGATATATATATGTGATATATATAAATACGCGCTACTGTAGCTAATCGGGTATATAGTCACATATATCATTACCATACATTATATACATATATATTATAACATATACTACTATTACTATATATATATAACTTATAATATAACATATTATTATGTACCACTATATATACACACTCACACACACACACAACACACACCAACACACACACACACACACACACACACACTATAAGATAACCAATATTATATGTCCACACCTATATATATACTATATATATATATATCATATATATAATAATATATATAATATAACCTATATATAATATATATGTACATATATTAACATAATATATAAATATATTAATATATAATAACTATATACATAATTATATAAATATATATATACTCCCAATAATATATATGTATAATAAACATATATTATAATAATTTGGGTATATATATAATATATAAAATATTATATGTAAATATATATGTATTATATACATACCACTATACATATATGTAATATACATATATATACATATATATACATATATATATATACATATACATATTATATATAATACAGGGCCGTATACATATTGATACAATTATATATATATTGATATAACAACACTAATACAAGATATATACTAGACCTACACTGTACATCACCTATATAACAATGATTACATATATAACTGTTAACTAATTATATATACATATACATATACCTATTATATACATATATATTCATACACCTTACTTACACTAAACACTATTTATACAGTATATATATATATACAATACATATATATAATTATATTATATATACACGTAATATACTAATAATTATATATATACATATATATAAGTCCTTCACCCTATATATACATATATATAATACGCATATATATATACATATATATACATATATATTATATATATTATACTCTACAATTATATATATAATATATATATATAACTATAACACCTATATATACATATATATAATACATATATATATATATATACATATATATACATATATATATATATATATATACATATATAACATTATACATATATATAATATATATATATATACATATATATACATAATACATACATATATATATAACATATATATACATATAAATATACATATAATATATACATTATATACATATATATATATAAACAAATTATACTATATATACATATACATATATATATACATATATTATACACTATATATACACATAATAGATACATATATCATATACATACATATATATATACATATACATAATATATATATACATACATATATATATACATATACATATACACATCTATATACACGTATATACATATACCATATATATATACTTAATAGATATATATAATTTAATACAGTATATATATACTATATATAATATAACATATATATACACATATATATTATATATTTATATATATATATATATATATATATTATAGTATATATATATATATATATAAATCCATAAACTCAAGGAAAGGCAAAATCAGGTGAGGTTTCAAGTCTACTAATTGACTCCTCTGTGGCTAAGCACTTGTGGAGCTATCTATGTGTAGAGACATTTCATAAAACAACACTGCAGTGAACACTGCATTTTTCCTGCAGAGGTGGGTTAATATAATAAATACTAGAAAAGTGACAACATTCAAGTACTTATAACCTCAGCAGTTCACATACAGCTGGTAAACATTACATAGATAATTATAAAAATGTGAATTTACATAGCACTTTATAGTGAACTTGATAAATGGGTAGCAGATGACCTATCACACTGTATCATATCAATAAACACTCAACTCAGTACAAACTACAACTACTGAGTTCAGTACACAAGTAGTTTTCACTATGCAACATAATGTTTTCGAGACAAACACACAAACACATGGACTCTGAAGGCCTTCTGTGCCATGAGAGTGCCAGTTCAATGTCAAACCACTAAACTGTTATGAAATGAACAATAGTAATAATAACAGTAATAGTAATATTAATAATAATGATAAAGATGATGATAATAACAAAAAAGAGGAAAAGCTAAGAGTCCACACGCTGTAGGATGTGTTTATTTTTTTTTATTTTATTTCACCTTGTAAAATAACTTACATCTGAAACCCTGAACAGCTGATCACTCTCTGGGCTTCCCTCTGGCAACCGCGTTAGGTCTGACACGGCGTGAGCCTGTTGACCTTAAGGAAGGGGTTAGGTCTGTCCTTGAAGCCTTAGATGGGTCGCTCTTAGGACTAGCACGTGCAAACCCCGCTCACAAGGGATTCCAGTGCCTAATCTTAATTTCCTCTTGCCCTTTAGACAGTGTAGCATCTTTTGTAAGATGGTCAACTTATATAATATCTTCTTATGTCATTGTTTCTTCAGCGTTGGAAGAAATACATGATTTTTTTCCTGATCAACAATTAAGAGGATATCATAATCAAATAAAAATTACTCCATACTACCGCTTTACCTGATACATGATGAAAGAGACATTATAACTATTTATACTTGTCACACTTTAGGAAATAACATCATGTTGGCAACAACATTCTGATGTGGAAAAACCATAGTAAGTGGAGCTTCACCGCCACTAACCCTCCTACCCCCTGCAACCCTCATTCCCTCTCTCTCTCTCTCTCTCTCTCTCTCTCTCTCTCTCTCTCATCTCTCTGTCTCTGACTCGTACCCGTACGTACGTCAGTCGTACTCTGCCTCTCTCTCTCTCTCTCTCTCTCTTTCTTCTTGGATTTTTTATGTGATCTAATTGGATGCTTTGAGACATACTTTTTGTATTTCTGAGATGAGTGTCACGACGATTTTGATTCTTGAGCTTTTTTCTTCGATTGTATCTTTCGATTTCTTTCTTTCTTTTCTTTCTCGTCTCTCTTCGAGAGAAGTCGTCTTAGATTTAGTATTCTGTGAGATCTCCGATGAGACTACTTTCTCTGATTCTCTGACACTGCTGATGATCTCGATGAGTATCATCTGAGTAGAAGAGAGAGACGAGTCTGATGAGTGAGAGGATAGTCTGCGTATGAGAGAGAGATCGTACGAGACTAGCGGAGTACTTTCTCCTCCTCTCTCGACCTTCGTCGCTATCTCTCTCTGCTCACATGAATATACATCTCATCATCTAATCTGCTCGTACTCTCTCTCGTCATCTCGTCAGCGAGATGTACTCTTCTCTATCTCGTCTCTCTCTGGACCTTTTTACGCCCCTCTCTGAAAGATGCTCTACTACGATTCCACGAGAGAAAGAGAAAGATATCCTCTCTCTATCTCTCTTCCTCCTCTCTCCTCGTCTTCTCTCTCTTTCTCTCTCTCTCCACTATCTCTCTCTCTCCTCCCACTATCTCGTCTCTCTTCTCACAATCACGAGAATAAATCTCTCTCTCTCTCTCTCTCTCGACCTCCACTAATCTCTCTCTCTCTCTCTCTCTCTCCCACTCACTTATCTCTCTCATCATCTCTCTCTCTCACTTCCACTATTCTCTCTCTCTCTCTCTCTCTCTCTCTCTCTCCACTCACTAATCTCTCATCTCTCTCTCACTTCACTATCTCTCTCTCTCTCTCACTCACTATCTCTCT
Organism: Penaeus vannamei; assembly: GCF_003789085.1. Classification (NCBI taxonomy): domain Eukaryota; kingdom Metazoa; phylum Arthropoda; class Malacostraca; order Decapoda; family Penaeidae; genus Penaeus; species Penaeus vannamei. The sequence goes on along the minus strand of NW_020870494.1, from coordinate 3,430 downwards.
TCTCTCTCTCTCTCACTTATCTCTCTCTCTCTCTCTCTCTCCACTTATCTCTTCTCTCTCTCTCTCTCTCTCTCTCTCTCTCTCTCCGTCTTTCTCTCTTTACTTATCTCTCTCTCTTCTCTCTCTCGTCTCTCTCTCACTATCTCTCTCTCTCTCGTCGCCTCCACTATCCTCTCTCTCTCTCTCATTATCTATCTCTCTCTCTCTCTCCACTATCTCTCTCTCTCTCACTTATCTCTCTCCTCTCACTTATCTCTCTCCTCACTATCTCTCTCTCACTATCTCCTCTCTCTCGTCATATCTCTCTCACTACCATCTCCTCCTCTCTCTTCTTCTCAGCTACAGTCTCTCTCTCTCTCTCTCTCTCACTGACATCTCCTTCCTCTCTCTCTCTCACTACATCCTCTCTCTCCTCTCTCTCTCACTTACATCTCTCTCTCTTCTTCTCTCTCCTCTCTCTCACTACCATCTCTCTCTCTCTCCTTCTCACTACCACTCCTCTCTCTCTCTCTCTCTCTCTCACTACATCTCTCTCTCTCTCTCTCTCTACACTCTACATTCTCTCTCTCTCTCTCTTCACTACATCTCTCTCTCTCTCTCTCACTACATCTCTCTCTCCCTCTCTCACTACATCTCTCTCTCTCTCTCTCTCACTACATCTCTCTCTCTCTCTCTCATACATCTCTTCTCTCTCTCTCCTCTCCCCACACATCTCTCTCTCTCTCTCTCTCTTCTCACTACATTCTCTCTCTCTCTTCCTCTTCTCTCACCTACATCTCTCTCTCTCTTCTCTCTCTCTCACTACATCTTCTCTCTCTCTCTCTCTCTCTCTCAATACATCTCTCTCTCTCTCTCACTACATCTCTCCTCTCTCCTCTCTCACTAACTCTCTCTCTCTCTCTCTCTCTCCTCTTCTCTCTCTCTTCACTATCCTCTCTCTCCTCACTATCTCTCTCTCTCTCTCACTACATCTCTTCTCTCTCTTCTCTCACTACATCTCTTCTCTCTCTCTCACTACATCTCTCTCCTCTCTCTCACTACATCTCTCTCTCTCTCTCTCTCTCTCTCTCACTACATCTCTCTCTCTCTCTCTCGTCTCTCTCTCTCACTACATCTCTCTCTCTCTTCTCTCTCTCTCTCACTTACATCTCTCTCTTCTCTCTCTTCACTACATCTCTCTCCTCTCTCTCTCTCTCACTACATCTCTCTCTCTCTCTCTCTCTCTCTCTCTCTCTCTCTCTCTCACATCTCTCCACTTCTCTCTCTCTCTCTTCTCTCCTCTTCTCTCTCTTCTCTCTCTCTCTCTCTCTCTCTCTCTCACTCACTACACTCTCTTCTCTCCTCTCTCTCTCACACATCTCTCCTCTCTCTCTCCTCTCTCACTACATCTTCATCTTTCTCTCATACATCTCTCTCTCTCTCTCTCGTCTCTTCACTACATCTCTCTCTCTCTCTCTCTCCACTACATCTCTCTCTCTCTCTCTTCTCACCTCACTACTCTCTCTCTCTTCTCTTCTCTCTCTCCTTTCCACTAATCTCTCTCTCTCTCTCTCTCACTACATATCTCTCTCTCTCTCTCTCTCCCTCTCTCTCTCTCTCTCTCTCTCACTACATCTCTCCTGTCTTCTTCACCCGCTCAATCACTCGCTCTCTCATCCGCTCAATCACTCGCTCTCTCAATCTCACCTCGTCTCTCCTCATCACTCGCTGCTCTTCTACTCCGCTCTCATCTCGCTCTTCTCACCCGCTCAATCCCCACTCGGCTCTTTCTCTCACCCGCTCAATCACTCGCTCTTCACCCGCTCAATCACTCGCTCTCTCACTCCCCTCAATCCACTCCGCATCTCTCTACCTCGAGCTCAATCAACTCCAATCACTCGCTCTCTCCACCCGCTCCAAGTCACTCGCTCTCTCTCTCACACCGCTCAATCACTCGCTCTCTCACCCGCTCAATCACTCGCTCTCTCATCACTCTCTCACCGCTCAATCACTCGCCTCTCACTTCCGCTTCACTCGCTCTCTCACCCGCTCAATCACCGTCTCTCACCCGCTCAATCACTCGCCTCTCTCACCCCGCTCAATTCACATCGCTCTCTCACCGCCGCTCAATCACATCACCCGTCACTCGCTCTCTCACCCGCTCAATCACTCGCTCAATCACTCGTCCACCCGCTCAATCACTGTCGCTCTCTCACCCGCTCAATCACTCGCCTCTCTCACCGCCAATCACTCGCTCTCTTCAACCCGCTTCAATCCACTCGCTCTCTCAACCCGCTCAATCACTCGCTCCTTTCACCCGCTCTATCACCTGCTCAATCATCTTCGCTCTCTCACCCGCTCAATCACTCGCTCTCTCACCCGCTCAATCACTCGCTCTCTCACCCGCTCAATCACTCGCTCTCTCACCCGCTCAATCACTCGCTCTCTCCCCGCCTCAATCACACGCTCTCTCACCCCTCTCATCACTCACTCTCAGTCTCTAACTTACTCAATCACTCACTCTCAGTCTCTAACTTACTCAATCACTCACTCTCCCTCTCACTCAATCACTCACTAACCCACCCACCCACCCACTCACTCTACTTGAGACTGCTTTCAATCAGGTAACTCATCTCCCCTTACCCCCTCCCCCAAACATAAAATAGGAAAAACTGTCTGAATAAAAATACACCCACCCATCTCAAGTCAAAGAACATACCAACAAGAGAGGCATAAACCAACTATTTCTAACATTGTGATCTAAGCACAAGACAACCTAGTCCTAGAAACATAATAAATGACTTAACTCTTGCTAATTAATAATCAAAACACCACTATGCCGCTTATTTTTCTAGGAATGACATGAGAAGTAATAGCAGTCATAAAAACAGCAGAAATAATAACATCAATAGTAATAGTAGTAGTATTAATAAAAATAATAATAAAATAAAAGCAATAATAAATATATTAATTCTTCAATGAATAGTCCTGAAAGCTAATTATTAATAACAATGATTAGGAACAACAGTAGCATAAACAAATAACAATTAAGAAAAAAAAAAAAAAAATTATATATTATTATATATATATATATAATATATTATTATATTATTTTTCTGTTTTTAGCTAATACTTTTGTTCGAGTTTGTGCGTGAAGTATCTAAAAGCTGATTTCATCTTTGCGTTCTTTTTCCTCTCTACACTAGCACATACACCCAACCAAAATGTTTTGAAATTTACTGTATAGAAAATGTAAATTGTCTGACATGTAGTAACACTAGCGAAATGCGAAAATAGCTACTACACTTGATGAATGTTGGGTCGAAAGGAGTTAACAGTTATTTGCATAAACCAATACACCTGAAAGACGAACTTATCATAAAGAAAAACTTACCCTATATTAACTGCAACTAATCTGACACAAGTTATACTCGCACCACTTCCTCCCCTT
>NW_020870493.1:250535-253020 GCF_003789085.1 Penaeus vannamei | reverse complement strand
TAAAGGAGTGAGGGGAAGGCTGGTAAGGCGAAGAAGGAGAAGAGAGAAAGGAAAAGGGGGGTAACGGGGAACGGGGAGGGAAGTGAGAGATAGATAGATAGATGGATTAGATAGAGATAGAAGAGAATGAGAAGGAGAGACAGGGGAGGAGGGAGGAATGGGGGGAGGACAGAATCAGAAACAGAGACAGAAACAAAAATAAAACAAACAGACAAACAGAAGGAGAGAGAAAGAAATAGAGAAGAAAAAATATATACAAACAAATACATAAAAACAAACAAAACAAAAAAATGAAGCCAACAACAGAGCCTCCCCCCCCCCCCACACTCTAGCGTAGCTTTGCAATCTACAACCTTCTGCAATCCTCTGTCAACACGAACTATCGATTCGCCATCTATATAAAAAAAAAGATCCTGCAACACAACACACAGAGGTCTCGCGTGCAACAGCAACCTCTCTCGTTGATTCCCTTCCTAGTATTTTCCTTTCTCGTTGATTCCCTTCCTAGTATTTTCCTTCTTCGAAAGATGTATGTTAATGAAGATTTACTCCTGTAGTCGGAGCGAGTGTTGCAAAGTGACCTCCTGTTGCAATGGTGTTTTTTGGTGTTTTCTTGCGGTGTCGTTCGGGTGTCGGGGGTTATGGTTTTGTTAGGCGTGGTGTTGTGGTTGGTTTTGTTATGGTGTTGTTTTGTTGGTTTTGTTGTGATGTTATGTTATGTTATTTGTTTTTTTTTTTTGCAATATTGTTAATTCTGTTGTTAGTACTGGTATAATTGTTATCATTACTATCGTCATCATTCATTATCAACATCAGTATCAACATCAACATCACCATCAAACATCAACATCAAGTTCACCATCATATCACCACCACCATCAACCATCAACCACCAATTCACCACATCACCATCACCACATATCATCAAAAATTAACATGTCTTTGCCTTTGTTACTCTCCCTTCGCTATGCTGCAGAGGCGCTAATAACATGCTGTCAGTGTGAGAATAATAATCAGCATAACAAGCCGAATGCAGTATCGAGAAATTACAGAAGATATTAAGGTTAATGGGAGACACCACGTTCACGCGACGTGGAAGAATGGTGGGTTATTTCTTTGGCTTTTTTTTTTTTTTTTTTCTTTCTTTGTTTTCTTTCTCTGTCTGTGTTTGTGTTTTTTTGGGTTTCTTTCTTTTTGCTCTTGGTTTTTTGTTTTTTTTTTTTTCTTTCTTCTTTTTTTTTTTTTTTTTAGGTTTTCTTTTCTCTTCTCTTTTCTCTCTCTCTCTTTCTCTCTCTAGCGTATTATTTTCTCTCTTTTTTTCTCTCTCCCTTTTATCTTTCTTTCTTCCTTTTTTTACTCTCTCTCTCTCTCTCTCTCTCTCTCTCTCTCTCTCTCTCTCTCTCTCTCTCTCTCTCTCTCTCTCTCTCTCTCTCTCTCTCTCTCTCTCTCTCTCTCTCTCTCTCTCTCTCTCTCTCTCTCTAACATTGTTATTATTACCATTGGTAGTAATAGTCCTAATAGTAATAGTTATAATAGTATTTACTAACGTCACCAAGTAGGTTGTGTTTTGATTAGTTAGTTAAATTGTTGGTTCGTTGGTTAATTGGTTTTGCAGGATATATCAACAAATTTTTATTATATTATTATTATTATTATTATTTTTTTTTTTTTTTTTTTTTTTTTTTTTTTTTTTTTTTTTTTACCAGAGGTGTGTCTCAACCCTATTTAGATGCCATTAAATTCTATTGGTGTTCTGGATCCAGGATTTTTTTTTAAAGGATTCAGTATCATTGCGAGATAGGGATACAAGGACATCACGAAGGTATTTAGGAAAGAAGTGATTTTAATGTAATTCTTCCAGTGTGAATATTTTAATTGTATCAGTGACCCTATTGCCCTGGCGGAGGTATGCGCTAACTGAGTGCTTCTAGTTATCATCCTGAGTGTTACTACTGCTATTATTATCATTATTATTGTTATCATCATTATCTTCGTTACTAAAGCTATTATTATCATTATTATTGTTATCATCATTATCTTCATTATAAGCAGTAGTAGTAGCGATATTATCATCATTATTAGAATAACTAAAATATATTTTTTTTCAACATCCAAATATTACCATCATCATATTCGTTATAAACAACCTATCTTGTGATAACTTATAGTTTTCTTTCACTTACAACAATGTAAAGAATTCTTAGCACTCAAGAATATTTTCTGGTAGTTTGAATTGAAATGAATAATACAGTGTTCTGTTGTTCTTGATATTTATGTTTATATTTTTTCTTCAAGTTATTTGTTCTTTTGAATGCCTAGCGCGAGTGGTACTGGCTGCTATCGTCATTATCATTATTGCTATTATTTCTATTATCATTATTATTATCATTATCATTATTATTATTATTATTATTATTATTATTATTATTATTATTATTATTATCATTATTATTATTAATTATTATTATTATTTATATTATTATAT
>NW_020870493.1:238035-240535 GCF_003789085.1 Penaeus vannamei | reverse complement strand
TTTTATCTTCGTTTTGTTTGTTTATTTGTTTTCTTTCTTTATCTCTTATTTTCTTTTTTATCTTTTCTTTTATAATGGAAGTAGATGGATGTAAAAGTGTAATGATTGAATAGTAATATTTTTGATGACCAAGGACTCTCAATGAAGAATGAGAGAGAGAGGAGAGAGAGAGAGAGAGAGAGAGGAGAGAGAGAGAGAGAGAGAGAGAGAGAAGAGAGAGAAGAGAGAGAGAGAGAAGAGAGAGACGAGAGAGAGAGAGAGAGACAACAGGCTGAGAAAGAAATCGAAAAAGAAAAAAGAGAAAAGGCAAGGAAGAAAAAGAAAAGGAATATTAGAGAGTGATACCAAAATTAAGACAAGTAAATTAAAAGTGATACCACAAAGCTTAACACTCACCAAGGACACCCAAAGCCACACCCAAAGCCACCCCCCAAAGCCCACCCCCAAAAACCCAAAACACCCCAATAAAGACCCCCCCCCCCAGCACCCCAAAGACCCCCCAAAAGACACCACCCCCAAAGCCACACCCCAAAGACGCCCCCAAAAGCCACACCCAAAGACACCCCCAAAGACACCACCCCAAAGGACCCCCCCAAACACCCCCCAAAGATCACCCCAAAGACACCCCCAAACCACACCCCCAAAGACACCACAAAGCTCACACCCCCAAAGACCACACACACCCAAAGCCACACGGCCTAAAGCCACACCACACCCAAGCACCCCCTCCAGCCACACGCCCTAAGCCACACACCCCAAGACACCCAAATAAAAACCCGCAAGACACCCCGAGGAACCTCTAAGAAACCCCAAGGGGAACACCGCCGCGACAGAATATAATTTGAAGAAGTCTGACTTCGGGGGCGTTGTTGGAGGTATGGAGGGGGGGGAGGGGGGGAGGGGAGGGGGAAGGGGGAGGTCGAAGAGGGGATAGAGGGAGGGGGGAAGGGGGTTGTGGTCGAGGGAGGGGGGGTAGGGCTGTTTTTAGGGCGCCTTGTTAGCAGGAGGTAATGGTGGAGTGGGGACCGCAGGGGGGGGGGGAGGGAGGTGAGATGACGTGGATGGTTGGGGGGGGGAGGAGGGGAGGGGGGGAGGGTGGACCGAGGGGATGGGGGGTCTGTGGTGAAGGGAGGTGATGCTGAAAGGGGGGGGAGGGAAGGGTGATGGTGGCCGTGGTGTGGTGATGATGATGATGAAATGAGGCACAGAGGGGGGGGGGGATAAAGCTGATTTTCCTAACAACTATTGTCATTTTTTTACTATTTCTTGCTGTTATTATCATCATCATTTATCTTGTTTGCGTTGGCTTAATCATGATCAATATTACTGTTATAATTATGTATATAATGATAATTGTAATGCGAATGGCGATGATAATGATGATAATCACAGTGATAATGACAGGGATGATAATTTTCATTATTGTTATCGTCATTATCATCATTCTTTAATCTTTTTATTTTGTCATTTATCAACATTATCATTATCATTATTGTTATTATAATTTTATGATAATGATAATTATCATTAACACTATTATTATGACTACCATCGTCAATATCATCATCACTACTATTATCATTTTTATTACTATTATCATCATTACTATTAGTATCTATATCATTATTAGTAGTTATCATAATCATTATTAGTAGTATCATCATTAGTATCATTTTCATCATTATCATTATCATTGTTCTTTTCATTATCATCATTATCATCGTTATTAATGTTTTGTTTATTATTTCATCACCATCATCATTATCATCATTTGTAGTGATAAAGTAGTAGTAGTGGTAATAGTAGAAAGTAGTAGTAGTAGTAGTCAGTAATATCACTGCTATCTATTTATTCATTCATCACTGTTACTACAAGATCATTGTTATCAAAATCGTATTATCAACACCGCTCCACTTTCCATACATCTCTCCATTATAAGTCCACTAATCTCTCTTTCTTCTCATCACAGAGTACAGAGAAAGTGATTGAAAAGAGATCCATATCATTTCTTATCGCTTCGTTTTTTCTCTTTTCAGTTGACTCTTTTTCCTTATTATTCCCCTCTCTATGGAAGGGTCCTTTTCAATCCCTTTTACACTATTTCTTTGTCTCTCCTCTTCCTCGTGTCTGTGCATAAGCTTGCCTACCATTTATTGGCTTTTTACATAAAAAACAGACATGTGTATGTATGCATATGTATATATCACTATTATATCAGTATATATATAAATATATATATATATATATATATATAATATATATTATATATAGGAATATATATATATATATAGATAGAGATAGATAGATAGATAGTAGATGATAGATAGAATAGATAGATAGATAGAGTAGATAGATGGATAGATAGATAGATAGATAGATAGATAGATAGATAGATAGATATAGATATATAGATACACAACCACACACACCACACACACACACACACACACACAACACACACACACATACATATATATACATATATATAATATATTAATAT
>NW_020870493.1:221623-231000 GCF_003789085.1 Penaeus vannamei | reverse complement strand
AGCCATATTATCTCAATCTATATCCATCACACTGCTCTCCATCTATCTATCATATCTTCCCCTCCCTCTATTTCCCTCTATTCTAAATCCATATATCTCAATCTATATCCATGCACACTCTCTCCAATCTGATCTATCTTCTTCCCCTCCCTCTATTCCTCCATTTTCTAAATCCAATATCTCAATCTTACCATCACACCACTCTCCATCTATCATATCTAATCTTCCCCTCCTCATTCCCTCCATTCTATCCAGATTACTCAGCTCTAATATCCATGCACGCTCTCTCCATCTATCTATCATACTTCCCTCCCTCTATTCCCCATTCTAACACCCATATTATCTCAAGTCTAATCCATCACACACAACTCTCTCCATCTACCTATCTACCCAAGCTCCTCCCCAGCTTGTTCCCGTATCCCCCAAGATTTCAGCGAAGGGTAGAAACGATGCGTCAGCTTCCTATACAGAAATTCGAGGAGGCTGAAGATCTTTCGCCAATGAAGACATGCGAGTTGACCGGTGCGAAGAGATAGTCTCTGTGTCCTTCTGACGAGGATATGCTTCGAATCGGCCCCCAAAAATACGTTTCTTGTTATCAGGACATATATTCGTTTCTTCCACGATATGAGTTCATTCAGGAGGGATTCGCGTTCTAGATGTGGTATTACGAAGGATTGTACACACTTCTCTACCGGTCTTTTATGATGGGTTGATTAAAGATAAGATGAATTAACATATATGTTTTGGCGGTGGTGGTTGAGGTGTTGTACATATATGTATAATACATATAGATAGATAGAAGATAGATAATATAGATATAATTATATATGTATATATATATATATATAATTATTATATATATATATATATATATATATTATTATAATATATTATATATATATTATATATTTATTATATATATATATAATTATATATAATATATAATATCATACTATATATTATATATAATTTATATAATATTTATATATATATACAACATTCAATAATATATATATATTACTATAATATAATTATATATATATATATATTAATTATAATATATTATATATATTCATATGTTTTAATGTGTGCAGGAGATATATTCATATTATGTACTTATACATATATGTACTATATATATATATTAATATATATATATAATATAATACTATATTATATATTGTATGTTATGCATGTATGCTAATGTATGTAATATACATGTGTATATATGTATATATATATATATATATATAGTATATATATAATATTAATATATATATATATATTTTATATTATATTATGTTATTCATATACATATATATATACTATACATATATATATTATACTATATTATACGCTATATACATATATAACAAATATAAATAAGATACTGAACAAGATATGACTAGCTCAATAAGATGGTTGGAATAACGATATACAAATAACTTGGAATTAAACATACAATTTAGATAAAAAAGTATTACTAGGCTCTAGGAACAATACTACACGTTGATACAAGAAAGAATCGGAATAAAGAAATAATGAAAATACTATTATCTACATTACATACTCGGTTCTCTAAAGTGTTCGAGTTGATAGCTAAACTAGCTGATAATGTATTTGTTGGGTTGCTCAAAATTCCTTTTCTTGAGAATGGTCGTATCTGTCAGGCAGTTGACTGTTCTTGAGGAAAGTGAAACTTTGTAATAACAGTATGATGAAAGCGGGAAGCATTTGATTCTGTGCCCCCTAATCTGTCTTTTTCCGTATGCGTTTCCATATCATTTCGTCTCTTCTTCTTCTCTCTCTCTTCTTTCTTTCTCTCTCCCTCTCTCTCTCCCTCTCCTCCCTCTCTCTCTCTCCTCTCTCCTCTCTCTCTCTCTCTTTTCTCTCTCTTCTCTTCTCTCTCTCTCTCTCTTCTCCTCTCCTCATTTTATAATACCTAAATATTATATATAGTGATACTATATATATATATATACTATATACTACTAATATATTTATATATAGCTATTTATTATATACTTAAAATATATATCACGTATATTATACATATATATACTTACATTATAGTATGTTTATACATTACATATTGTTAGTTGGCTTTGGTGTGGATTGTATGTACGATGCTGTTGGTGTATGTGTTGGCGTGTGGTATTTATGTTACTTATTATATGTGGGTGAAATCTGCTGTGTGTGTGTCATGTGTGTGTGGTTTTTAATCTGTTTGTTCTTTGAACCCTGTTTTGACCTTGCTTTTGTTTTTTTTTTGTTAAAGTTCTTTTTATGTTTTAGAGAGATGTACGTGAGTGTCTTGGAGGAGCGACCAGTGGAGGTGAGAAGCCTGAGAAGGAAGAAAGATCTCTTCTTCTTGTTATTACTCTTTATACTGGATCGACTTCCGTTGGTGTATGGGAAGAGTGTGTGTCCATTATAGTGGTGTAATTTGGTATGTATACATTATTTTGTAGACTAAAAGGCTCACAAAACTGTGCCTTAAACGATTTAGAGAGACAGAAATACAAAAGAATAACTAAAATAGAAAGATACAAAATGACAAAAGGCGAAAAAGCAGAATAAGTAAAGATCATTAGAAGCCAAGAATATAAATGAGAGTTTTATAAAATACATGAGAGATCAGAGATCAGAGTCCTAAAAAATAAGATAATTTTTTTTTCAAAATCCCTATATTCGCCCCAGAGGGAAGATGAGTGGTAATGGAAAGATGATAGTAAGAATGGGAGAAGAGAAGTACACTTCGGAGAAGATAAGTGCCACAGAGATTAAGATAAGCAGTATTATGGGGAAAAACAAGGAAGAAACAAGCATAACGTTAACAGAAAGATTAATGACTTGTAGTGTAAGAGACGAATAAAAATGAACTAACAATAGGAAGCACATATAGTAAAGTGACGATAGAGTCTTGCAAGATATAATGGAATGATATAATGTAAAAGTATAGGGAACAAATGAGGAGGAAGAATGGGATTTCAAATGGCATTTAGAATTGAAAAGAAAATATATTAAGACGCAGAGAGAAATAACAATAAAAAAAAATAGTTTAAGACAAAATAAAAAAAAATAAATCAGCATGAATACAAGACTACATAGAACGAGGCAATAACTTGTCCTATTCCCAGTAGAAATTAAGGGAAACATGTCTAAACGATTAAAACTAAATTACCACACGACACCTTTATAGAACAATTTAAAAAGAATAAGAAATAGACGACCAGGAAAAAAAACAGAAAAATAAAAAAGAAGAGTTAACAGATTGAAAAGCTAAAATAAATATTTTAAAGAAAAAAAATAGTTAAATAAAATTAAAAATCTGTACAAAAATATCAGATTTATATTAGAACTTCATGAACAACGCTCAAATAAAAAAAATAAAACACAAAACAATAAAAAAAAAAAACAAAAAGATTAGTTATAAAAAATAAAAAAGTATAGGAACAGATAGGATATAGAGTAATTCGGTGCATAAGATAATAACTTAATACCAACCCCATCAACCTCACTACCTAATCATCCTTCCATCACCAACCCTAACCTCAATAAGCCCTACCAATCATACTCACTCCCTGCAACCCACTCGCCATCCCATACCATCATACCTAAGATCAGTACGGATAAACTACTTTATTATTACTACCACTCATCATATTATATCACTTTCTCTCACCCCTGAACCTTGATTCCCCACTCCGCCTCCTCACCTCTCTCCAAGACAGCAAGCCTCACAATAAATCAGCAACCATCCCCAACCACCGTACCCAACACCCAATCGACTCGGACTTTCAGGTCTGTAGGACAAAATGAAAATTAAACACCAACCCTATATATTATTATCAGAAGCAGTGAAAAGAATCATGGAACACATGGAGGAAAACCAATGAGTAAAACAGAATGTGTAATGCCCTTAATAAAATATAATTAGTCCTAATTAAATAATCCGGCATTCCCCCAAGATCAGTGTGGTATCCATTACTGAACAGGGGAAACGATCCTCCTGCCGCGCTATTGGATACTGTCGGACTGCGCTGGTGGCGATGCGGTTTTGAGGAGGACCGAATGATAATTATAGCACGCAGCAGAGATTGAAAGCATACACAGCAACTGTTACACAAATGCACGCAACACTCTCTATCAGGCGACTGATTTTATAAGGTGCGGGTCCTCGGTAGTCAATTATCCATCTCGAGTTTCTCGGACTATTCGAGGCTCGAAGACCCTTTCGGGTCTCGTAGATGACGTCTACCGGCGGCTATTCATGTCCGGAGGGGACTGATTGGTTCTTCGGTCTAATCCTCGGCTCTGGACCGCTTCTTTTCGTTTTCTTCTTTCTTGTTTTCCTTTCTTCTGCTCTTTCTCTCTTTCTTCGTTTGCTTCCTTTTCTCCCTTTCTCTTTCTCGTTTTGCTTGTTTTTTTCTTCTAGGTTTTTGCATTTCTGTTTTTTTCTCATTCTTCATTCATTTTCTTTTCTTCCTTTTTTCGTCTCTTTTTTTTCCTCTTCCTCTTCTCCCCGGTCTTCTTTACACATCTTTTTCTGTTCATTGGCGCCCTCGTCGGTCTCGTTACTAAGGTTTCCTTCTCCCGTCTCTCTCTCTTCTATCTCTACTCTCTCTGCTTCTGACTGCTCTCTTTGACTCTCGTTTCCTCTCTCTCCTTCTTTCTGCTCTCTCTTCTCTCTCTTCCTTACTCTCTCATAGCGTCTCTCCTTTCATTTCTCTTTCTTGTATTTCTTCCTTGTTCTGTCTCGCCTTTCTCTTTACCTTAGTTCCTTCTATCCCACTTCTCTGTCTTCCTCCCTTCCTTCCGACCTCCCACTTTCCATTCTCTCTTCTTCTATTGCCCTTTCTCCTCCCTCGTTCTGCTGAGCACTCTTAGAGAGCTTTGATCCCATCTACGAGGGTAATGATGGTCATGTGGTTCTGATTGGAGCGGGAAGAGGAAAAGGGATTGAAGGGGGAGACGGAGGAATACAGGGGAGACAGGGGGCGCGGTGCGTTGGTCCTGTTCCCGGAGGAACTCGAAAGGGGGCTGTGAAGGAGTGGGAAGTGAGAACGTGCGCTCTCGACAGCAAGTCGAGGGAGCCCTCCTGGAAGAAGAGCGTGAGCCATGTTTCAGAGCGCGGAGGAGGAGAGGAGAATATATAGGGTGGAACGAGGGCGAGGAAATTGGACATGCCGATTCAGCCGCGGTGTGTGGTTTCAAACCCGTTTTTATGCTCGTGACGCGGTTCACGTTTCGGCCATTGTCTGCGCGTACTGTAATCGATCCACTTTTGGGGCTGGGTTGGGTAATGGGAACTGTTGATGGGAGGGGAGGGGGAAGTAGTGAAGGAGGAGGGATAGAGGGAGGGAATATGCTGAAGGTAAGATTACATCAGAGAGGTGAAGAAAGAATAATACAAGCGGAAAAACGAAAAAAACCAATAAGATGGAAAAAGACAAAAGCTCAAGGAAAAAATAACACTCAAATCCAGAAATACTCGACACAAAAGAGAACCCGAAGGGTCACACCATCCTTACGAATTATGGTTTTTATGCAGGTGCTGTTCTGTTCTATAGGTGATCAGTTTCATGTTTGGTCTACGAGTATCCTCGGATGATTTTTTAATTTGTTTTTACTCTATGTTGTAAATATTTTTTTTGTGGCGTGTGGACAATATTCAGAATGATCAAGTCTTTTTTTTCTATAAAATGAATATATTTCTTTAAAAAAAAAAAAAAAAAAAAAAAAAAAAAAAAAAAAAAAGTTAAAATGATTTAATTATTTCTTTAAAAAAAAGAGAAACAAAAAAGTTAAAATAAGAATATTTTCTTAAAATCAGAAAAAAAAAAATGTCTGGATCAACAATGATCGGAACATTTTGCATGGGTTATTCTTATAAAAAAAAAAAAAAAAAAACAAATAAACGTTAAAGAAAGTAAGAGTAAGTAGTACATTCGTCAAAGTAAGGACTATTATCTCTTTAAAAAGATATATATTAAAAAAAATGATGCAATAAATAATCTGCGTTATTCTTAAAAAACAGAAATAGGATAATAAATCAAATAGGAATATTATTCTAAAAAAAAAAAAAAAAAAACAAAATAGATAAAAGAAAAGAATAAATAAAGGAAGAGGAAATGAAAAAAAAAAATTCATACCGGATGCATCATAAACGAGTTTAAATCAATAAAAAATGATAAAATTAAAATCGAGTTATTATGGGGGAGGTTAAGAGTAATTAGAAAGATGAAGGTAATAGAAACGGTAATAATCAGAATAAGCGTGCCTGACAAACCTGAAAAGAAATAATTATTTTTTCTCTGTCTTAATTTGTTACCACAAGTAGTAATCGGCAGACAGTGTGTGGTCATTGCGGATGTAGATTTGGTGGTGTGGTGTGTTGTGTGCGGATCATAGTGTAAAGAGGAAATTTCCGTTGTGGTGCTGAGATATAATGAATATGTCGCACCCGACGCTTAATGTGTCGCGTGGGTGTTGTGAAGAAATGCCGAGGTGGGGCATAATACAACGATGCTTACATGGAGACGTGTGACCAGCCCATAAGGAGGACGCTTGTTACTTCAGGGTGCTAGGTGATCACCTGTTGCTAATGAAGGAGCCAGGCGGTGGAGTGGTTGTCAGTTTCTCATTCGTTTTTCAACTAGGACTGGCGCGGGGTGCTATTGATGTGGGAGTGTGTCTGAGACGTCTTTTATGGACGGTGTGAGGAGATATAGGGAAGAGACAAAGGAAAAAAAAGGAGAGTTGAGCCAGGTTGATTTGGTTTGTGTGGGAGAATTTTGTGTTGTGAGAGAGGTTGGTATATGTGGTGATTTGTGTGTAGGTGGAAATTGGATGAGGAGAGTATGTTATTTTAATAATGTTACTTGTGTTTGATAATATATGTGTTGGGTATAATATGTGTGAATGATATGGGGTGTAGTGGATGATATTTTGGTTATGATAGATTTATATGTGTAGAGTATTAGATGTTATAGACCTTTTGGTTAGAGGTATGAGTGTTGTTAGTGGGTATGTTTATAAATTTTTATATCTGTTTATATGTTTATAGTTTCTTTTATTATGATTTTGAGTGATCAAATATATTGATATATTGTTTATTTAATTTTTTGTATGGTATGTTTATGAGTTGTGTTTGTGATGTCAAGTTTCTTACATTGTGTTGAAGTATTTTGTTATAAAGTTGTAGTATTTATGTCCGAAGGTTAATGGTGAGGCTATCCGATGGTGGATGGCATGGTAAGATGTGTGGCGGCTGGGGGACCATTTAAAAACAATACCCAGTGGATTTTTGGGATATTCACCCGAACGTACAACCAATGGTAGTAGTGATGGGGATTGGTAGAAGGGCTATTTGATACTACTTGCCATAGTAGGTTTGGGTCAGTGGGAGGCCATTCCTGAATCCCAGAATAAGTGTCCAGCGTCTTCGAGTTACAACTATAACCACGGCTATTCTGAGAATCCGGCGCCCAGATTGTTATATATTATCAACATCTCAAATTTGAGGTAAATTAACCGTACATTTTAAAAAATTACTGCGATAAGAGTTATTGTGACTTTTCAAAAGAGAGAACCAATACCAGGTTTTGGCGGAAATATATAAATATAATGTCGATTAGCTTAAAGGCATTCGTGGTGTTGTCCTCAAAATAACCAGGTTTTTGAGCGGCGTTTAAATATTTGATACGTCAGTTAAAGGCAAGTTCTAAGCGTTACATCTTAAACCTAATACCTAGCAGTTTTTTTCATTATATTCAGGAATCGGTACATTTTAAAAATACCAGGTTTTGCATAATTGCAGGGGAATTCTGGTACATTTTAAAAAAATACCAGGTTTTTTCATAATTCAGGAATTCATCAATTTCAGGAATTCGGTTCATTTTTAAAATACCAGGTTTTTTCATAATTCAGGTATTCGGTACATTTTAAAAATACCAGGTTTTTCATAATTCAGGAATTCGGTTACATTTTAAAAAATACCAGGTTTTTTCATAATTTCAGGGTATTCGGTACATTTTAAAAAATACCAGTTTTTTTCATAATTCAGGGTTTCGGGTACATTTTTTAAAAATTACCAGTTTTTCAATTAATTCCGGAGGAATTCGGGTACATTTTAAAAATACCAGTTTTTTCAGTAATTCAGGAATTCGGTACAATTTTAAAAAATACCAGTTTTTTAATAATTCAGGATTTCGGTACGGATTTTTAAAAATACCAGTTTTTCATTTAATTCAGGAATTCGTTTACATTTTAAAAATACCAGGTTTTTTCATTTAATTCAGGGAATTCGGTACATTTAAAAAATACCAGGTTTTTCATAATTCAGGAATTCGGGTACATTTCCAAAATACCAGGTTTTTTCATAATTCAGGGAAATTTCGGTTCATTTTAAAAATACCAGGTTTTTCATGAATTCAGGAATTCGGTTCATTTACAAAAAATACCAGGTTTTTTCATAATTCAGGGATTCGTTCATTTAAAAATACCAGGTTTTTCTAATTTCAGGATTCGGTACATTTCCAAATACCAGGTTTTCATTAATTCAGGAATTCGGTTTCATTTTAAAAATTTACCAAGGTTTTTCATAATTCAGGAATTCGGTACATTTCCAAAATACCAGGTTTTTCATAATTCAGGTAAGTTCATTTTTTAAATAAATACCAGAGTTTATTCATATTCAGGAATTCGGGTACATTTTAAAAAATACCAGGTTTTTCATAATTCATTCGGGGAATCGGGTACATTTTAAAAAATAACCAGGTTTTTCATAATTCAGGAATTCGGGTACAATTTTAAATAATACCAGGTTTTTCATAATTCAATTAGGTTACATTTAAAAAACCAGGTTTTTCATAAAAATTCAGGAATTCGGTTTACTTTAAAAATACCAGGTTTTTCATAATTCAGGAATTCGGTTACATTTTAAAAAATACCAGGTTTTTCATAATTCAGGAATTTCGGTACATTTTAAAAATACCAGGTTTTTCATAATTCAGGAATTTCAGGGTACATTTTAAAAAATACCAGGTTTTTCATAATTCATTCAGGGTTACATTTTTCAGGGTTTCAGGAATTCGGTAATTTTAAAAAATACCAGGTTTTTCATTAATTCAGGGAATTCGGTTACATTTTAAAAAATACCAGGTTTTCATAATTCAGGAATTCGGTACATTTTTAAAATACCAGGTTTTTCATAGTTTAGGAATTCGGTACATTTTAAAAATACCAGGTTTTTCATAATCAGGGGAATTCGGTAACATTTAAAAATACCAGTTTTTTCATAATTCATGCCGAATTCGGTACCTTGACATTTTTAAAAAGATACCAGGGTTTTTTCTCATAATTCCAGGAAT
>NW_020870493.1:202648-213952 GCF_003789085.1 Penaeus vannamei | reverse complement strand
ACATCTACATATAGTTTATTTCCTTTCATTGTAAGTGTAGGTGGATAATGGTAGTTGGTGTCGTGTGTGCATTGTGTATGTTGAAAGTGTTCTTAAAATTACTTCATGCACTGTGCTTTTGTTTTTTTTTGTGTGTGTTGTGTTTCTTGGAAAAATGTAAATGGTATTTGGTAAGTAGAATATGGGTATTCGTGTAAAATGTCTGATTAATTTTCATCGTTTGTGTATAAGTGAGTTAGAGGCAACGACAAGGATAACAACGATAAGAATACGGATAAGATGCATAACAGTGAAAATAACAATAAAAGGGCATTACAAAAGTCACACTTATACAGGAAAAAAGACGTAAATAAACAAATAAAAAAAAAAAAAAAATCCAAGGCAAAGGAAAGCAACAGAAGAAAGTGCATTTGAATCTTTATTTCCCTCAATTCTTATTCTTTTCGCATCCTTTCATTTTTCAATTGCAATATTTGTTTTTATTTTTTTTTTTTGTTTTTTTGTTTTTTTTATTTGGAAATAGTCGCTCACTGTGCGTTATATTCATCTACCTGCTTCTTCCTCTCTCTGTTTTTCTCTTTTGTTTCCCTACCAACTTTTCATCCCTTTCCCTCGGTTCACATTCTCTTCTTCCCCTTCCCCTCCTCTCTAACTACTAAAACCTCCCTTCGCCTCCTCTCTGCCTTGTGGTCCCTTCCCTCTCCCTTTCTCCGCTATTTTCTCTTCATTCTCCGTCTCCCATGCTATCCTCCCTGACACTCCTCCCTTTCCGGGACAACTGTCACCTTTCTCTCCCTCTTAATCCCATCCACTTCTTCTCCCTATTCCACAATCCTCGCTCAATCAGTCCACACCGTTACCCCGTCACCATTCTCTCTCTTCCCCCTCCACCAAGACACTCTCTCCCCCGCCCCACTATTCCTCCTCCACACCATATGGTGTATCACATTCCTCTCACCTCCCACCCACCTACTACTCTTTTCCATCCCCATTTTCCTTCCCCCCCATTCTACCCCTCTTTGGCAGTTCTGATCTCCACCTCTCTCGTACTAACCCCAACCTTTCATCCCGCCATCCTTAACTAATTTCAGACTCCTCATCCCCTCTTCCTCCCTCCCCACACACCGCACTCACGAATTCCCTCCTCTCACGTCTACTCCACCTCCCACTTCCCTCCTCGTCCCCTCACTCTCTGACTTCCCACCTACCTTTCTCTCCACCCTTACTCTCTCTCCTCGCTCATTGCCCCCGCCTCCCATACTCCCATCTCCCCTCTCCACTTCTTCTTGTTTCTCCCTTTCTCGGCGGAAGAGATATACACAACAGGTGACAGAGTGCCAAGATAGACTATATACAGGGAAGAGCAGGTATATACAAGAAACATTCCATAGAAAACTAGTAAAAAAAATAAATAACATTATAAAACAAACGGACCAAAAACATTAAGAAGTAATACAAATAAATAAAAATGATATTTAATAATAAAGCAAAACAAAAAGAGATCATGAAACATATAGAAGAATTAACAAATATAAAAGAAGAAACAAATATAAAAAAACAAGTAGAAAAACAGATAATACATCAGAAGTGAATTACAAAATGACCAAACCAAGAAAAAAAGCACAGAAAAAATTCACTATATATTAACAGAGAGATGAGAGAGAGAGAGAGAGAGAGAGAGAGGAGAGAGAGAGAGAGAGAGAGAGAGAGAGAGAGAGAGAGAGAGAGAGGAGAGAGAGAGAGAGAGAGAGAGGAAAGAGAAAAAGAAAGAGAAGAGAAAGAGAAAGAAGAAGAGAGAAAGAGAGAGAGAGAGAGAGAGAGAGAGAGAGAGAGAGAGAGAAGAGAGAGAGAGAGAGAGAGAGAGAAGAGAGAGAGGAGAGAGAAAGAAAGAGAAAGGAGAGAGAGAACAGAGAGAGATCGGTAGACAGATAAACATGAATAGACAGCTTGACCATTAAATAGACATAGAGATAGATTACATAGATGCAGAGGAATAAATATAGATATAATTCAGGTAGAGCAGAAATAGATAATAGGTTTAGATAGATAAATACTGTTAATAGATAGATATATAGATATTGCATTAAGATATAAAGTCTTTATTTATATTAAAAGTCAGAAATATTAACGATTTAAAACACGTTCAAAGGGATTCATTAAACACACACACGTACACGCACACAGTATCATAGCACGCAGACACAGATCCACACGCCCACACACTCTTCACACACCACAGACTACACATACACCTATAATCCTCCATTCGTAAACACACACACACACACACAACACAACACACACGCACACGCGCGCACACACACACACACACACACACACACACACACACACACCACACACACAACACCACACACACACACACACACACACCACACACACACAAGACACCAACACACAATGTTCACACACACACAAAGTTCACACACTTCACAGACCACACCACACCCTTTACGACCCCTCCCCCTACACTCTCATACACCACACATACACCCCCACTCTCTCAGTGAGCTAAAAGTCCACACATTCACCTCTCTCAAATCACAAACACAATCACAGACTTACACAGACACCAATATCCCCGTATGGGATTCACACCCTCCCCCCCACACCCCCAACTCATCGACCCCCCCCCCCCTACGAGACTCTCCCCTTGAGCTCCCTTTCCCTACCTACCTGTATTCCACCTCTACCTCAAACATTCCCCCTCCCCCACCTCCATCCTTCCCAACCATATATTCCCCACCCACTTTCCTTCTCCAACCCCTCCCTACTTTCCCTCTCCTCCCAATCTCTGCCCAACCTCTCCCCCTCCTATCCCCACACCCGCTCCAAACCCTAACCCCATCCCAAAAAAAACCCTTCCACCCCTACTCCCTCCCTCCACCTCTCCCCTTCCACCCCAACCTCCCCACCTACCCCACCCCACCACCCCCCACCTACCCAACCCAACTTTTCCTAACCCCCACTCCCCCATCCCTGGAAAAAGAAACCCACCCCAACCCAACCACCTCCCCCAACCCAACACTTACCCCCCCACTCCCACCTCCCTGAAAAAAAGAAACCCACCCTCAACCCCAAACCACCTCCCCCAACCCAAACCCCTTCCATCCCTCCAACTCCCTCCCCACCCCAACCCACGACCCCTCCCTGAAAAAAAGAAACCCCAACCCCAACCCCTCCCTACCCCAACCCCCTTCATCCCCTCCTCCTCCCCCTCCCTGAAAAAAGAAACCCACCCCCAACGCCATTCCACCCACTCCCACCTTCCCCACCTCCCCCCCCCTCCCTGAAAAAAAGAACCCACACCCCACGCCATTCCACCCCCCTTCACCCTCCCCCTCGCCTTCCTGAAAAAAGACCCCCCCCCAACCCCACAACCCCTCCTCCCCTCCCCTCCCTGAAAAAAAGAAACCCCAACCCCGCCCCTCACTGCTGAAGCCGTTCTGACTGAACGCAATCACCATTTCCTGATACGAACCCAGCTGAGGCTCTCGCTGCGGGGGGAGGGTGGTTGGGGTGGGAGGGGGAAAAAGAGGCCTCCCCGCGTGGGGGGTATGGGGGCCCCTGCGTGTTGTGGGTGGTTTGGGGGTGGTTGTGGGTGGTTGGGGTGGTTGGGGGGGAGGGTGGGGGTGGTTGGGGGAGGGGTGGTTGGGGTGGTTGGGGGGGTGCTGTGGGTGGTTGGTGGGAAGGTGGAGGGGAGGGTGGTTGGGGGTGGTGGGGGGGGGGTTGGGGGGAGGTGTGGTTGTGGGTGGTTGGGTGGAGGGGGGGAGGTGGGGGGGGTGGTGGGGGGAAGATGGGGGAGTGGTGGTGGGTGGGGGGAGGTGGGAGAATGGGGGGAGGGTGGGGGGAGGGGTGGGAGGAGTGTTGGATGGGGGGAGGGTGGGAGGTGGGGGCGGGGTTGTGTGGTTGGGTGGTTGTGGGTGTTGGGTGGGAAGGTGGGGGGATTGGTTGGTTGGGTGGTTGGGTGGGAGGGGGGGAAGGTGGGGGAGGGGTGGTTGTGGGTGGTTGGGGGGGGTTGTGGGAGGGTGGTTGTGGGTGGTTGGTGGAGGGTGTTTGGGTGTTGGGATGGGGGGTATGTGGGGGGAAGGTGGGAGGGTGGTTGTGTGGTGGTTGTGTAGTTAGGTGGGAATGTGGTCTTGTGTGGTTGTGTGTGGGAGGATATCTGTGTGGGGGGTGGCTGTGTGTGGTTGTGTGGGAATGTGGTAATTGTTGAGCTGGTGTGTGCTCCTGTCGGTTGTGTGGTTGGGTGATAAGTGGTTGTGTGGGAATGTGGGATTGAATCTGGCTGCTTGGTGTGGTTGGGTGGTGTTGAGTTGCTTTAGGACAGTAGTTGTGGTTGGCTGTCTGTTTGGTATCGTGGAATCGTGGTTGCATGGTACTATGGTATTAAAGTCTGTGTTAGGTCTGGCTGCGTGGGAATGTGGCAGCGTGGTTGTGTGGTAGAATGGTGGCACTGTGCCCGTGTAAGTAGCGTGGTTCACGTAGCATCACGCAGTTGTGGTAGTGTGGTTGTTTCCTGCAGTGTGACCTACAGTGTGGTAGTAGTGTGGTATGAGGTTGTTTCCTGCAGTGTGGTAGCGTGGTACTGTGTGGGAAATGTGTGGTAGCTGTGGTTGTGAGGCAGTCTGGTTGTTGTACTGTGACTACGTGGTGGTATGGGTCATAGCTGTGTGGTACTTATGCTTGGTACTGTTTTGTGGTAGTGCAAGTAGCATGCTGATGGTACTGGGATGTCCTGGTGGTACTATTGGAACCAAGGTATGTGAAGCTGTGGTACTATGGTACTGTGGTTGAATGGTGCCAAAATACTACCATAATGTTGGACTTTGGTACCCTAGTTGTATGGTAGTTCTATGATACCTAGAGACTGTGACACTTTGGTACCATGGTAGCGGGTAAATAAATGATTTTTTTTCTTGTATAGACTGTTTTTTATCCACTTAAGGAACTATTTTTGAAAGCGCTGAATAAAATGAGTTTATAGAAAAAACGGTTAAAAAACGGTTAATTTAAATTTTCGAATATTCAGACGATTCGAATTATTTTTGTATCAACAGTAATTTACATTTGATAATCAATTAAAATACACAATATTCGTCGCCTCCCTCACTTGTAAAGGAAATAAAAGAAAGAAAACAAGAAAAAAAGAAAAAGAAAAAAGAAAAAAACAGAAGAGAGGAGAGAGAGAGAAGAGAGAGAGAGAGAGAGAGAGAGAGAGAAGAGAGAGAGAGAGAGAGAGGAGAGAGAGAGAGAAGAGAGAGAGAGAAAGAGAGAGAAAAAGAAAGAGAGAGAAAAGAAAGAGGAGAAAAGAAAAGAGAAAAGAAAGAAAAAGAAAAGAAAAGAAAAAGAAAAAGAAAAAGAAAAAGAAAAGAAGAAGAGAGAAAGAGAAAGAGAAAGAGAAAGAAGAGATAGAGATAGAGCATAGAGATAGAGATAGAGATAGAGATAGAGATAGAGATGATGATTAGAGATAGAGATAGAGATAGAGATATGAGATGGATAGAGATAGAGATAGAGTAGATAGAGATAGAGATAGAGATAGAGATAGAGATAGAGATAGAGATAGAGAGATAGAAGAGATAGAGATAGAGGATAGAGATAGAGATAGAGAGAGAAAGAGAGAGAGAAAGGAAGAGAAGAGAAGAGAAAGAAAAAAGAGAGAGAAAAAAAAAAAAAAAAAAAAAAGCGGGAAAATACAAAATAATTTCCAAAATCGACCCAAACAAACAAAATCAGTCACAAGCCATTGACAACGACAATTAATTTTGCTTTTTGAACAAATAAAAAGAAACGTTTTCGGGGGGGGGGGGGGGGGGGGGAGACTTTAACGCCAAACAAACGGAACGAAACGAACAAAAAAAAAAAAGAAGAATAGAAACGAAACGAAAAGAACGAAAAGAATAGAAACGAAACAAAAGAAAGAAAAGAATAGAAACGAAAAGATAGAAACGAAACGAAAGAAAAGAAAAGAAAGGAAAGAAAAGGAAAGGAAAGGAAAGGAAACGAAAAAAGAATAGAAACGAAACGAAACGGAAAGAAAGAAACGAAAAAAATAGAAAACGAAAAGAATAGAAGAAACGAACTTAAAGAAGCGAAAAAAAAGATCTAAACTAAACTAAACTAAAGAGAAAGAAAAGAAAGAAAAGAAAAAAGAAAAGAAAAGAAGAAAGAAAAGAAAGAAAAGAAAAGAAAAGAAAAGAAAAGAAAAAGAAAAGAAAGAAAAGAAAGAAAAGAAAAGAAAGAAAGAAAAAGAAAAGAAAAAATGAAACGAAAACGAAAAGAAAAGAAAGGAAAGAAAATTGAAAAGAAAAGAAACGAAACGAAACTAAAAGGAAGCGAAACTAAAAGAACTAAACTAACTAAACTAAAGAGAAAAGAAAAGAAAAGAAAAGAAAGAAAAGAAAAGAAAAAAAAGAAAAGAAAAGAAGAAGGAAAAGAAAAGAAAAGAAAGAAAAGAAAAGAAAAGAAAAAAGATGAAAGAAAAAGAAACGAAAGAAGAAAGAAAAGAAAGAAAGAAAAAGAAAAGAAGAAAAAAAAACTATTGTTTGGGTCTCTCAAGAAAAGAAAAAAGAAGGTGAGGAAGAAGAAGAAGAAGAAAGAGAAGAAAATGTTTGAAGTTTTAACAAACGAAACGAAAAAAAGAAGCGAAGAGAAAAGAGAGAGAGAAAGAAGATCATTTAAATCTCTTAGAAAAAAGAAGAAGAACAACAAGAATTAACAAGAAAGGAAAGGAAAGAAAGAAAAGAAAGAAAAGAAAGAAAAGAAAAGAAAAGAAAAGAAAAGAAAGAAAAGAAAAGAAAAGAAAGAAAAGAAAAGAAAAGAAAAGAAAAGAAAAGAAAAGAAAGAAGAAAAAAGATGAAAAGAAACGAAAGAAAACGAAAAGAAAGAAGAAAAGAAAAGAAAAGAAGAAAGAAGAAAAAAAACTATTGTTTGGGTCTTCAAGAAGAAAAAGAAGAAGAGGAAGAGAAGAAGAAGAAGAGAAGAAATGTTTGAAGTTTAACAAAGAAACGAAACAAAAAGAGCGAAGAGAAAGAGAGAGAGAAAGAATCATTTAAATCTCTTAGAAAAAAGAAGAAGAACAACAAGAATTAACAAAAGGAAAGAAAGAAGAAAGGAAAAGAAAGAAAAGAAAAGAAAAGAAAAGAAAGAAAGAAAAGAAAGAAAAGAAAAGACAAAGAAAGAAAAGAAAGAAAAGAAAAGAAAAGAAGAAAAGAAGAAAGAAAAAAGAAAAGAAAGAAAAGAAAGAAAAAGAAAAGAAAAGAAAAGAAAGAAAAGAAAAGAAAAAGGAAAAGAAAGAAAAGAAAAGAAAAGAAAAGAAAAGAAAAGAAAAGAAAAGAAAAGAAACAAGAAAAGAAAAGAAAGAAACGAAAACGAACGAAAGGAAAGGAAACGAAACAAAGAAACCAAAAAAAATTAAAAGAATTAAAAGAAACGAAAAATAAATAAATAAAAAATAAATATAAAATTAAATATAGAAAAAATAAACGAAACGAAAGAAAAGAACGAAACGAAACGAAACGAACGAAAAGTAAAGAAAAAAACTATCATTTGGGTCTCTTAAGAAAAGAAAAGAAGATGAGGAAGAAGAAGAAAAAGAAAAAGAAGAAATGTAAAAAGTTTAACAAACGAAACGAAACAAAAAGAAACGAAGAGAAAAGAAAGAAAAAAAGAATCACTTAAATCTCTTTGAAAAAGAAGAAGAAGAACAAGAAGAAGATGAGGAAGAAAAGGAAGAAGAACAAAGAAGCAAAAATGTAGAAGAAGAAGAAGAAGAAGAAGAAAACAGTGCGTGAGAATAATTGTACGTATGATTTTTTTTTGCTTTTGTTTTTTGATCGACAATTTGAATTCACCAACACGAGGGCCTACGAAACTATTTTTTTTTTTTAATTTTCATCGATTTGAACGTATCCTTATCTATCAATTAATTCATCTATTTACACATATATCTATTTTATCTATCTATTCTTATTTGTTGGAGAAGAAGGAAATTTAACAAATCGTCTTTTCCTCTTATTTTGAGTTCGTTATCCCCTTTTCCCCGGGTTCGAAAAGGCGGGAAACGGAAAGGAAATAGCAAGAGGGGAAAGAGGTTCAAGGAAAAAAAGAGAGATGTGAATAGGAAGGTCTTTTTTCATTGTCTTTGTCTGCTTTCTCTGTCTGTTTTTGTCTGTCTGTCTGTCTGTCTTTCTTTCGTCTAGGTCTCTGTCTGTCTGTCTTTCTGTCGTTCTGGTCTCTGTCTGTCTGTCTGTCTGTTGTCTGTCTGTCCTGTCTGTCTGTCTGTCTGTCTGTCTCTCTCTTTCTGGGTCTGTCTGTCTGTTTTTCTAGTCCTCCGTCTATCTTCTTCACTCCTCTTCTACTCTTTTTCTTTATACTTTTCTCTCTCTTCTTCCCTTTCATTCCACATCTCTTCCTTCTCCTATTCTCCTCTTTTCCCAGCAATCCTCCCTCCCCCCTCTCCTTCTCACCCCCACCCACTCCTCCCTACTCCATCTCCACCCCCTCCTCTCTCCTTCCTGTCCTCCCTATCTCCATTTCTCTCTCCTCTCCTCCTTTCCTTTCCTTATCTTTCATTTTTCCCTTCCTCAAATCCTCTCCTTTCTCCCGTTGATTTTCCCTTCCCTCAAACCCCTCCTTTTCCTCCCATCCACCCCTCCTTTCCCTTTTCCCCCTATCTCTTCCTTTCTCTTATCCTTTCTCTCTCCCCCTTTCCCATCCCCCTTCCATTTTCCTTTCCTCCCCTCCCTCCCTCCTCCTTTTCCCCATCCCCCTATCCATTTTCCGTTTCCCTCCCCCTCCCTTAACTCCTCCTTTTCCATCTCCCCCTTCCATTTTCTCCTTTCCTCCTCCATCACTCCTCATCTCTCTCCCTTTCCCTCAACCCCTCTCTCTCTCCCTTTCCTCCAACCCTCTCTCTTTCTCCCTTTCTCCTTCCACTCCCTTCTCTCCCTTTCTCTCAAACCTCCCTTTTCCTTCTTCTTTCCCACCTCCACCTTTCTCCCTTTCCTCCTTCCCCCTCAACCCTCTCTCTCCTCCCTTTCTCATCCACCTCTCCTTTCTCCCCATCTAACCCTCCTTCTCTCCTATCATCTCTCCCTTTCCCTCCCTATCCACCCCCCCTTTCCCTTTCTCTTCAAACCCTCGCTCTCTCCTCTTCTCCTTTCCTCCCAAAACCCCTCTTCTCCTTTCTCATCCACCTCTCCCTTTCCTTCCCTTTCCACCCCCCCTTTTCCCTTTCTCCTTATCCCCTCTCCTTTCTCCTTATCCCCCTTCTCTCCCTTTCTTCCTCCCCCAACCCCACCCCCTCCCCTCCCTTCCCCGAAACACCTCCCCCACCCCCACCCCCCACCCCCTGAATGCTCGGCGCGAAGTCACTGATTGAGAAAGTAATCACGTATTTTCTCTTCTTTTTCTTTTTCTTGTCTCTTCGAATTTCTTATTATTTATTATTTTTTTTTTCTTGTTCGCCGTCAGAGGGATTTTTATTAGATGTGTGTCCGTAGGCCTACTGGGATAGCCGGGATTGGGGGGGGGGGAGGCGGGAGGGGAGGGGGAGGGGGATGGGACGGAGGGGGAGGGGGATATTGATTAATTGTTGTCATATACATGTATATCTATCTATTTATCTACATTTACACACACACACACACACCACACACACACACACACACACACACACACACACACACACACATATATATATATATATATATATATATATATATATATATATATCGTGTGTGTGTGTGTGTGTGTGTGTGTGTGTGTGTGTGTGTGTGTATGTGTGTGTGTGTATGTGTGTGTGTGTGTGTATGTGTGTGTGAGGAGAAGAAAAAAAAAATAAAAACGAAACGAAAAAACTAAAAAGAGAAAGAAGAAAAAAAAAGAAAATAAACAATAAAGAAAAAATCGAAAAATAAAAAGAAAGAAGCGACACAGAATACAAGACAAACAAGATAAAAAAACAAGGAAAAAGAAAAAGAAAAAAAGAGAGAGAGAGAAAAAAAAAATTTCCCGCCAAAACTGACGGCCGATCGATGTCAACAAAGGAGACGCCTTTCTTTTCCCGCCAATTTTTATTTCGTGTTTTAGGGTCACTGGGAGCGCTGCGACGAACAATAAAAGGGAGGACAAAGAGAGAAAGAAAGGGAGAGGAAGAGGGAGAGAGGGGGAGGGGAGAGAGGGAGGGAGGAGGGAGAGAGAGGAGAGGGAGGGAGGGAGAGGGAGAGAGGGAGGAGAGGGAGGAGGGAGAGAGGAGGAGAGAGAGAGAGAGAGAGAGAGAGAGAGAGAGAGAGAGAAGAGAGAGAGAGAGAGAGAGAGAGAGAGAGAGAGAAAGAGAAAGAGAAAGAGAGAGAAAGAGAAGAGAGAGAGAGAGAGAGAAGAAGAAGAAGAAGAAGAAGAAGAAGGAGAGAGAAGAGAGAAAGAGAGAATGAAAGAAAGAAAAAAAAATGTGTACATATCTATTGTACGCATCGTAAACATGTATTAACTTGTAACAATCACTTTCCGCCAAATATTATTTCTGTATTTCTTTCACAAAGCCAGAACAGGGTGACACAGAAACTAAATACACTTAGCGGAAAGGATACTAAACATTTGTTCAGGAAATATTGATAGATGGACCAATATGGAATCACACACATACAAAGCACACACACACACGTACACACACACACGTACATGCACACATACAAACGCACACACACACACACAGACACTCACACACACACCCACACGCAAACCTCCCCTCCCCCACACCCATACCCACACACAACCTCACCCCCCCTACACACAACCTCACCCCCTACACCCCCCCCCCCCACACTCACGCACACAACCTCACCCCCTACACTCGCACCTCCCCCCACCCCCACACACACGCACCCCCCTTCCCCCTCCCCACACCCACACACAACCTCCCCCCCTCCCCCCCACACACACGCAACCTCACTCCCCCCCTCCCCCCCCACACACACGCAACCTCACTCCCCCCTCCCCCACACACACGCAACCTCCCCCCTCCCCTCCCACACACACGCAAACCCCCCCTACACGCAACCTCCCCCCCACACACGCCTACGCGGCTGAGTGATATTAATTTAAAGCTTTAAAGATGTTCTGGCGCGGCGCTGACCTTTGACCTTTTGACCTTCCCCCTCTTCCCGCCTTCCCCTTCCCTTCCCCTCTTTATCTCCGCTTCTCTCTCTTTCTCTCCTGTTTCTCGTCTTCTTGGCCTGTCTCTCTTTTCTGTTCTCGTCTTCTTGCTCTCTTTCTCTCCTTCTG
>NW_020870493.1:185000-197416 GCF_003789085.1 Penaeus vannamei | reverse complement strand
CTTCCTCCTCCTCCTTCTCTTCTCCCTCTCCACACAAAACACACAAACACACAATAACATACCACCAACACGCAACACGGTCACAAATAACCAAACACCTCACTCACTCAAACTCCAACCTCACTAACGCAAAACGCCAAAACGCGTACACATAACAAGTCCAAGAACGAAGAAAAAGAGAATCAGGTACATGGAAAAAAAGGTAAAGATAAAGAAAGAGATAAAAAAAAAAAAGTAAGAATAAGCCCTAAGGTAAAAAGCAAAGAGAAGATTATGAAGGTAAAAACCAAGGTAAGCCCGCGGTCACTTACGGTCACTTGGAGTCGTCACCAGCGGCACTTAACGAGACGATAAATATATGAACAAGAAAAAGTCAAATGGAAGAAAAAAGAGAATCAAAAATAGAAAAAAGGTAAAGATAAAGAAGAGATAAAAAAAATCAAAATGAAGAAAAAGAGAATCAGAAGGAGGAAAAAGTCAAAGATAAAGAAGAGAAAAAAAAAATACTATAATCCAAGGGTAAGCCCGCGGTCACTTACGGTCACTGCGAGTCCGTCACAAGCGCCACCTTAACGAGACGATAAATATAACGGAAAAAAGTCAAAATGAAGAAAAAGAGAATCAAAAATTGCAAAAGATAAAGAAGAAGAGAAAAAAAATACTAATCAAGGTAAGGCCCGCGTCACTTACGGTCACCTGCGAGTCCGTCACAAGAGCGCACTTTAACAGATACCTGTCACTCTTCAGCCAACGCCACCCATCAACATACGTACCTGGCGAGGAAAGGAAAAAGAGGTTAATCGTGCGTTTGGTTCAATTTATGTAACTTAATGAGGGGGGAGGGATGGGGGGTAAGGATGAGGGAGGGAGGTAGAGAGGCACAGAGAATGAAACCAAACAAATAAGGGATCGAGAGTGGAGAGATAAATCTATAAACATTATATCTATTTCTTTCTGCTGACTCAGAGAGGTATGACTCCACTCTCATCTCCTCTCTCTTCTCCTCTCTCTCTCGTCTATCCTCTCTCTCTCTCTGCTCTCTCTCTCTCTCTCTCTCTCTCTCTCACTCTCTGTCTCATCCTGTTCTCCTCCTCTTCTTTTCCTCTCTATTTCAAAACCGGATTTTTACCCCTTCTCCTGATGGCGTCATCACCGCATTTCTCTCTATTGATACACGGGACGCAGGTAGGCGCAGTATGGTGGAGGGGAGAGGGAGGGGGGGTAGTCAAGGGCAGGGGGAGTAAAAACCGAGTAGGAAGGATAATAATACATTATAAAGGAACAAATACTATGCTAAATGCGTATACTGTTATTCTTACCGTAATAAACAATAGTAAGTAATAATAATAAAATGGTTATATAAATAGTAAAAGAATAAAAATATAACAATAATATAGTAGTATAAAATCAAAAACAACAACATAAATAATAATAATAATAATAACAAAACAACAAAACAACAAAAATTGCAAACAGAACAAATGAATAATACGGAGAATCTTATTCCTGCCATCGTAAGGCTTAAATCCTCGTAATATATGCACTGTTTGCCTTCCTTACCGCTACCGTTATAAGGCTGCTTCAGTACGAAATGAGCTCCTCTTTCGCCACATTAGAGAAGTCTTTCATACTTAAAGCTCCTGTTAGGATTCTCTCTTCTCTCCTCTCCTCTTACTCTTCTCTCTCCTCCTCTCTCTCTCTCTCTCCTCTCTCTCCTCTTCTTCTCTCTTCTCTCTCTCTCTCTCTCTCTCTCTCTCTCTCCTCTCTCTCTCTCTCTCTCTCTCTCCCGTCTCTCTCTCTCTCTCGTCTCTCCTCCTCTCTCTCTCTCTCTCTCTCTCTCTCTCTCTCTCCTCTCTCTCTCTCTCCCTTCTCTCTCTCTCTCTCTCTCTCTCTCTCTCTCTCTATCTCTCTCTCTCCTCTCTCTCTCTCTCTCTCTCTCTCTCTCCTCGTCCCTCAACTCCCAGCTCGCGTGCTGAGTACTCATATCTACATATATACTGTGTGCTCTTTTCTCTCTCTACTCCTTATCTCTCTCTCATCTCTCTCTCTCTCTCTCTCTCTCTCTCTCTCTCTCTCTCTCATCTCTCTCTCTCTCTCTCTCTCTCTCTTCTCTCTCCCCCCCTCTCTCTCTCTCTCTGTCCCCACACCTCCTCTCTCATCTCTCTACTCTACGCGGGGCCTCTCTCGGATCCTCGTCTCCTCTCTGTCTCAGTCTCTCTCTAGTCTCTCCTCGCTCTCTCTCATCCTCTCTGCTTCTCTCCGTCTACTCTCATCTCTCTCGCTCTCTCCCTCTGTTTTTTCTTATTCTCCTCCCTCCTTCCTCCATACCTTCAAGCTATCTCTCCGGTCTCCTCGCCCTCTCTCCCTTCTTCTGTCCTCTCTTCTCTCTCTCTTTCTCTGCTCTCCTTCTTCCCTCCTCTCCTCTTCTTTCTCCTCTTCTCTCATGTGTCGGATGTATGTGTGTCCTGTCATGTGTGTACTATGTGGTATGTGTGTGTGGCGCTGTTGTGTGTGTGTGTGTGTGTGTGTGTGTGTGTGTGATGTTGTGTGTGTGTGTCCCTGTGTGTGTGTGTGTGTGATGTTGTGGTGTGTGTGTGTGTGTGTGTGCCCATTCCCATCAACCGATCGGACTTTCTTCCTTGTGTTCCACATTTCATTCCAACGCGGGAATACAAGCTTTCAGAGACATATTTTGGATTAGTGTATGTTCATCTTTCACTGTTTGAACCCCTCCGCACACACACACACACACACACACACACACACACACCCCACACACACACACACACACACACACAACTACTAGTGTACATTAATATATATATATATATAATATATAATAACAATATATACTATATAATATATAATATATTATATATAATATATATAACTATAAATATATGATATAGAGAGAGAAGAGAGAGAGAGAGGAGAGAGAAGATATCGACATTACATACATATAAAATAACATATTACACACACACACACACATATAAATGTAGTGTGTGTGTTGTGTGTGTGTGTGTGTGTGTGTGTGTGTGTGTGTGATGTGATGTGTGTGCATCTGTGTGTGTGTGTGTGTATGTGTGTGTGTGATGTATGTGTATGTTGTATGTATGTATGTATGATGTATGTATGTATTATGTATGTAATGTATGTATGTATGTATATTATAATATATATATATAATATCATATATAATATATATATTAATAAATAGCAAATACAAGAAGATCAAGGTTCGGTGACATAAGGTGCACATGGGGTCATCACAAATACCAGTAATGACGTCATGTGTTAAAAATAACCCTTCCTCATGAAGAAGACATACCAGTTTAAAACAGTCAAAATAAAACCACAACAACAACAAGAAACCCAAGAACAACATTAACAACAACATAATAATAAAAATAATAATAATGATAATGATAATAATAATAATAATAACAACAATGATAACAATAATAATAACAATGATTATATAACAAATAAGCATAACATTGTTAATCTTCACTCTAATTATCATCATCCCTATTGCTGTTTTATTCTCACTGTTGTTATTATCATTACTATTATTATAATCATTATTATTTGCATTATTTTTATCTTTATTGCTATTATCATTATAACTACTATCATGATTATTCTTATCATCATTATCATTATCATAAATATCATCATCATCATTTTCATCATTATTACTTTCAATATTATCATTATCATATCTATATTCATTATCATTCGTAGTAGTAGCGCAGTCGTTGTAGAAGCAGTAGCAGTAGTAGAAGTAGTAATAATAGTAATATTAATTATTATCATAATCACTATCAGGATCATAATTATGTGTTCGCACTGTTTTCCCTCTCCCTCTTTCTAAATAATGCGAAATGGGATAATGTACTTTTACAAGTATTATTACTCATCAAATGTATATCTTAACCATCTTAGCAAAATATATAATAAGTAAATAACAAATGAACAGCAACAATAAATAACTAAATAACGCACACGTAGAGAAGCACATAAATAACAGAAATAGAAATGGGCCATTGTAAATGTACCACACAAAAATCACAAAAGTTAGTGCAATAGTACTGTCGTCCAGCTCTCACATTTGGGTATGAAAATGAAATTAGTTCATACCACTTTTCTCATCAAAGAGATCAAAAGTTGCAATACGCAACATTCATTGTTTTTTTTTTACTGAAAAAATGATGGTGATAACAACGACAATAATAATGATAATAAGCAATAATCAAAATTACAATGACTTTAATCACAATAATAATGAAAGTAGTAATATCAATATCAATAATAATAATAATAACAACAATAACAGTAATAATAATAATAATGATAATAATAATAATAATAATAATAATAATAATAATAATAATAATAATAACAATAACAGTAATAATAATAGTAATAATAATAATAAAAAATAACAATAACAACAATAATATAATAATAATAGTAACAACACCAAGAATCACATAATTATGACAATGACAATGACAATAATGCACGGTAAGACGAAAAAGAACAAGGGAAATAAGAAAAAAAGAACAAAATCGCAACAAACTATTTTCCCTTATTGGGGATAATAATCAACGGGTGAAGTACTTCCAGGATGTTTGAAGGGGATATTAGGGAAAGGAGGGGGGGGGATCAAAGTATGAAAAACATGTAATGAGATAGAAAAGTGTGAGGAACAGGAAGATGCGAAAGAGAGAGGGAGAAGGAGGGAGGGAAGGAGGGAAGGAGGGAAGGAGAGAAGGAGGGAGGGAGGGATGAGGGAAGGAGAAAAGGGAGAGAGAGAGAGAGATAGAGAGAGAGAAAGAGAGAGATAAAGATAGATAGATAGAAAGAAGAGAAAGGGAGAGAGAAGAAAAAGAGAGCGAGAGTAAGAGAGACAGAAAGAGAGAAAAAGAAAAAGGAGAGAGACCGAGATCGAGACCGTCAGAGAGAGGGAGAGAAAAGAGGCCGAGGAACGCCAGAGAGAAAGAACTCGAGACCGAGAACGAGAGAGAGAGAGAGAGAGAGAGGGGGGAGGGGAACAGAAACAGATATACGGCCTCACACTCTCCACAACGACCTCCAGCGCCCAAAATCAATACCATCAATCATTTCATTTATTCCATCAATCCGCCCAATCCCCTCTTCCCCTAATCCTCAACAAGGTAACCATCAATCAGTGACCTTAAAAAAAAAAAAAAAAAAAAAAAAAAAAAAAAAAAAAAAAACAGGGGGGGCGTGGGAGAAATAACAACACTTGGAAATTAAATAAAACGAAGTAAAAAATGATTAATGGAACAGGGGAAAGGGCGAGAAGAGAATAGCGATTGTGTTAACAGTTGGGTGAAGAAGGAACTAAAAGGAGGAGGAAGGAAGGGGAATAAATGGGAGCGTAAGAGTGAGAGAGGAGGAAGAAAACAAGGGAAGAAAAGAAGGAATATAAAACTTAGTAAAAAAAAAAAAAAAAAAAAGAAGAAGAAAGAAGGAGGAATGAGGAGGAGAGAGAAGGAAAAGAGAAGAGGAGGACGAAGGAGGTACTGGAGAAGCAGGAACACAAGGAGCAAGAGCGGAAAGAGGAGGTTGGAGTGGAGGAGGAAGAAGAGGAAAAGGAGGAGGAGGAAAAAGAGAAGACAGAAAAAGATGAAAAAATAAACAGAAGAAAAAAAGAAGACGGGGTTGTACAAGAAGGAGGAAGAGGAGGAGGAAGAGAAGAAAGAAAAAGAGGAGGAGAAAAGAGAAAGAAAAAGTAGAAGAGGAGGAAGGAGGAGGAGGAGGAGGAGGAGGAGGAGGAGGAGGAGGAGGAGGAGGAGGAGAAGAAGAAGAAGAAGAAGAAGAAGAAGGAGAAAGAGGAGGAGGAGAGGAGGAGGAGGAGAAGGAAGAAGAAGAAAAAAGAAGAAGAAGAAGAATAGGGAGAAGAAGGAGGAGGACGAGGAGGAAGAAGGAGAGGAGGAGAGGAAAAGAAGGGAGGAGGAAGGAGGAGGAAGCGCTAGCGAAGGAAAAGTGAAGACGGAGTGGCGGAGTGTCCAGATTGGGAGGCGAAGTGAGACAGGTTGAAACCATAAAAGTCGAAGTGAAGCCCCCTTCCCCCCTCTCCCCTCCTCTCACTTCCCAAAGCACTTTGTACTACAGTTCACATATGCAACAGTGGCCGTTACATTCGCCATCACTGCCCCGAGTGCAATGAAGACTCTCTCTCTCTCTCTCTCTCTCTCTCTCTCTCTCTCTCTCTCTCTCTTCTCTCTCTCTCTCTCCCTGCTCCCCCCTCCTCGCTCATTTCTCTCTCCTCTCTCTCCCCCCTCTCTCTCTTTTACATATATACGTACATATATATATATATATATATATATATATATATATATATTATATATATATATATATTATATATATATATACATACATACACACAAACACATGCACATTTATAAACTTTTTCAGAAACAAACTCTATTTCTAAAAAAAGGCTTACTCGTTCTTTTTACCCGAGTGAAATGAAATTATTATTTACACGGTATATATACACTCAAGTACTGATTAAGACTACATATCCTCGGCTCTTGTGTCACATCGTAAAAGCCAGAACGAT
Organism: Penaeus vannamei; assembly: GCF_003789085.1. Classification (NCBI taxonomy): domain Eukaryota; kingdom Metazoa; phylum Arthropoda; class Malacostraca; order Decapoda; family Penaeidae; genus Penaeus; species Penaeus vannamei. Next base: position 190,815 of record NW_020870493.1, on the reverse strand, counting down.
GAAAGTTGGCATATTTAAGCTGGGCATATTTGATAATCTAAAAATGGACAGTGGCAGTTTGATTACCATGGGCTATCAGAAGTCGGTTTTTGTGTGTGTGTTCGTGTGCGTTGTGTGTATGTGTGTGTGTGTGTGTGTGTGTGTGTGTGTGTGTGTGTGTTGTGTGTGTGTGTGTGTGTGGTGTGTGTGTGTGTGTGTGTGTGTGTGTGTGTAAGTAGTAAGTAGTGAAGTAAGTAAGTAGTAAGTGAGTGAGTGAGTGAGTGAGTGAGTGATGTGAGTGATGAATGTGCATGTGTGCTTGCGTGCGTACGTGTGTGTGCATGTGTGTGTTCATGCCCTGCGCCCATTCTGCGCCTCGACCAATATTGGGTCCGGCATTGTGTTCGTCGACCCCCCCCCCCAGTGTGTTGTTGTTGTTGTTGTCCGGCCGATATGAGCGATAGGGTGAATACGTATTATGGGTTCGGTTTACTTTATGAGAGTGGCCGGCACGGGTTCCTTTTTTCCTTAGAGCTTATTTGTCGAATCTTGATTGTGTTTCGAGTTCCATGGGCTATTGTGGGGTCTTTATTGAAAGTTATATAAAGAGGAGTTTACACACACACACACACACACACACACACACACACACACACACACACACACACACACACACACACACACACAACACACGTGAAGGCGAGCGAATCGGGCGATATTCGGGTTTTCACTGTATGGAGAACAAGGAGATAAGGAGAGGGGTGAAGTAACAGGGGAGGGTGAGAGGCAGGAGGAATATATATATATATATATATATATATATAGTATATATATATATATATATATATATATATTATATATATATATATATATATATATTATATATATATATATATCATATATATATTATAATTATATAATTTAAAAGAAGAGAGAGAAGAGGGGTAGGAGAGAAGAGAGAAGAGAGAGAGAGAGAGAGAGAGAGGAGAGAGAGAGAGAGAGAGAGAGAGAGAGAGAGAGAGAGAGAGAGAGAGAGAGAGAGAGAGAGAGAGAGAGATCCTGACACAAGCAATAAAACGACCGCAGCCCCGAAAAACAAGACCGATTCGATAAAGCGTTAGTCTTCCCTTTCCCCCTTCCCTCCCTTCTCCTTCCTTCTCTTAGTCTTTTCCGAATCTTTTCCCCTTTCCCTTCCCTTTTTCATTTTGCCTTCCTCCCAATTCCCCTCACTTTCCTCCTCTTTCCCTCCCTTCCCTCCCTTCCTTTCCTCCCCTTTCCTTTCCCTCCTTTCAATATCTATTCCCCTTTCCCTTCCCCTCTCCCCAACTTCCCTTTCCAACTCAAACATCAATTCCCTTTTCCCTTCCCCTTCCGCTGCACCTCTCCCTTCGCCCATCCCCTATTGGACATCCATTCCTCTTCCCTTTCCTCTTCTTCTTCTCCTTCACCTCCCCTTTCCACTTTCCCCTCTTAAATATCCATTTCCCTTCTCTTTCCTCTCCTCCTTCACCTCTCCCTCCCCCCTCCCTCTCAAATATCAATTTCCCTTCCCATCCCCTAGCCCTTTTCCTCTGCCTTTCCCCTTCCCCTTCTCCCCTCCCCCTCCTTCCCTCTCATTTCCCTCCCCCTCCCTTCCTCTCCCCTTTCCCTTCCCCTAGCCCTTACCCTTTCCCCTTCTCCCTTCCCTCCCCCCTTCCCTCAAATATCCAATACCCTCCCCTTCCCCTCCTCTCCCTTTGCCCTTCCCCTTCCCTCCGCCATCCCGCCCCAGCTCTTAATCCCGCCCCACATCCTTTCCCGATGCGGCCTTCTCCATCAGCCAATCCCAAACGCCAAATTCAATCTGCATTTATTTCCTTTGCGAGTACTTTGTTTCTTCTCTTAGACAGGCTGGGAGGGAGAAGGAGAAGGAGGGGGAGGGGAGAGGATGGGGGGGGGTTGATGGTGAGAAACGATATGTGTGAGTGTGTGTTTTGCATATATATGAGTACAAGTGAGTGCGTGTGTGTGCGTGTGCGTGTGTGTGTGGTGTGTGTTTGTGTTTATGTGTGTGTATGTGTGTGTGTTGTGTGTGTGTGTGTGTGTGTGTGGTGGTGTGTGTGTGTGTGTGTGTGTGTGTGTGTGTGTGTGTGTGTGTGTGTGTGTGTGTGTGTAGTGTGTGTGTGTGTGTGTGTGTATGTGTGATGTGTGAGTGAGTGTGAGTGAGTGAGTGAGTGAGTGAGTGAGTGTGGAGTGAGTGAGTGAGTGAGTGAGAGAGTGAGTGAGTGAAGTGAGTGAGTGAGAGCGGGCGCAAAGTATACACATTAAGTTACCTAACAACATATTACTCCATACGTATTAGTCGGCACAGCAAATCCACTACGAACCTCTCCAACCGGGGATATTCACAACAACGCAAAGATACAACGCAAACACACGCACATCCGACCGCCGCATCAGCGCATCTATCGGAAAGGAAAAACGATCGTCATTCCCACAAAATCGGATCAGAGGCGGAAAGCTCCTTGCCGGCCACGAGTAATGCGGCGTGTCTCCTCCGTCATCTCCGCGTCAGCTGCTGGGGCTCGGCCTCCGCCACCGGGGCCTCCTCCTCTCTCCTCTCGTCTCTCCTCGCCTCTCCTCTTTTCGCCGCATTCCATAATGAATACACGGATGTATCCACGAAATACGGAGGTTATCAATACGAATCACGATTTGCACCCACGGAATATGGGCTTATTTACGGATCGCGGGCGTATCCACGAATCGCGGGCGTGTCCACGAACCGTGTGGTTTATCTACTCATCGCGGGCATATCTCTGAATCATCGGATTATCTACAACCCGCTTTCGTACCCAGGCACTTCTCACCCACTCATCACAATCACACTCAGCAAATCCCCCCAAACAAAAAATCCCCACAACCACTCTTCTTTTTCATTCATCAGCCAAACCCCCATTCACGACACCCTCAAATAAATCCAGGAAAACCGCCTCAACTTCGGACTAATCCCACCAAGCATCGAAATTAGCATGGGACGTGCGCAGTTGCCTAATATGAATAATCTCACTCCATATCAACAGTAACCGAGGACAGAGGCGGCTTGGCAGGCACACGCACACGAGCAGGCAGAGACACAAAAGGGGTGGAGGCGTGAGGGCGGCGGTTGGGTGCTTGGGTGGGAGGGAGGAGGAGGGAGGAGGGAAGGGTGGAGGGGAATGGGAAGGGAGTAGGAGTGAGGGGTGTAGCAGGGTAAGGGGAGGGGTAGGAGGGAGGGTGTAGAGGGGGTAAGGGGGGAGGAGAGGGTGGAGGAGGTAAGGGGTAGAGAGTAGGAGGGAGGAGTGAAGCAGGTTAAGGGGAGAGAGTAGGAGAGAGGGGGTAAGGGGTAGAGCGTAGGAGGGAGGGGTGAACAGAGTAAAGGAGGATAGGGGGGAGGAGGATTTGGAGAAGAGAGGGGTGAAGGGAAGGTGGGAGGAGGAGGGAGATTGAGGAGGAGGGAGGGAGGGGAAGAGAGGGAGGGTGTGGAGAGCAGTGGAGGAGGGTTAGAGGGGAGAAGCAGAGGGGAAAGAGAGAGGATGGGAGAAGAAAAGAGGAGGATAAGAAAGATGAGGAGGGAGGAAGGCTGAACGACAGAGGAAAAGAGCAAAGAGGAAAGAAGGGAAGGAGGGAGAGTCGCAGGAGAAGAAAATGGAAGTGAGACGGAGAGGAGAAAGAAGAACGAAGAGGGGAAAGAACGGAGAGAAAAAAAGGAGGAAGGAGAAAATGAGAGAGAAAATTAACAAGAGATCGTGGGCGGCGAAGGAAGCATCCGAGAAAAGCACTCCTTTTCCCTCGTCCATTTTCTCGGCGATTCGCTCTGCTGAATCTATTACGCATCCCTCATCCATATATTCCATTTCCTCTCTATTACCATTATGTGCCCTTCTCCTTTCCGCATTTTCTCTTCGCGTTCCATCTTCTCCTTCGCACCAAACCTTCGCCAAATCCACGCAGAAGAAATCCATCATTTTACTACACAATTGGACCCAAAAACTAGCGTAAATTACGGTACGTTTTTCCCCATTCAAGAATAACTTCCAGAAACTCAAAACTACGTTTTTCCCCATTCAAGAATAACTCCCCAAAACTCAAAACTACGTATTTCTCCATTCAAGAATAACTTCCAGAAACTCAAAGTTTATATATCGAAAAAAAAGTTTATAAGATTTTGTCTATATGTCATTGAGACTCACCAGAATTTCCGAGACACGTCAGTCATAACGAAGAGTCGATCACAACTTACCTGGAAAAGAAAGTAATAAAAGTTAATTTCACCAACAAAAGAACATTCGAAAAAAAGTTTGCCTTATAATTTAATCAAGACGATTTCAATACCACTGCTAAATATCATCATAAGAGCATCATTATTTATAATGTACAGTTCAATATCAATACCAACTTCTCAGTCCCTCATACAACTTCACCTACTGTAATAACTAAACATCAATCACAAAGCAAGAATGATAAACCAATTTGTCCGTCAATCATAAACATCAACCTATTACGACATCAAGACATGATTTAACTAGAACCGTTCTAAATAATAAACATGATACAATCTTGATGTGAATGTTATCATGGTGATTATTATAATGACCGACATGGACGGAATGACGCGGTGTATGCGCTGGGTGGCTGTTCCTCTTTATTGTGATTGATGTTTCGGTGAACGAGGAACAGAGGGAGAGGGGAAGGAGGGGATGGAAGGGGTAGAGATGGAGAGGGGGAGGGAAGGGGGAAGGAAGGTTGAGTTGGGGAGGGGAGGGAAAGGAGAGAAGGGGAGGGTTTAGATGGAGAGGGGAGGGGAAGGGTAGAAGAGAGGGTAGATGGGGAGGGAGAGGGGAGAGAAGAAGGGAAGGAGGGTAGGGATGGATAAAGTTAGGGGAGAGATGAAAGGAGGGGTACGGGGTGTTGACAAGGGGAGGAGGGTGGTGAGTAGAAGTAGAAGTGAGAGAGAGGGAGGGAGAGGGAAGAGAGAGAGAGGGGAGAAAGAGATATAGAGAGAGAGGAGAGAGAGAGAGGAGAGAGAGGAGAAGAGAGAGAGAGAGAGAGAGAGAGAGAGAGGAAGAGAGAGAGAGAGCAGAGAGAGAAAGCAAGCGAATTTGATATAAAAAACGAAAGAAAAGTAGAGACAAAAAGAGACACACAAAAAACACACACAAAAGAGAAGAGACAAGGACAAGAAGGCCACACACACACACACAAACGCAAAAGACAGAGAGCTGAATCTTGTGCGACATCTTGAGAAAGGTTCCACAAGAGGTCTCATCCGGGCGTGAAGGAGGGGGGAGCTCTTAGTTTTCCATTAGCATAAAATACTCGTACTTTGGATATACGTGCGTGCGATCAGGCGCGCGCAGGGAAGGGGGGGGGGAGGTAGTGGCGCAATGACCTGATTTTTTTCTGATGATCTGTCTCTAATGTTACCTCTTTTCGTCTTCGTCTTTGGCTTTGTCTTTATCTCTCTATGTCTCTCTCTCTCTCTCTCTCTCTCTCTCTCTCTCTCTCTCTCTCTCTCTCTCTCTCTCTCTCTCTCTCTCTCTTCTCTCTCTCCTCTCTCACTGTGTCATAGCCAGTACCGTCCAAAGTTCACCATGATTAATAAAACACTAAAAAAAACGAAGACCCAAAAACGAAAAAAACGTGATATTAAGAAAAAGTCTCGGGTTATGCATGAATATTCTTAAGACGTGTAAGTTCTGATGAACCAAGTTTAGGAAGCCGGAAATATTGGTGTGGAGGAGGTGGAGGGAGGTGGAGGAGGGCATGGATGACGTGGGGGATGTTGGTGGAACGAGAGGGAGATCGAGGGACGAGA
>NW_020870493.1:152500-180000 GCF_003789085.1 Penaeus vannamei | reverse complement strand
AGGAAGTAAAGGGATATATATACATGAGTGCGTGTGCGTGTGTCCGTGCATGGTGTGTGTGTGTGTGTGTGTGTGTGTGTGTGTGTGTGTGTGTGTGTGTGTGTGTGTGTGTGTGTGTGTGTGTGTGTGTGTGTGTGTGCGCGCGTGCGTGCGTGCGTGCGTGCGTGTGCGTGTGTGTGTGTGCGTGCGTGTGTGTGCGTGCGGGTGTGCGTGCGTGTGCGTGTGCGTGCGTGCATGTGTTTAATGTATATATGCATGTGTATGAGTATATACGTACGTGTGCCCGAAAGCGTCTGTGCGAATGTGCACATGCTCCAAATATCTCGAAATCATTAGCATCGTCTCCTTAGGCTGCCTCAACCGCCTTCACTCTGCCCTCAAAACGGGATCAGTCAGCCCTAATTCTGTCTCCATGGGATATCCTAATCCTCGCCGGCTCCTTCAGGATTTAATAATCGCCTAATCAAATGCAGTCAAAGACAATTAGGTGAAATTAATCCGGTCACCGATGCGCAAGTCCTGTAATTAAATTGGCGCAATCCGATGTACGGAGGGATGCATGTGCGCGTGCGTGTCTGTCTGTCTTGGTTCTTGTTCCTTTTGTGTGTTCTCTTCATCGTCACCATTCATTTCCTTTCCTCTGTCTTTATTGTTATTACCGGTTTTCCGTTGTCTCCACTGCATATGTTATCATCGTGTTCCTTTATTTGCCTCTGCCTCGGTTTCTCTCTTTCTCTTTTCTTTATGTATCTATCTCTTCTGTCTCTGTCTCTCTCTTTCTCTCCCTCAATCTTATTTGCTCTCTCTCTCTCTCTCTCTCTCTCTCTCTCTCTCTCTCTCCTCTCTCTTCTCTCTCTCTCTCTCTCTCCTCTCTCTCTCTCTCTCTCTCTCTCTCTTCATTCTCCTTCACCCAGTTTTCATTAACATTTTTCCGGCGACCGTTTTCTCTACGAGACTTCTTTTCTTCCTAATTGTTTGTTTATCGTTGTTCCTTTATGGTTCGCTGTCCTATTTACAAAAAAAAAAAAAAAAAAAAAAAAAAAAAAAAAAAAAATCATCCCTATTATATATATATAAAGCATCCAAAGTTAAAAAAGGGAAAAACAAAGAACTGCACTTTAATCAGAACATAATCAAAATACAGGAAAATAAGCAAAGCAATCAAAGGCAGAAATGAGAGGCAAGTAATGAGAGCCGTCAATACAAGAGTCATACACAAACAAGGAAGGCCCACTTAGACACTAACAACATCGACAGAGACTAATTGACTCGCTGGCAACTCTGGGCTGTTTCAGATTATTTGCGTGGTTGTCACTATGATGTCCAATAATTAGGCCAAACTACTCCAGGCAACTTTAATTAACGCCCCTCCCCTCCTCCTTCCTTCCCCTTTTCCACTCCCCTCTCCCCCTCCCTCTCTCTATTTCTCTTTCTCTCCCGGTATTAAAACCAAAATGAATCCTAAATTACTAATTGGCATTGCTGCGGCTGCCGGTGAGTCTTGAAATATTAAAAGCGTTTTTATTTCGTTTTTATTCAAAGCGAGCTCAATTGTTTTTAAATGTTAAAACCGGAGGATGCTTTTGCCCATCAGTTTCTATTATTAGCTATAACCATGAGTCATTTTTTTCCCACCGGCATCATTGCCGCTGTCGGAACACGCAGAAATCTATCGTTTATAACCGCTAATGACCCTCATCTTCCTGTCACTCTGCTAATCACCGGGCCTTCATAGTCATAATCACACCTTCAGTCATTATGGCCATCTGCGTCACCGTGGCCACCACCCTCATCTTCAAGAGCGTGACGCCATCTTTATAAACACGCTCTTCGCCGTCACCTTTACACTCGCTCCCCCTTTACTATGCTGAGTGAAGCCCCTCCCTCTCTCTGCCCGGGGCCGCTGAACCCCTTTAAGAAGACACCTGCACCCACACGCACTCGCGCACACAGCGCTCCAGGCGTCTTGTTCTCGCTCCTTTCCTCTCTCTCTCTCACTCTCTTTCTCTCTTTCTCTGTTCCCGTTCTCTGTCTCCTGTCTCTCGTTCTATTTCTAAGCGTCCAATTTTCTCTTTTTCTCTCTTATTATTCTGTCTTTTTTCTCTCTTTTACCCTTCCTACAGTCTTTTCTTTCGCAACCTCCCACCCCCACAGCTATGTAATTAAAGTGGGATCTGCACAGATGGTACATTATTGTCTCAGCTGGTAGCTTTGTCTTCGATTTTCTTTGCCATATTAGTACAGTCGCTAGAGAGGAAGGAGAGGGGAGAGGAGAGAGGGGACGACGAGGGGAGGAGGGAGGGGAGAGTGAGACAGAGAGAGAGGAAGGGAGAGGGAGGGGAGGGAGAGAGAGGAGAGAGAGAGGAGAGGGAGAGGGAGAGGGAGAGGGAGAGGGAGAGGGAGAGGAGAGGGAGAGGAGAGGGAGAGGGAGAGAGAGAGAGAGAGAGAGAGAGAGAGAGAGAGAGAGAGAGAGAGAGAGAGAGAGAGAGAGAGAGAGAGAGAGAGAGAGAGAGAGAGAGAGAGAGAGAGAGAGAGAGAGAGAGAGGAGACAGGAGAGGATATATATATATATATATATATATATATAATATATATATATATATATATATATATATATATATAGACGAGAACAGCAAACGGAAGCGAACGCAGGAACTACATTACAGTTCATAAAAGGGATTACAAGTTATACGAGCAGGAGGGACCGGAGGGGGGGGGGGGCGGGGGATCCGGTGGGAGGGCGAGGTCCAGGGAGGGGAGGGGGTGTCCAAATGGGGGTAGGGGGAAGTCGAGGGAGGGGGGGGTTCCGAATGGGTAGGGGAGCTCGAGGGAGGAAGGGGGGGTCGTCGAGGAACACGGTAGACGGGGGCAAGTGGACATATTGGCCGGGTAGCGATGTCTACGAGCTGAACAAGACACGGTAAATATGAGGAAAAGCAAGAGCATTCGCTGGCCTGTTCCTGAAGGGATTTACCGTTCCTAAAGGGATTTTAAAAAGGTTTAAGGGGGATTTAGTAGGGGCGTAGGGGAGGAGATGACTCTTGCATTTATGTTGTCAGATTCTAACCAGGGAAGGGCTTCCTCTTCCACGGTCCTTGCTCTTCTGCATCTGTCTCTTTGTCTCCGTCTCTATAGGACTCTGTCTGTGTCTGTCTATCTGTCTGTCTGTTTGCCTCTCTCCTCTCCCTCAACCCTCTATCTCTCCCATTCCCTCCCCTTCCCTTCCCTTCCTCTCCCTTCCTCCTCTCCCATCCCCTCCTCTCTCCTCCACACTCTATCTCCCCCCTCTCTTCCTCTCTCTCTCCCCCACTCCAAGCAACAACACAACCCGACACACACACGCACTCCAATTCATGGAGATACAATGCAGATAGGATGTTAGGCAAGCTGTGACACAAACGCAAGCGAAGTAGAATTCATAGAGATCCGTGTTGTTCTTAGGGACCGGCGCTGTACAAGAGCGGAGAAAATAAGCGTTCACTTCTTTACACCGTTTTTTTCTTTTTTTCTCTCTCGCTCCTCTCCCCTTTTTTTACGCCTTTTACTTCCCGCTTTCTCTTTCCCGTATTCCCTTTCTTTTTTCCTCTTTTATTTCTTTCTCTTTCTCTTTATTTTTTGTGTACACTTTCCCTTCTCGTTCATTCTTCCTTTGCCCCCTTTCTATGCCTTGCTTCATTAATCTACCTTTCTCCTTCCCCTCTCTCCTCTCATTCCTTCCCCTCCCCTCCCTACCTTTTTTTTTCCCCCTCTCCCATTTCCATCTTTTCTCTCCCCTCCCCCATTCCCCATTCTTTTTTCCATCCACCTCCCCTCCCCCCCATTTCCATTTACTCTCACCCCTTCCCCTCTCCTCCTCCTCCTTCCCTCACTCCCCCCTTTTCTCGCCTCCTTTACCCCCTCTCCCCTCCTTCGCCCTAAAGATGTTTTGAGTGAATTTCCTCTTCACACATTTCCGAGTACTCTGTCCGCCGGAGGAAGAAAGGAAGCCGAGGAAAGAATAACATGGAAAAAGGGTAAGAAGGAGAACAAAGGGGAATACGGCGAAAGTAAGTAGAGACGAAAGAAAGGGGGATTAAGTAAGAAACGAGGATTATGGAAATAAGATCGAAGAGAATGATGAGATAAAGAAAGACGAAGAAGGGAATACGGTGAGAGATAAAGAACGAATGCAAGACAAAGAGAAACGCGAAGCATGAGAGGAATATAAAAAGAAAGAGAGAAGAAAACGACAAGGAGGAAGGAGAGAACAAAGAATAGGCCAAGAGAGAAGCAGAGAAGTATTGAAAACGACAAGAAAGAAGAAAAGAAAAAGCGAGAATATGAAAAGGAGAGAGGAGAGAAAACAGGCCAAGAAAGGGGAGATGATAACAAGCAATGGACAAGAAATGCAGCGAGAAAAGGGAGTGAATACGGTGAGAAAGGAGGAGAAAGCAGAGACAATAAATGAGATAAGAGAGAAAGACAAAAGAGAAAGCATGAGAAAGAAGAGGAGAAAAATGAATATGACAAGAAAAAGAAAAGGGAAGAGAGATACTATTGCAAGAAAAGAGAGAATATGACAAGAACACAAAAGAAAAGAGAGAATAGATAGGACAAAGATGAACAAGAGAGAGAAACAAAGAATAAAACAGGGATGAACGAACGACCATGTTAGAGAGAGAGAGAGAGAGAGAGAGAGAGAGAGAGAGAGAGAGAGAGAGAGAGAGAGAGAGAGAGAGAGAGAGAGAGAGAGAGAGAGAGAGAGAGAGAAAGAAAAGAGAAGGAGAACAGAGAGCAGAGAGCGTGCACGAACTAGATCGAGAACAAGATCGAGCGAACGCGCGCGAGAGAGAGAGAGAAAGAGAGAGACAGGGCCAGACCAGACAGACAGAAAAGTACAAGGAAGAAAGGAGAGAGACAGGACAGCGGCGAACTAGGCACGGGAGGACTCTAAAGGTGAGCTACTTACCCCTTACGCCGCTCTCGCCTCCTCCCTCCCTCGCGAGCCCCTGAACTTTGTCCCATTCCTGTACTCGGCTGCACTTTGTTCCCGTGTACTTTGTCCCGCTCGCTGCCTGCTCTCTGCGCCGCCGCTGGACTACCGTTTCGCGTTCGAATGCCGTTATCATCGTTTTTCTTACACCCATTATCATTTGATTACCCTTATTACAAGTATTATCATTATTATTACCATTGCCATTATCCCTACTATAACTATTATCAACAAAAACAATAGCATCAATTATTGTTATCATCGTTATCAATATTATCGTTATCATCATTATCATTATCATCATTATCACCATCATTTTAATTGGCATTACTACTATCAAATTCATCAAATTCCGCACGTGTTTTGTCCAGCCGCTCCTCTTCCCTCCTCTTAATTCGCTTTCACTCTCCTTCTTAATTCATATATTACACAATGCACCTTCCTTTGTCTTTTTTCTTCCTCGCCCTCTTCTCTTTTCTTCATGCTGCATCATTTCCTCTGTACCAACACAATGGAAATCATGCATTCTTAAAAAATAAACAAAGAAAAATTCACAACACAGTGTATATTTATATGTACTATATATGTCTGTGTGTATATTTTATACACACACACAAATATATATATATATAATATATATATATTATATATATATTAAAACATACATAGACAGAGATAGATACATATATGTATACAGATGCATACATAACACACACACACACACACACACACACACACACACACACACACACACACACACACACACACACACACACACACACACACACACACATATACATACATGCTTACACACACATACAAATACACACAAAACACAACCAATCCATACACAAAAGTGTGGGGAAAAAGAAAACAAAAGGAAAAAGTATACAAGAATAACCCATCTGTGCAGGGGAAATTACAAAGAAAGAAATCCCCAGCAAAGCCTCCTCCCCCTCCCTCCCCGCCCACCTCTGCCTCCATCCCCTCCCCTCCACCCCCTCCTTGCCCCAAACCCTTGTACTCCTATATCTACATCGTCTGTTCTATTTTTTTCTCTTTTTTCCTCTCCCACTCCTACCTACCTGTTCATTGATCCAAGGAGGCTGAAGAGTGGGAGGGATAGAAGGAGGGAGGGAAAGGGGAGGGGAGGGTGGGAGGAAGAAGAGGAAGATATAGTGAAGATGGTGATGAAGGAGGAGGAGAGAGGGAGGGAAAGGGGAGGGGGGAGGGTTACATATAGTGAAGATGGCGATGAAGGAGAGGAATGGAGAAGGGAGAAAGGGAAAGGGGAGGGGGAGAGGGAGATATAGTGGTAATGAAAAAGGGGAGAAGAGAAGAGGGGGGAGATATAATGTGATGAAAGAGAGGAGGAAGGGGAGGAAGGGGGATAGAGAGGGAAGGAGGGAGGGAGGGTGGAAAGAGGAGAAGGTAGGAAGGGAGAAGGAGACAAAGGGAAGATGATTTTGAAAGAAGGTCAAGATAGGGAGAGAGGAAAGAAAGGAGGGGATACATAGTGAAGATGACGCTAAAGCAGGATAAAGGGAGAGAGCGAACGAAAAGGGAGAGTAAAAGCGGATGGGGAGATATAGTGATGATAGTGATGCAGAAAGTAAGGAAGAGAGAGGAGGGTCAGAAAAGGAAATGGGACAAAGTGATGATGGTGCTGATGAAAAGGAGAAGGGAAAAAAACACGAAGAAACAAAGTGATGATAGAGGGAGGAGGGAGAGAGAGGAGAGGGAGGGGAGGGTAAGGGGGACTAAGGGACACTGTTAATGGGAGGTGAGGTTCTGTGTCCCGAAGAAAGTAATAAAGGGGGCGGCGATGGGTCGACTGGAAGCGACGCCAATATCACAGCGGAGAGAAAATAAAATCTGTTTTTATTGTTATTATTATGATTATTATTATCATCGTTATCATTATCATCATCTTTACTATTATCATTATCATTATCATCATTATTATTTTCAAAAAGTGTGATGAGAAGAGAGAGAGAGAGAGAGAGAGAGAGAGAGAGAGAGAGAGAGAGAGAGAGAGAGAGAGAGAGAGAGAGAGAGAGAGAGAGAGAGAGAGAGAGAGAGATGAGTTAGAGAGACACAGGGAAGGAGGAGGAGGGTGGAGAATCGATTATTGGGTTCTCTTGTACTGCCTCCCTCCCCCCTCTTCCCCTTCCCCTTCCTCTCCCCTTGTCATACCCTTCCTTTTCTCCTTACCCCTCCCTCTTCTGCCCCGGTCCGGCTAGAACAACTCCTGGGGAAAGGGGGAGGGGAGTGGAAGGGGGGGTGAATCCACTGACCAACATCCGGGTTTTTCCCTCTTTCTTCCACTTCTCTCTATTTCTCTTCCTGTCCGTCTCTTGTTTGTTTGACTTGTTTTACTGAATGTGTTTCCAACCCCCCCCCTCTCTCTCTCTCTCTCTCTCTCTCTCGCGCGCGCGCGCTCTCTCTCTATCTATCCCTCCCTCTCTCTCTCCTCCCCTCTCTCTTTCTCCCTCCCCCCTCTCTCTCTCTCCCTCCCCTCCCACCCACCCTCTCTCCCCCATCTTCCCTCTCTCTTCGTTATTCCTTCTCCTCTGTCTCGGCCCTCTCGTAGATATCGACACGACGCGCGCTGCCTCCGGGCTCAAGACCTCGACCTGTTCTAGAGGCCCACTAAAATTCTCTCGTAGAAGGAGAAGCGCGGGGTGAGAGAAAGAGAAAGGGGAGATAAAGGAAAGAATGGGGGAAGGGAGGAGGGGAGGGAAGGAGAGGGGTGTCGATAAGAGGAGTGGGGAGATAAGAAAAGAGGACGGGAGGGAAAGGAAGGGGAGGAGAAGGAGAGGAAGGGAAGGAAAGCGGAAGGATAGGGAGGGAAGGAAGGACAAGGAAGAGGAAAGGAAGGGAAGGACAAGGAAGAAAAAAGGAAAAGGGGACAGAGGAGAGGAGGAGGGCAAAGTAAGAGTGAGAGGATGAGAGAATGAGAATAAGAATGAGAGAGTGAGAGAGTAAGAATGAGAGAATGAGAGAGCGAGAGAGTACGAATAAGAGAGTGAGAGAGTGAAAGAGTAAAAGTGAGAGAGCGAGAGAGTAAGAATCAGAGAGCGAGAGAGTAGTAAGAATGAAGAGAGCGTGAGAGTGAGAGAGTAAGAGAATAAGAATGAGAGAGCGTGAGAGTAAGAATGAGAGTGAGAGAGTAAGAATGAGAGAGTGAGAGAGTAAGAATGAGAGTGCGAGAGAGTACGAATAAGAGAGTGAGAGAGTAAGAATGAGAGAGTGAGAGTAAAAGTGAGAGAGTGAGAGTAAGAAAGAGAGTGAGTAAAAGTGAGAGAGTAAGAATGAGAGAGTGAGAGAGTAAGAATGAGAGTGAGAGTAAAAAGTGAGAGAGTAAGAACGAGAGTGAGAGAGTAAGAATGAGAAAGCGAGAGAGTAAGAATGAGAGAGAGCAAGAGAATGAGAGTAAGAGTGAGAAAGAGAGAGAGTGAGAGCGACAACCTAATGACAGCCGCCATCAAACGCCCCCCGACAGCATGTGTCTCAATGCCTCAGTGATTAACTTCCGCCCCCTCGCCTTCCCCGCTGTCACCTTGGGTCCTCGGGTTCTCGCATCCTCAAAGGAGTTCTCTTTCTGTGGTCTCCTCTTGTACTTTGAGTTATTCCTCTCTCTCTCCGCCTCCTTTCTTCTCCTCTTGTACTTTGAGTTATTCCTCTCTCTCCGCCTCTTTTCTTCTCTTCTTGTACTCTGAGTTATTCCTCTCTCTCTGCCTCCTTTCTTCTCCTCTCGTACTTTGAGTTATTCCTCTCTCTCCGCCTCCTTTCTCCTCCTCTTGTACTTTGAGTTATTCCTCTCTCTCCGCCTCCTTTCTCCTCCTCTTGTACTTTGATTTATTCCTCTCTCTCTACATCTCTTTTTCCCTCTTGTACTTTGAGTTGTTCCTTTCTCTCCACATTTCTTCTCTTCTTGTACTCCTTCTCTCTCGTCTCTTTCTTCTCCTCTCGTACTTTGAGTTATTCCTCTCTCTCCGCCTCCTTTCTCTCCTCTTGTACTTTGATTTTTCCTCTCTCTTACATCTCTTTTTCCCTCTTGTACTTTGAGTTGTTCCTTTCTCTCCACATTTCTTCTCTTCTTGTACTTTGAGTTATTCCTCTCTCTCCGTCTCCTTTCTTCTCCTCTCGTACTTTGAGTTATTCCTCTCTCTCTCCTCTTGTACTTTGATTTATTCCTCTCTCTCTACATCTCTTTTTCCCTCTTGTACTTTGAGTTGTTCCTTTCTCTCCACATTTCTTCTCTTCTTGTACTTTGAGTTATTCCTCTCTCTCCACCTCCTTTCTTCTCTTCTTGTACTTTGAGTTATTCCTCTCTCTCCGCCGCCTTTCTCCTCCTCTTGTACTTTGATTCATTCTTCTCTCTCTACATCTCTTTTTTCCTTTTGTACTTTTGATTTATTCCTCTCTCTCTTCCTCCTTTCTTTTCCTCTTGTACTTTGATTCTTTCCTCTCTCTCCACCTCCTTTCTTTTCCTCTTGTACTTTGAGTTATTCCTCTCTCCAACTCCTTTCTTTTCCTCTTGTACTTTGATTTATTCCAATTTATCAATCTCCTTTCTTTTTTACTGTCCTCTCCCTCTTTCTCCCCCCTTCTTTCCGTCTCTTTCTCTTTCGTCTCCTTCCCCTTTCTTTCTGTCACCCACGGTTCATGCTTCTTAATTTATCTGTCTCCCTCTATCCCTCCCCTCTCTTTTCCTTTCTGTCTCCATCCCTTTCTACCTCTCCATTTTTGCATTCTCCCTCCCTCTCTGTCCCCGCCTTCCCTCTCCATTCTTTCTCCCTCCATTTCCCGTTCCCTCTCCCTCTACCCCCCGCTCTCTCTCCCTCTGCCTCTTCCTCTGCCTCTTCCTCTGCCCCTTCCTCTCCCCCTCCCTCTCTCCCTCTCTCCCTCTGTCCCTCCCTCTCCCTCTGTCCTTCCCTCTCCCTCTCTCCCTCTTCCCCTCCCTCTGTTCCTCCTCTCCCCTCCCTCTCTCCCTCCATTCCTCCAAGCTTTTCTCAAAAAACCAAGCCAGCCTCTCCTAATCAAGACATCACAGGATCGCAGTCCGGACGCCGCTGCGTTTCCCACGACAGAAATTCGCCCCAAAAAAACTCCCCCAAGCCGAACTATAGGCTTCCTAACTTTCCACACCACGAACCGAACTCTTTTTTGAAACGGGCCTTTACGCGGTCGATGTCGGAAACCGGTCCACCGGCCACAGGCGCGTGTGCGGAAGCGGTCCTAGCAGCGAGAAACAAGCACGGCGGGGGAAGCGCACCCTTTGTACCGTTAACACCTATACCTCGCTTTCTCGTCACATAATTAAAATAAATAAATGTATAAAAATACGAAGTGAAATTTTCATTAATATCACCGTATTTTAATAGATCTTTTTAAATGTTATCATTACTATTTATCATTTTATTATTTCTATTTATCTATTCCTTATTTATTTATTTAAGAAAAATAAAAATACGAAGGAAAATTAATGAAAAATGCCTTAGTCTTGTCTCACTTACGTTCTTGTATATTTGAAGTTGCTATTGCTATGTATGGCGCATGCATTCGTAAATACGCATGTTTTACCTAACATAGTGATAAACAAACGAGCAGGAGAAAGAAGAGATAGATGTAAAGAGCAAGGCAGATAGGAAAGAACGAGAATGATAGAATGAAAAAGTGAAGGAGACGAAGAACGGAGTAACGAGGATAGGTAGGGAGAAAATTGAATAGTAAAGGGAGGGAAAAAGCGAGAAGAGTAGAAGGTGAAAAAATACAAAAGACAACAAAAGAAAGAAGAAGCAAGGAAAAAAAATAAAGAGAGAGAGAGAGAGAGAGAGAGAGAGAGAGAGAGAGAGAGAGAGAGAGAGAGAGAGAGAGAGAGAGAGAGAGAGAGAGAGAGGAGAGAGAGAGAGAGAGAGAGAGAAAGAGAGAGAGAAAGACAGAGAGACAGAGAAAGAGAAAAAGAAAGACAGAGAGAGATATAGAGAAAAAGAAGCCAAAAAAAAACCTGAAATACGGCGAAAGACCAGACCTTCGACCGAGGGGATAGGGAGTTGTGTGTGAACGGGATGAGATATAACGAAGTATAACGAGATCATCAACAGCACATTAGTCCCCTCAGCCACGCGGGCCGCTTCGCCTCCCCTCGGGACCTCGGGCGTGGCGTGCGGTTGTCTTCTCTCGCTTAGGCCTCCTTCCCCTCACTTCGCTTCCCCTCGCTTAGCTCTCATTTATTCCTGTGCGGGTCTGCGTCTTCTGTGCGTTCGTTCTGTCGGGTTTCGTCGTTTTTCTTGTTTTCTTTGTTTTTTTTTTTACTCTTTGGTCTCCTGTTTTATGGTGTTTATATCTCTCTATTTGTCTCTCTGTCTCTCTTTCTCCTTCTCTCCCTCTCTTTATTATTTTTTTCCAATTTCAGGCTGTCTATTAGTCTCTCCTTCCTCATTCTCTTTAGTCCCTCATCGCCTCTCTTGACCCTTCTCTCTTATACACACCAGTCAATACCAATAAACAAACAAAGCAAAAACAGACAAACAAATAAACAAACAAACAACGCCTAAAACCAGAAACGGCAAAGAGGGCCAAATCGGACGCAAACAAGACCGAAAGACCGGCCTCCGCGTGACGATCCTGCGAGACAGCTTGTGGCAGGTGATACAAGGGGGAGGGGGGGGAGAGTGAAGGGAGGGGGAAGAGGGTCGTGTCTGTGTCAACAAGATCTCTTGTGAGATTCGAACACGCTTATGTGCGTGTCTTTCCTGTGTATTCATTCGTTGTGTGTGCGCGCACGTGTGTATGTATGGTATGATGTAGTGTTGTCTTGTGGTCGTGTTTGTGTGTTTGTTTGTGTGCGCGCGCACGTGCTCCCGTGTGCGAGCGCGTAGGTGCGCGCGCGTACTCGAATATGTCTGTATAATCTGCTTATCTGTTTAAGTAAATTCATAGATCTGTGTTAGTACGTGCGCACATACACTTGCACATGCACACATACGTCTGACAGCCTAAGCCTACCATCCCGCCTCATCCCAAAGCAAAACAAAACAAAAAACAAGCACGCCCGAGCGAGCATGAAGCGTCCATGGCTTCGGCGGCGGCGGCGGCGAGCGGGCTCCTGGCAAGTTCCTCGCGGCCCCAAATCGGCTAATCCGCGGCCCCAGAGACACACCCCTTCCGCGCTCTCCCCTCGCTCTCCCAGCTTAATCCTCTCTTCCTCATATCTCACATTCGTCTTTTATTCTCCTTTTTCTCCCCCGCGCTCATTTGTACCTTCATTAATCGCCTGTTGTATCCTTCTGTCCGTTCCATTTCCCTCGTTTATGAGAGGGTTCCGAGGAGGGGCAAAACAACATCTGACGCCATCGATTTTTCTTCTCTGCTCTCACTATCAGTTTTACTGTTTGCCAATAACTCATCACCTTTCTCATTTGTAGTAGTAGTAGTAATAATAGCATTAATAATCATCAACAACTAATAATAATAATTATTATTATTATTAATATTATTATAATTATAATAATAATAACAATAATAATAACAACAAAAACAACTATGATAATCGTCATCATCACCATTGTCATCATCATAATAACAATAATAGAAATAACAGCAACAAAAACAACAACAATAATAACTAAAACAATAACAATAATAATCATCATGATTGCCATTGCCATCATCATCATCATCATCAAAATAATAATAATAATAATAGTAATAATAATAATAACAATAATTAATAATAATAATAATGAAAGATGGATTAATGCACTTAGCGCACTGATAAGATGAATAAATAACTCACCCTCCCCGACCAGGACTCGAACCTGGATCACTTGTCATTTTTGGACCGATGCTTAACCAATCGTAACCAATACGACTGGTTAAGCATCGGTCTTGCAAGTTTCATACCTGTTATACTACTAATACTAATAATAATAATGAGAGTAATACAATAATAATAATGAGACTAATACTAGTAATAACAATAATAATAATAATAACAGTTATAATAACAACAATAACAATAGCAATAGTACTAATAACAATAATGATAATGTTAATGATGATAATAATAATAATAGCAACAATAACAATAATAATAATAATAATGATAATAACAATAACTACAAAAATAATAACAATAGCATTGTTGTTGACTACGATGATGATACTACTAATAAACTACAACCTCCCCTGTGACCACCATCCCTACCATCACCAACAGCAACTGAAAAAACAAAATACAAGCAATATTTGCCCAAATAACACCAGCAACGTTATCACAGTCACGGGGACAAGTAAATATTGCTGTGTGCTTGGTAACGAATTATACCTTAGGTCAACATGACAAGTGGTAAGTCTGGTGACCTTTTGGGAGCGTGCCGGCAACCCATCCAGGAAATTCATTCTATGCCAAATAAAATAAAGGAAAATTTATCGCATATACATATTTTTTTCGTCTGTCAACAAGGGCTTAAGTGCGTGCATGCATTATGCTTCCGTGTCTCTGGGTGTTTGCTCTGAATGTCTTGTGTTCTTGCGATCTTTTTTCTTTAAAGACAGTTCACGTGTGTCTTATTTTCCGCCGCCCATCCCTACCTATTTTTAAAGCTTCAGCCACACAAATGGAAATGAAACCACCCATTCTAAAACCCACCTAACTTGAAATTAGTAAATATCAGCGGTCTCGTAAAGTGGACGGCCTGTCGCAAGAGATCCCGGTTACGCTTGGAGTTGCTCTTTTGTTTGTCTTCCGTGACTGCGCCGAGCCCTATCAGCCTCGTCTCGCACCCCGGGTTGAGAACCTCTGCCATACAGAGAGGAGCTAATAAAGACCTCATTTTGGACGACAGGGGTTCATTGTAAGGGCACCGACCTCCTGCAGGAGCGGAGAAAGGGGAGGAGGAGCAAGGGCCCGGGAGGAGAAGCCGGGGAGACGCTAAAAGGGTATCATGCTTTGGCCTCACAAGGGAATGCAGTCCATCACGGGCGGCGCTGCCTGGAGTAACTCGGTTATCGTCTCCTCCAGGCGCCTGAACTCTCGCACACACACGCAGACACGGATGTGCACGTGTCTGAATAAGCGAACACGTTCATAAACACACGAACACGTACAGAAACTCATACAGACCAGTAAATGCATAAAAACACACAAAACATGCACACACACACACACACACACACACACACACACACACACACACACACACACACACACACACACACACACAACACACACACTAAACTCCCCCAGGCAGCGTCGGCAGAGAATTGTCTTCTATTCAGGAAATCCTAAAGTTTTACTCCGCCGCCCAGAGGACCACCCGATCCTGCAGACTCCTCATGTCGGACTAAAATAATTCCCTTTCTTTTGCCTCTCTCCCTTTTTTTTCTTCGCTCTCCTGCCAAAGGGAGGAAAGCGCGGCGGAAGTGCCACTTGGGGAAGGGCAGAAGGGGGGAAGGAGGGAGGGCATGTCTCTCTTTCTCTCGGTCTCTAAGTCTCTCTCTCTCTCTCTCTCTCTCTCTCTCTCTCTCTCTCTCTCCTCTCTCTCTCTCTCTCTCTCTCTCCTCTCTCTCTCTCTCTCTCTCTCTCTCTCTAGGTTTCTGGCCTTTTCTCTTTCTCTCTCCCTCCCTCATTCTGTCTATATACCTGTCTGTCTATATGCCTTTCTGTTTCTGTCTGCTGTCTCTCCTTTTCTGTCTTTCTCTCTTTTGGCTTTCTACCGTACGTATGTATGCCAATACATGCATGGCTTCGTACGTTTGTGTGTATTCACTCCTTCTACCTAGTCTTGCCTTGACGGTCTATGTTTCCTCTTAGTATGACCAAAACAGAAACAAACTTCGATAACATCAAACACAAAACTAATAATATACAAGAGGTATTACGCATTAACATGGAATACATAATTACCAATACTCTTGACCTTCAAGTATTTCAAGTTTATAATTTCTCTCTCTCTCTCTCTCTCTGTCTTCTCTCTCTCTCTGTCTTTCTCTCTCTGTTTTTCTGTCTTTCTCTCTCTGTTTTTCTGTCTTTTTTCTCTGTCTTTTCTCTCTGCCTTTCTGTCTCTCTGCCTTTCCGCCTCTCTACCTCCTGTCTCCAGTCTTCCTCCCCTCCTTTCCTCCTCTCCCTTCTCCCTCTTCCCTCCTCTCCCTCCCTCCCCCCCTGTCACCATTTTGGAAGTCATGAAACAAACGGACTTGCTATTCGGAGTGTCAGAATATATTTCGGATATGTCATGACCGTTCGAGTGTTTGATACTCGAATACTAAATCATAAACCAATTATTAATCAAACATTTGATAGCGAGCCGCTGCGATTCTAGTTCATCAGTTATATCAAGATAATAAATTGTGTATAATCATCTTGAAATACTGAAATACCTTTATTGATTTATGAACTATAGCTTGTTTGACTAAATAGAATTATTCTAATTTCTGATATTTGTAATTCTACATATTCTTATTATCCAGTCATATCAATATGCTCAATCATATATACCTTTAACTAAAATAATATATCAATAGTTCATGATAATTTTGTGCTCAATAATATACAAACGATCTAAAAAAAAATAAACAATTATGAGCAATATCATAAACTCAACTTCCCTTACGATGAAAACAGACGACCATATCTGTGAGAAGTCGGTCCTCCATGCTTACCTGAGAAAGAAAGAAAAATAAGTATTAGTAACACGTTTTAGGATTTGTTTAAAAAATATTTAATCTTTGGTTACATTACGCATTAAAATTCTATCATCCCCATTCACTGATGCGTATCTTTTTTTACTTTTAGATTTGCCCACCCATTATTTCGTAGCCACATACATACACACGAACACACACACACACATCAAGTATAAATATAAATGTACAGATCGATGGTTAAGACAGACAAATAGACATGTAAATACAGCACACACATATACAACCCACAGGCACGTATCTAAACCCCCACATAAGGGTGAGCACAACGCACAACTAACCACAACCAACCACATAACCAACCACACAACCTAACAACCACGCTCTTCACCCATAGTGCTAACCCGAATCAAGAGCTGAAAAGATTAGAAGAGAGCCAAAGAGATTAGACCGGCGGCACGGGACCATCCGTCATCATGGATTAGCTATTCACTCCAATCTGTCACCAACGATCTCACACGTATAAAGGAACAAAAAATTATATATACGCTGATGTAGGTATATATTCGCGTATATATAGTCTCTTTGTTTGTTTTTGGTTCTGTGTTCATGTTTTACCAGTGTGTATAGGTGGGTTTGTTTGCGAGTGTGTTTATGTGTGGATGTGTTTGAAGGTTTGAGTTTGTTTCGGTGTTTGTCTTTGCGCGTGTTCATGGGATAGTTTGTGTTTGTGAATGCGTTCATGTATCCCTATGTCTATGAGAGTTTGTATATGAGTTTGTGTGCATGTACGTTTACGTCTGCATGTGCTTGTGCGTGTGCGTATTTATATCCTACTTAAGGAAATAGCCGAAAAAAACAAACCAAAGTACTCCGACCCAAAAATGAGACAAATGACCCCCCCCCCCGGCCCGCACTCCGCCGCCGAAACGAAGCGCGAATGGGATGACGCTTGAGCCATAGTCGCGAGTGCGGTCTCATCTGCCACCGTCGCAGCCTCCAATCTATTCCTCTTGCCAATTAATAGGATTCCCATTTGCTCTGCTAACGATGTAATCAAGCCCCATCTACCAGCGGTAATTATCATCAACTATCCACTAATGACCCTGTACTGAGAGTGCGGTGCCCATCACCCATCACACCTCAGGCACGCAAGCACACACGCACTCGCCCATACTGGTTTCGTGTCATCTCGATTTCTCTTTCTCTCATGTTTTGCTCTCTTTGCCTGGATCTCTCACTCTCTCTCTCTCTCTTCTCTGTCTCTGCCTCTCTCTCTCCTTTCTCGCTCTCGCTCTCTGTCTCTGTCTCTCTCTCTCTCCTTTTCTCGCTCTCGCACTCTGTCTCTGTATCTCTCTCTCTCTCCTTTTGTGCCTTCATCTTTGTCTCCATTAGTTTGTTTGTCTCTCTCAGCCTACAGTTTCTTCTAACTACGTGAACTATTTATCCTAGCTCCAACCCCCAACCCTACCCTCCAAACTCCCTCACCTACTTCATGTCGTCACCACCGCCATCGACTATTGGACCCTCTCATTCTGTCTCCCTGCCTCTGGCTCTGTTTCTCTCTCCATCCCCTTCTTCCTCTCCTTCTCTCATTCTTCCTTCTCGTCTCTCACGCTCTCTCGTCCTCCCCTCATCTCCTCTTCCTTCCCTTCCCTCTTTTCTCTCCTTCCTCCTCTTCCTTCTGCTACTCCCTTTCTCTCTCCCATCTGCTACCCCCTTTCTCTCTCCCATCCTCCTCTTCCTTCCGCTACCCCCCTTTCTCTCTCCCTCCTCCCTCTTCCTTCTCCTCCTCCCCCCTCTCCCTCTTTTGACCTCCCTTCCTTCCTTCCCCTCCCTCTCCCTCTCCCTCTCCCTCTCCTTCTCCCTCCTTCCCTCCTTCCCCCCTCCCCCTCTCTGGCAAGTGGGGCAATTCGGAGAAAAATTCGATAAAGTGTATCGAATGTGAAGGCCGTGTGAGATCAATACTAACGACAGAGAAGTCCCCCACCCCACCTCCACCCCCACCCCCCACGAGGCGACGTTTCTCCCAAGAGGGGGTCTGTTGTGGGTGGGTAGGGGTGAGGGGAGGAGAGGAGGAGGGGGGTCGTGCTGACACTTACAAGGTGTCATCGACATGTCCTTCTGTCATGTACAAAATAATAAGTGATGATGATGATGATGACGATGACAATAATAACAATAAGCATCATTATTTGGCTCATTCAGGTCGATAGTCTAAAAATGGGAAAGGAAAAAAAAAAAAACTTGAGGGCAAAACAAGCGCAAATATACAAAATATACCAAAGAGAAATGAAATATCACTTAAAGTAGAGCCAATTCCGTCTCTTTCTTTGTGTCTGTCTGTCTGTCTCTCTATCTGTCTGTTTGTCTGTCTCCCTCTCTTTCTCTTCCTCCCCCTCTCCCTCTTCCACTAACCAGAAACAAAATAATCTAAAATGGAAACCAAGGAGCAGGTACCCAGGCCACACTATCCATTCTGTGATAACCTACTCTCATCGCCTCCTGCTATCATCCTCGCCACCCTAGTCCTTGCCAGAGCTTATTGCAGTACAAACCCAGCTCCTAAAATAAATAATTAAAATAACTGAAGCCGATGGAGTACAATAATTTCTGTCTGTCTGTCTCTCTCTGTCTCTCGCTTTTTCTGTCTGTCTATCTCTCTTTCTGTCTCTGTCTCTGTCTCTCTCTCTTTCACTCTCTCTGCCTCTCTCTCTCTCTCTCTCTCTCTCTCTCTCTCTCTCTCTCTCTCTCTCTCTCTCTCTCTCTCTCTCTCTCTCTCTCTCTCTCTCCTCTCTCCCTCTCCCTCTCCCTCTCTCCTCTCTCCCTCTCCCTCTCCCTCTCCCTCTCCCTCTCCCTCTCCCTCTCCCTCTCTCTCTCTCTCTGCCTATCACCAACGCACCTGAAAGCATCAACCTACCAAAAGACAAAAAAAAATCCCCATCGAATCATAATCAAAAATCATAATTAATATTCCCATCCTAATCACGCAAACAAGCACGTGGATGATGAGAATTTCATTAATTAAGTCATTAGGGATCCACGCCATTTATACTCCTCCGCGTGGGATCAGCGCTTCATTCAATCCACGCTGCTATAGGGTCGCGGCCTTAATACTGAGGCAAAAATAGGGATTACGTCTATTTATAGCCTCGCGTGTGAAAGGCGATGGAGGGGAAGGTGGGAGGAGGAGGAAGAGGAGGAGGAGGAAGAGGAGGAGGAGGAGGAGCAGGAGGAGCGGAGGAGGCTACACCCGACCCGAGGAAAACCTTTTATGAAAATGACTCGAGATCTTGGATGTAAGGAGAAGGTGGATTAAAAAAAATGTGGGCGGAGAGTAGAAGAAATGGGCGGTTTGGGATGATGGTTACACCGTGCTACCGGATGAGATTATTGTGGTGTTCGAAATCGTGGCGGCGTGGTGGTAAGATTGTAGAAGCAATGATATTAGTAATGACAGTGACTCTTGTTAAAGGAAGCAGCAATCGCAATAGTAGAAAGGGAATAAATAATAAAAAAAAGTAATTATAATAACTAAACCAGTAAATATTACTTTCCTTAATACATAACGTAAGATAACAAGCATCCCAGTATCTTGCGCTCTCCATGGGTCCCGTGGCCCATTCACCGAGCTTCAAAGGGGGCCACTCGATGGTGCTCGGTCTATATAATCCCCAGTCTTAGGGTAGGCCAAGGACAGGTTAGATCTGGCTAGACAAGGGTTAGGCTAGGCTACGTCGGGTTAGGTTAGGTTAGGTTAAAGTTTGGGCTGGGTTGGGTTAGGCAATAATACATGATGTTCGGTTAGGTTAGATTGGCTAAATTTATCTGGGCGATAAAATTTTAACTTAGGGTTTAGGTCAGGTTAGGCTATGTAAGTTAAGTCATGGACCCGGAATCATAAAGGAATGGAGTCGCAATGACCGAAGAACGCAAGAACCAAGGACTTTAAAGACCAACGAACATCTGGACCGAAGAACAGAAAGACCCCCTCCCCCCAAAAAAAAAAAAAAAAAAAAAAACAAGACCCGATTACCACCAGAACCCGAAAACGCGAGCCCGACACCGACTCTCCACGCCGCAGCGAAAAGCGAAGAGGTCCTCCGCCTGCCTCTGAAACGGGACCTCTGAGCCTCCGCAACGGCCTCTCCCGCAGCGACACGGAGGCCCCGACCACACTGAAGATACGCGGATGAATTATTCAGCGGCGAGATGTTATGCTGAACTGAACTGGAGGGATAAGTTCGGATATGAAATCGCTGGGACCTCGCGGGGGAGACAAAGCATCGCGTGATAAAAAAGAGAAGGAGCGAGGGAAGG
This sequence comes from Penaeus vannamei, assembly GCF_003789085.1. NCBI lineage: Eukaryota > Metazoa > Arthropoda > Malacostraca > Decapoda > Penaeidae > Penaeus > Penaeus vannamei. Next base: position 160,055 of record NW_020870493.1, on the reverse strand, counting down.
AGGGAGGAAGGGAGGGAAGGAGGGAGGAAGGAGGAAGGGAAGGGAGGAAGGGAGAGAAGGGAGGGAGGAGGGAGGGAGGGAGGGAGGGAGGGAGGGAGAGAGAGAGAGAGAGGAGAGAAATTGTGTGTGGGCGTGGACGTGTGTGTGTGTGTGTGTGTGTGTGTGTGTGTGTGTGTGTGTGTGTGTGGTGTGTGTGTGTGTGTGTGTGTGTGTATCTGCTGTGTGTGTGTGTGTGTGTGTGTATTCTGTGTGTGTGTGTGCGTGTGTATCTGTGTGTGTCGGCGTGTGTAATCTTTGTGTGTGTGTGTGCGTGTGTATCTTCTCTGTGTGTGTGCGTGTGTATGTGTCTGTGTGCGCGTGTGTATCTGCGTGTGTGTGTGTGTGTGTGTGGTTGTGTATCTCTCTGTGTGTGTGCGTGTGTATATCTCTCTGTGTGTGCGCGCGTGTATGTGTGCATTTGCGCGCGCGCGTGCGCGTGTGAGTGTGTGCGGGGGTGCGCGTGCCGGCGTGTATGCATGTAAAAGATGTGTGATTTTCATAGTAAAAAAATATAGATAGCCATACCAGAATCTGTAGCAAAAGACACAGAAACACACGCACATAAATACACACGCGCACGCAACACCCAAACCCGGCGCGGCGCCACGGCAGGGGAGGAGGCGAGGCGAGGGGCGAGGTACTTCCCCCTCGTGCAGCGTAACCATGGCAACCAGCTTCCCCGTCGGCAGGAGCGTGTGGCGGCGCTGCGACCTTTGCCTTTAACGCGGAGGAGAAAAGTCCGCCACACACGCTCCGAGGGCCGTCGTGGGAAGCGCCCCCGCCGCGCGCGATCGGGCACTGGCACGCACGCACGCACACGCAGCGACGAAAAGAAGGGGGGGCATTGTACAGATGGCTCACGAAATGAATATCTGAATTGTGTAGTGTGTAAACCAAAACACACATAACATACACAGACACACGCACACACACAACGCACACACACATACACACCACACACACTCTCACACGCACACACAGGAACAAACACACACACACACACAAACACAGGACACACAACACCAACACCAGGTACACACGCACACATAGTGTGTATATATAACGCATATATATACACACACACATAAACACACACACACACACAAACAAACAAAAATTATACATAAACAAACACATATAACAAACTCAGATGTACACACCACACACACACACACAAATATGTGGGTATATATATATTTATACACACACACACACACACACACACACACACACCAGCACACACACACACATACATATATATCTATATATAATATATATATTATATATATATATATATATATAGTATATATATATATAATATATATATATATCATATAACATTCATATAGTCTAAATCACGATTTTTCTGCAGACCAATGCTGAAACCAAGCTAGATAATTATGCCAGCCACTCCCTAAGTAGGTAGACGAGGCTCTTCCATGACCGCTGGAGGTGACAAGTAATTTTCCCGAGTGATCTGCGGCTGACGGATGGGTACTCAGGGAGGGGAGAGGGGGAGGGGAGGGGGGTAACGGACTCTTGGGAGGTGGGGGTACAGGGCACACTGTGGGAGAGGGTGGGTAAGGGAAGGGGGAGCGGGGCAGGAGGTCCATGGGTTCATAGAAAGGGGAGGGGGAGCGGGAAGGTACACGGGTACATGGGTACGGAAGTACAACATACAGAAGGGGGAGATGAGAGGTACACGGGTACATGGAGGGGAAATGAGGAGGGTTATAAAGGGTATAGGGGAGTACACGAAAGCGTAAAGGGTTGGAGGGGAAATGGGAGATGAATTGAAAGAAAGACGAGAGGGAAGGAGAGGGTAGAGATAAATTATTACAAGTGGGGATTGGGTGATTGGAGATGAATAGACTGGCAAATAATAAACAAGCAGGTAAAAAGTGTTAGAGAGAAGGGACGATGGAGAGAGAGGAAGAGAGAGAGAGAGAGAGAGAGAGAGAGAGAGAGAGAGAGAGAAGAGGAGAGAGAGAGAGAGAGAGAGAGAGAGAGAGAGAGAGAGAGAGGAGGAGGAAGGGAGGGAGGGGGAGCATCAAACAACACGCAAACACATACAAGTAGCAGTAGTTGTAAATATAAACAATAAAATAATATAATGAAACATGATTCAATGATGATTATATAATCATCACAATCACAATAATAATTATCATAACAACAGCTGCTATTAGAACAAGAATAAAATCAAAAACAACAATAAAAATAAATAAGAATCATAATAATATACCAACAATGAAATAATAATAAATAATAATATAATAATAATAATAATAATAATAATAATAATAATAATAATATAATAATATAAAGTAATAAACAAAAAAATAATAACAACAAAACAAACAATAATAAATAATAATAATAATTAATAATGATAATAATAATAACTCCTGATCATAATAACAATAACAACAACAATAACAGCAATTATAATGAGAGCAATTCTGAAGTCGAGGACCTGTTGGAGCATCGATAAGTGGGTAGAAAAAAATGAAAGGTAAATACACATTCCCGAAAGCTATTTGATGTTGAAGCCATGGAATTCTGAAGTGTGCGAAATGAGCGCCAACAACTGAAGTAATCGAAAAGAAATTATCAGGATCAATCATGCCAAATTCCTTGTCTATTTATGTCTATATGATGTGTGAATGATGTATGTGTTTTGAGAATATAACTAAGAACTGTGTTTAGTAAGTCCATTTCACACTTCCTCAGGTAAGAGGGACACGGCAGATATAACGCACTCTGACTCATTGCCAAAGGTACTAACAGTAACTTGCAGTCACTAAAAATAAATAGAAAATAAATACAAAAATGTAAATAAAGATAAGAAAAAAACGAGGCCTTTGTAAGAAATACTCCTACGAATGGCAGTAAGTTCGAGGGCATTGGACGTTAATCGATAAGGTATCAATGATACACTACAGAATTATGATTGCATTGCATGTGTAACAAGGATTATCTCTCTCTTTCGCGTGTGTGTAAGCATCTGAATATTCGTCCCTTATCCGTTAAAACCCCATTTTATCGACCGGTATTCGATTTTTTCCATTGGCATCCATCCTTTATTGACCATTTTCATGTGCATTCATCTTCCGTCTTTGTCTCTATCGACCAAATTACAAACAACACACACGCACTCACCCAAATCGAAGTCTCCAATCCCAAACCTCCAACCAAATAAAAGCTCATCCGCGGGCACGTGACTGACTGAAAAAAAACGAGTCTACGAAACCCTCCTTGGACGTGCTCCCTCCAAGTCCCTCAAAGTCTCTCCCAAGACTCTACGAGTCTTACGAAGGGGCCCTCCGACTCCCGGCGAAGTCTAGATAGAGAACGAGTCCGAGTGCCCGTCTGTTTACCAACACGTGGCTGCGTTGGTATTCCTGGTTCAGACAAATTTGAGACAGTAGCTATGACTCCCTCGCAGAATACGCGCCGAGGTCGCTCCCCAGGATTGTTATGGGGTCATTACACATACCTGTCATAATAGAAGTCTAAATAGCATGCTTTAGTTATACTTTTTTTTCCGATTGGCCCCATGAGAGGATGTAGTTAAACAATAGGTTGTAGCTTAACCCACGTAAAACGCACACTAATTAAGATTTACGTAAACAAACATGGCAGGGAGTGGTTCTCTCTCACACGAACACACGCGTACGTGCTCCTCCGCGTACAAACACACGCACACATATACGGACACGCGGACGGACTGGGCCAGGTTAGGTCTAATTTGGCACCGGGTTCCGCCGGCTTGCCAAATGGTTGCGGGTAGTCGGGTAGGATACTTGAACTTTAAAGAATACCCATTCTCTCTCTCTCTCTCTCTCTCTCTCTCTCTCTCTTATCTCTATCTCATCTCCATCTCTCTCTCTCTCATCTCTCTTACTCTTTCTCTTTCCTCTCTCTTACTCTTTCTCTTTTCTCACTCTCTCTTACTTTTCTCTCTCTCTCTCTACTCTTTCTCTCTTCTCTCTCTCTCTTACTCTTTCTCTTCTCACTCTCTCTTACTCTTCTCTCTTTCTCTCTCTCTTTACTCTTTCTCTTTCTCACTCTCTCACTCTTTCTCTTTCTCACTCTCTCTCCCTTACTCTTACTCTCTCTCCCTCTCTTACTCTTACTCTCTCTCCCTCTCTTACTCTTACTCTCTCTATTACTCTCTCTCTCTCTCTCTCTCTCTCTCTCTCTCTCTCTCTCTCTCTCTCCTCTCTCTCTCTCTCTCTCTCTCTCTCTCTCTCTCTCTCTCTCTCCTTACTCTCTCTCCATTTTCCCCTCATTCATTCACTACTTCACTCGCCTAACTCTCACCCTCCCTCACTCAATCTCGTTCTCATTTCCACTCTCATTCTCCCTTTCTCTCTTCTCTTCCGCCAAAAAAAAGAGAAAGGCAAGAAAATCGGAGATCGATGGTCAGAGCACTAACGAACCTTCTCGACCGTCGGGGAAACAAGGTAGACAAGCCGGTAGGATAACAACCTCATTTTCATTCTGTTCCGGTCTTTCAATCTTTACCGAAAGACAGAAAATGGACGAGGAAAAGAAAAGAGAGAGGGAAATTTGCAACACGAAAAGGAACAAAAGGAACAAAGAAGGTGATGGATTTGGAAGTAATGAGTAAAAGCGGAGAGAAAAAAAAAAATTGGGGTTGATAATAATGATGATACAAAAATACAGAGTAACGCGTATTTCTGTTTTACCGTCTGATGTACTGTCACATTTTTTATATATTTTTTTAGTCGTTGTATTTTTTCTTATACATCAAAATACTTAAAATAAATAATAATGAAACAGTGGATATAATACAAGAGTGAGACATTGTAAAAAATGAAAGAAAATAAACGAATATATAAATGCCAAGCATCCACAGTGGCCTAGGATGACCTCAGCGAAATGCCATTCCATGCCCAGATGCCCCCCCCCCCCTCCCTCTCTTTGTCCCTCCCCCTCTGCCCCTTATCTTTCCAATTAGTGACTTTTTACTTCTTATTGTTCTACTTGAGTGACTTGTGTTCTACTCTACGCCATTACGTTTCATTCCCCATTTTCTCCCTTTATCCTATATATTCTTTCTCTCTCTCTCTCTCTCTTTCTCTTTCTCTTTCTCTTTCTCTCTCTCTCTCTCTCTCTCTCTCTCTCTCTCTCTCTCTCTCTCTCTCTCTCTCTCTCTCTCTCTCTCTCTCTCTCTCTCTCTCCCTCCCTCCCTCCCTCCCTCTCTCTTCTCTCTCTCTCTCTCTCTCTCCTCCTCTCTCCTCTCTCTCTCTCTTCTCTCTCTCTTCTCTCACTCACTCCTGTCTACCCATATTTATCTTTGGCCCTCCGTGTCCTCTTCTCTCTCCCTCTCCCCCACTCTCCCTCTGCTCTCCCTTTCTCGCTATCGTTTAATAAGTAGGTACAAGAGCCCACTTTTCCGTAATGATTACAGTGAAGAAGGTGCTCCGTTTTATCCATCTCCCTTCATATAGTATATATATAAACGTGTGTGTGTGTGTGTGTGTGTGTGTGTGTGTGTGTGTGTGTGTGTGTGTGTGTGTGTGTGTGTGTGTGTGTGTGTGTGTGTGTGTGTTGTGTGTGTGGAGTGAATGAGTGAGTGAGTGTGTGTTTGAGAGTGAGTGAGTGTGTACGCATATATATGTGAATGAATATCTGAATGTCTGTATGTAGTATGTATGTACCTATGCCTGCTGGAAGATGAATCCCCACAAGGATAGAAGAGGAGGAACGCAAACAAGAAAAGCAAAACAGAACATCCAAGGCTAAACAGGGCATGAAGGAGACGGAGAGAACCACAAGTGAGCGGGGGTGGACGGAGAACCAACAGTAAGGGGTGAAAATATAAACTAACAAGGATAACAAGAAAAAATGGGAAGAACTTCACAAGAATAGGAGGAAGAAAAGAGAAAACTGACAAGAGAAATGAAGGAAGAGACGTAGACGGGATGAATGGCTGGCACGGAGCCAGAACCAAGAATAATATAAACAAAAGTAACGATCAAGAACCTCGGACGAAGATCAGGCACAAGGGAGGGCGGAGAGGAAAGGGGAGGGGGGAGGAGAGGGATGGGGGAGAGGTAGTGTCTAAAGATACCACCAGACACGCTGTGCATATCTCTCTCTTCTCTCTCTCTCTCTCTTCTCTCTCTCTCTCTCTCCTCTTCTCTCTCTCTCTCTCTCTCTCTCTCTCTCTCTCTCTCTCTCTCTCTCTTTCTCTCTCCCTCTCTCTCTCCTCTTGCTCTCTCTCCCCCCATCTCTCTCTATCTATCTATCTTTCCTCTCTCTCTCTCTATCTTTCTCTCTATCTTTCCTCTCTCTTATCTTTCCCTCTCTCTATTTATCTTTCCCTCGCTCTATCTATCTTTCCCTCGCTCTATCTATCTTTCCCTCGCTCTATCTATCTTTCCCTCGCTCTATCTATCTTCCCTCACTCTATTCATCTTTCCCTCTCTCTATCCATCCCCCCCTCCCTCTCTCTCTCTCTCTCTCTTCTCTCCTCTCTCTCTCTCTCTCTCTCTCTCTCTCTCTCTCTCTCTCTCTCTCTCTCTTCTCTCTCTCTCTCTCTCTCTCTCTCTCTCCCTCTTTCATAATCTCAAATCCCGTCCAGTAACATCTCCTATCTACCGCATCCAAAGCCAACCAAGAGAACAGCAACCCAAAACACCGCCACCCCAAAAAACGCCAAAATGAAAGAGGTGAGAAAAACAGTTGAAAAAGCCGGAGTGCTAGAAAAAGAACGACAAAAAATCCAGAACAGGTATGTATTTTCCTTCCCCGACCCGCCTACCCCAAAAAAGATTGTAAAAAATAAAATAAATGAAACAGAAAAAATACAGATATGTATTTTCCCTCCCCCGCCCGCCAACCCAAATTTGCGAGCATCAACGCAAACTCGAGAGAGAGGGGAACTCGGCCGAAAAAAAATGCATTGCTTGGTAAAAATGTTCCCCGTGGCCTCGGCGCTTCCTTTATCGCCGCTGTAAATTCGCGTCTACGCAAAATGCTAAAAGAAAAGAAAAGAAAAATCCGAGGCGGCATTAACTTTGCGTTACGATGTCCGAGGTAAAAGGCATGTCCCGCGAGAGCTTTTCCTTACGCTGTGATAATACTCGGAGGGAAAACGGAGGCGTCGAAATGTTACGCGAGGATGACTCCGATTCCCCCGTCTCCTTCCGATTTCTCAAGTCTTTCTCCTTTATATCATTTGTTAAGTGGTGGCTCTAACGTTTTCATATATATCTAACTTCGTATGTCTGTCGTTACTTTTTATGCATATACATTATCTTACGAAATTTACTTTCTCTTCTTGTTTTAAAGTTGGCATAACATTTTACCGTCATTACCAAAGTCACTGCAGAATCTGCGCATTTATCTCACTTCACTCACTCTGCTCCCGGACCGTCCTATTTCACTGCCTTTAATCACGTCACCCATTCCACTCACTTTACGCACTCTACTCACTCCGCTCACTTCACCCGCCCTCTCTAAGGGATAATATCGAGGCGAA
>NW_020870493.1:100000-147500 GCF_003789085.1 Penaeus vannamei | reverse complement strand
TGTATATATATATATATATATATATATATATATGTATGTACACACACCACACACACACACACACACACACACACACACACACACACACACAACACACACACACACACACATCACAACACACATATATATATATATATATATAATATATATATATATTATATATATATATATATATATAATATATATATATTATGTATGTATCAGCGATCGAAGTACACAGCGCGATGTCCAGAATTATCACCTCGACCAACTGACGGATAAACAGGGTACGCTGTATGCCAAGATCATACAATGAATAATGTAAAACAAATAACATAGAACAGCTCGTTTACATTTCTTAGCTAACGAGAGCGACCAAAAAGCCAAGCTCCCCTGCCTCTTTCACGCTACAAAGTTACAAAGTTATCATTACACAATTTCCGCACAAACAGGTTCCACGCCGGTTTCACCTTGGTTTTATACAAGCCATGGGAACAATCAGATTGCCCAAGGGGTACAAAAGAACGCCTGAACTAAACCCAAAAGTTATTCAGCCTACACCCCCCCCCTCCAATCAACTTTATTTCTATCCAATCTCGCCGCTCCCCCTCCACTGTATTTTTATCCAATCTGCCCCCCTCCCTCTCTCTAACACCGTATATCCCTGGTGAGGAAGATCTTATCATGTGCCCTGATACGTGACACCTCAACGTACCCCGCCCTCCTTCACACCTGACACCTGAAAGCGTTATATCAGTTCATTGCATCCTGCTACAAGGTACACCTGGGCACCTTTTATCGTCGCTCTAATACGCGCACCTGTTGTCAAATCTTTTAAGACAACGCTTGTGATAATATTGGCATCGAGCCTTCTTCTCTAGACTGAGAGAAGAATAAAGAGGGGGAGGAAGGGAGATAGTAAGAAATAGATAAAAGACAAGAAAAAGAGAATCTATGAAATGCTTTCTTTACGAGGCGAATGTACGCTTGACAAGCTCATGATGACTGGCGATATATGATAATTGAAAGGTTAATGATTCGAAAAACAATGATGATGTTCGGACATGTTGTGTTCACCAAATTATCATCAACCTCTTACTGCACCTTCCCCTATATCAGTGTTTCCCAAACTTTTTTTGGGTGTGACCCTAAAGACAGTTTTAGCCTGGGCTAGCAACCCTAAATATGTGAACATGTAGTAATATATCCAACCACTTTCATAGTAGTTATACTTGCAGCTGTATATTAGCTTACGTTATTATATACTTTTTATGTTTATATTACCAACACACTGAATTTCAATGTGTTAATAAACAGCATTAACTTTTGCTGACATATCCAGGTATAGATTCTTTTATTCTTCTTTTAAGATCCCTGGCGACCCTCAGGAAAACTCTGGTGACCCTCATTTGGGTCGCGACCATGGGGTTGGGAGCCATTGCCCCTAAATGAAGATGGAGAAGAAAAACCTCTTGATTGCACCTTCGCCCCGATGAGGAAGAAAAAGAAGAAACAAAAAAAAGGAAGAAAACTCTTAATTGCACCTTTCCCTCGATAAAGAAGAAGAACGGGAAGATGGTACAGATACCAGGACCCCCCCCCCCCCTCTGCCTCTATGCCTCCCGTTCCTTATCCCCATTTCCCATCACGAGGGTTGATTTGTAAGACGAAAGAGAGAAACAGAAAGAACAAGGTGAAGTTGACGATGATGATTATGAAAATGAGAAACGAAGAAAATTAAGAGTGATGATGATGAATGCGAAAATAATAAAAGAAAGATGATAATACTAGTAATTATGGAAAAAATAAACGAAAAATATAAAGAAATGCGATGATCATGAATAAAAAAACAATGTAGGAGAGAGAATTCAAAAGAAAAAAGTAAAGATGATGATGTAAAAAATAAAAGGTGACAAAAATGAAGACTGTGATGATAATGATGAGGCATCCTCAAAAATTTAAAAAGTAAACAATGTATGAGTGAGCATCTTCCTAACAGTAGACTGGAAAGTCCAGTCTTTTCTCTCTCAAACAATCCATTTTTCTCCTTTCTACCTCTCTGCTCTTCTTCTTCTGATAATATATATTATATATATATATATTATATATATAATAATATATTATATATGTATGTGTGTGTGTAATGTAATATATATGCTGTGAATATGTGTGGTGTGTGTGTGTGTGATATATATATATATAAATTATATGTTGAAGTGTATGTAAGTGTGTGTGTGTGTGTGTGAATGTGTGTAGTGATGAAGTGTGTGAAGTGCAGTGATGACTGAGTGACGTGGAGACTAGAGAATGAGCTGAGTGAGTGAGTGAGATATAGTGTGTGTACAACTGTATATTGTGTTGTATTGATATATTGTGGCTGTGATATGTACTGTATGTGTGTGTATGTATGTGAGCGTGTGGTGAGTGAATTGAGTGAGTAAGTGAGCGAGTGGTGAGTAAGTGAATAATATATGTATGTATATATATATATATATATATATAGATAGTATAGTAAATAATAAGGAAAATAATGTATATAATATATATATATTAGAATATAGTAATATAGTAATATATAGATATGAAATGAAGAATAGTGAGATATAATAAGTATATGTTATAGAATATAGTTAATATGTGAATAATATAATACATACATACTATACATATATATTATATATAATATAATATAGTAATATTAATATAGTATAATATATATATAGTATATGTGATGTGTTGTAGTTGTGGTGTGTGGTGTGTGTGTGTATGTAATATAAAGAATTATAGAGTATATATAGAATATATATATATAATAATAGTATTAATATATATGGAAATATATAGTATAGATATGATATATATGATATATAATTATGAAAAATATAGAATATATAGTAAATGATATGATGATATGTGATATATGAAGAGAAGATATAATAGTGTATATAATATATAGTAAACATATAGTAAAGTAAATATAAGTAGCGATAGTAAGTGGATAGTAGATATATAATAGTATATATAGTGAAATATAACAAGCGACACACACACACACCACACACACACCACACAACGACACACACACACAAAACAATACACACATACATATATATATGTATATAATATATAGTGAGGAGTATGTAAATAGAGAGTGAGGTGAGTAAATATAGTATATTAGTATACATAGTATATAATATAATTAGTATAGTGAAAGAGGGATAATATAAATGAGTAGATATAGGTAAGTAAAGAAGGAGTGAGATAAGTAATGATATAATAGAGATAGGAGAAATTAGAATACGAAGTAAGGGAGTAGTATGAGGAATATAGAAGTGATCACGAGACACACACACACACACACACACACCAAGAATATACGTAAATATATGGATAGAGATAATAGTGATAGTGATAGTAATAGTAATAGAAGAATCATAATATGTAGTATAAGAAATATATTATATATCAGATAGAATATTATGATATAATATATAGAATCATAGGTAAGTAGGAATATATATATATATATATATATATATAGAATAAAGATATATAGAGAGAGAGAGAGAGAGAGAGAAAGGGAGAGAGATGAGAGGAGAAAGATGAGAGAAGAGAAAATATCATATATATATATATATAATATATATATATATATATAGATATATATATATATATATATAAAATTATATACATACATACATATACACACACGGTATATATATAAACATATGTATATATTGTATATATATAATCTATATATATATATAGTATATTATATATATTTAATATGTGAGATATATTATATATATATAATAGAGAAGATAGAGATAACATAATATAACTCCAGAGAGTTAAATATATGATAATATACACACACAGCACACACACACACACACACACACAGCAGAATTATATATGATATAATATAGTATAGATAATATATACGATATGATATATATATACAGTAGAAGTAATAGAATATATAAGATAGTAAGATATATTTATCTGAGACGTCTTTCTAGAGAGGAAGTGAACAGATCATCTTTCTTCATTCTTCTCGTGTCTCTTCTCCCTTCTCTCTCTCTGTACATCTCTCTCCTTAACATTCTCTTTGTCTATATTGCACTTTCCTCTTCTCCATTCAATAAATAATTTTTTTTCTCGATCTATCATTATCTCTCTTTTTTCTTCTCTTCTCTCCATTTCCTTCTTATCTACTTTTTCTCCCTCTTCGTTCTTCTCTTTCTTGTACTTTTGTGCCTTTCTTTGTCTCCTTTTTTCTCTTTTTCCTAGCAAATTTTTTCCTCTCTCCTTCTATTTCTTTCTCTAGATCTCTCTTTTTTCTTCTCTTCCTCTCTCTCTCCCTCATTTCTCTCTGCGTCTCGTCCATAATGTAGGATTATTTTTCGACAATCTAACTAACGAGTACGGGTGTTGATTATATTCCTCCTCTTCGAGATCTTGTATGTTTTTTCTCTCTCTCGTCTTGATTTTTTTCCTCTCTCTCACTCCCTCTCGTGTTCAACTTCTCTCTCATCCATCTGTTCAAAACCTCTCATCTCTCTCTGAGACTGACTGTCGATCCCCCTCTTCTTTCTCCTTTCTCTGCTGCCTCTAAATCTCTTGCTCGCTTTCTGTTCATCCATTATTAAACTCAATTCGCTTTAAACTACAGAATTAATCTCCCTTTACTCTCTCTCGAAATCTGAGCGAACTCCTGCATAACGTAGAACTGATCTCCTGAACTCTCATACTCTCTTCTGTGCAATTGCGACTCGTCGTACTCTCTCTCTCTTCTCTGCGAATCTCTCTCTCTCAAATCTCTCTCTTTGCTCTCCTCCTTCTCCCTTAATCCTTTTCTCCCCTCTTCTCTCCGTTTGTACTTTAACTTTGACTTTCTTATTCATCTCCCTCTTTACCTTCTAATTACTATCCACCCATAAGAAATAGGAAATGAGAAAGGGGAGGTACAAGGAGTGAGAGAGAGGGATAAAGGAAAAAGAGCTAAATAAGGATTAAAAGGAAAATGAGAAAGTGATTTTTTGTCAGCCAAAGCGAAAGAGGACGAAATTAAGTAAACCAAAAAGAAAGAGAAAGGGAAAGAAAATAGTAAGAAAGAAGCCAGTATAAGAAAAGAGTATAAGAACGAAAATAAAAGATAAAGAGGTAAAGTATAATCACGAAAGACAAAGAAAAAGAGAAGTAAAAAGCACAAGAAAATGAAAGAGAAAGAGGGAAAATATAAAAGAAACAAGAGGAAGAGGAAGAGAAAATGAAAAATAAGAAGGGGACGGAGATAGGCAATGCAACAGGGGCACCAACGTTACTCGCCCAGCATAGGCCTATTAAATGAAGACTTGTACTACATGTGTCATCTTTCCTCCCCACCCCCCATCCCGCGTGACAGAGGAAGAGAGAGAGAAGATAAGGAGAAAGGAGAACACGGAAGGTATGATACGAGGTGACAGGATATGGGAGGGGGGAGGAAGGGAGGAAATGGGATCTGACAGGAAAAAACGGAGAGAGGACGCTGGAATGGAATGAGGAGAGAAAGGAGAAGGGACGAGAGAGGAGGAGAGGTGAGGAGAAATGAAACACTAAATGAGACAAAACAGATCTGAAATGAGAAAACTGTAACAAGAGATGATATTTTATTAATAATAAAGTAATTTGTGTATAGTCGTAGTTTCTCTTGTACGAAGCAACAGTAGAAGCAGCTGTAGTAGTAAGAGTAATAATTATGATAATAATAATAACAATAACAACAAGACAGAACACAACAATAATAGAGAGTAATCATTACTACTATAATTAGCCTAATAATAATACAAGGGAAAGAGAAACAACACAGACATTCAAGATATAACATAACCCGCCGTTTGGAATGCAAGATATTTTACGCACCTCCAATTTGCTATTCAGTTCAAAGCCAAAAAGAACACAACCCACGAAACAAACCCGCGAGTGCTAGACGAAGAACATCAAAGCAAAAAGGACCCAATAATTGTAGTGCACTGACAAATGTATAGTACAGACGAAGTGCAGTTAGATCGCCCATCCAATACCGCAACGAATTAGAAAGAAGTAACCTGTTGTAAGAACGGAAGAGGTAGCGAGGGTAGAATGAGATGTAGTCCCCGTGAATTTCGAGAGAGTAGATGAGGGTAATGAAGAAATAAGAAGTGATAGAAGAGAGGAGAGACGAACGAAAGATATTAGAGAGAGTGAAGTATTCTTTCCAAGAGGCAGAGGAAGGAATAGCGTCGTCTGATGGATATCAAATGTCAGTTCATTCATCTGTAGGAAAAAGCACTTCTTGTTATGTCTATCATGAGAGTCATAGAGTAAATATTCAGGTGGAAATGTATCGTGTCAAAGTCAGGGATCCACGAAAGATGTAAGCCGTAGTGCAAGTGGAATAATGTGAGATATATAACTCTTGACGATGGCGAAGAGAAAGAAAAATATATATAATAAAATTGTGCTATAATAGAAGCCAATACGAAGAGCCTACTGAGTATGAAACCACCTTATCTTAAGCCTGCTTATCTTATCGATCAAACCTAAACAGCTTCCTGATCATTCCGTCCAATCTGCAATCTTTTCTCTCTCTATATATATTAACTATAGTGCATATACGACAACTCCCAACATCCCCTCTCACACCTCTTCCTATCTCAAATCTACTATAATATTAAAACCACACACCCATCCATTCCTCCGTCGGCCAAGCGGCAAACGTCACTTCTCACCGAAGCAAAGAAAAACGCGTAAAATAAATACCCTTTTCCATGTTTACTTGGAAGAAGGCGCAAGTCTGAGGAGAGGGAGGAGGACAGAAGGTGAAAGAAGTGGCCGGAAGGAAAGGAGAAAAAAATAGGAGAATAGAATGCAGTTAATAAGTACGAGAAAGAGAAGATGAAGTCAGTGCCGTGGGAAACAACAAGACAAAGACAAGCACGATAACGAACTCGCACGCACTGTCAACAACATACATTAAATCGAATCTAGAATTTTTTCATTCAAGTCTCTATCGATTAAGCGATGTTGAACACCACGTCTATTGACAGTGAAGACTAAATAAGATCCAAGCCAAGATTATATATATATAAATAAGATAAAATGAATAAAAATAAAGAGTAACAGTAAACAGTGAAAAGCCGAATCTCGCCAATAAACACTTCTACAGTATATAATAAGTAAGCGTGATTAAAATAAACATAATTGGTGTTCTTCTTTAGGGATGTATCTTAAGGCGCAACCAACTCTGCCTATATTCCTGTCAAACATTACATATGTGGTTCGCTTCGCGCGTACCGAGAACCGCGTTACGTGAATGCCATAGCTGCCCGGAAAAAGATTTAATTATGGTATGTCAAAAGATACAAACCGAACGAAAGGCCAAAGCGGAGCGAATTATTGTCAGTGTGAGAAGAGGCGTACGAAGGAGAGACAAACTGCAATAATTGCCTTGAAGAATGACACGCAAGAGAACATCTACATGTTATGATCGATAGCAGCGAGAATAATATGACGCGAGAAGAATAAAGGAGGAGAATAAGAAAAGGTATAAGCCAGGAAGACCAACAAAATATCTACAAGACAAATTCAGCAGTACTGATAGCAGGCCCAGAGAATTCTAACCTTTATTCGATCTATTCATATATATATTGCGTACGCAGTTTAATCAAAAGGAGAAATAGATACCGACAGTCCTCCCTAATCCACAACTGAACATCAACAGTGACTGGTATTATGGTCTGTCTGAGATACGACAGGGAAGTCTTGAGAATACTTTTAAAAGTTCTTATTTCGTGTCTGAAGCGACATGACAAGTGAGTCTGAACAACGCACTGGGGCTTCCAAGTTACGGGACAACGGGTAAGAATGTGTGTATGGAGTGGGGGGTGCGTGTGTGTATGCGTGCATGCGTACTACCATGCGTGTTCATTTGTTTTCTTCATACATTTCAAATACGGTGCGGAAATAGTGCTTATCTTAATATAAATGTGGAAAATGGTATGAGAGAGATATAAAATCAACGCGTCGTGGGAATCATCAGCTCCACAGAAGAAGAATGATCGAAGACAGAAAAGAAGCTATTAGCGTGGCCGAGAAAGGACGAGAACACATGTAGAGAGCACTCAGATGAGTAAAGAGTATAAACATCCACCCTCATGCGGACACAGGCGAGTGATGCACAACTGTAGACATTGCAATCACGCGAGATTGTCTATCGATCGATGGAAGGGAGAGAGAATCTAAACGATAAAACGTTAGCCATATATATGTATAGTAGAGAGAACAACCACGACGCCAAAGATAGACCACGACGACAAAGCGAGAACAGGGGAATGACCAAATGGGATTTGCCAAAACCACACGTAAAGGCAAAAATCATGCAGCTTACAGAAGTGTCGATGAGAAGGGAAGAACTACCACATGCATTAGCGAAAGTAAGAAGTACATTGAGAGCAATCAACAAAAGCGAGAGAGAAGAACGAACGAAGCAAGCAATCCACTTGCCAGAACGAACTGGATCGCACGGACCCCTGTCCCCAGAGCGACACGCCTGGCCCCCACTGTCGAGCGCGTACCGCCTGTATGAGATGCGCCACCGATCACGTAAGCGACCGAGTGAATCTGACCTGAGTCTCAATCTCTTTCCTGAATGTACCGAGAGAGAAGCAACTCGAACAAGATTTCTGTAATTTGCTAATCCGTTTTATATAAATCTGAGACGAGAAGGGAATGGATCTAAATGCAATTACGAGTGTTGTAAGAAGATAACGGCTGAAAGACGATTTATGAGACTAGAAAAGAGAGCTCCTGCTGCTCTGAGTCTTCAGGCGCGAGGATCGAGCAGTTAGATCTATAATTCACTTCGTATCGCTGAAGATGTATAGAGAATGAGAAGAGAAAGAAAGAAAAGACACGAAGATGTCTCGCTCTGAGATATAGAAGAGAACACCGCAAGACACAGCAGAACCTGTTAGACTTTATACTAGAACACTAGAACGAGAATAAGCAGCTTAACCAACACGCTTTTGGTAACACCAAGAGAGAGAAAAAGAGAAATTAGGGAGAAACAGGAATAAGATGTATAGGACTATCGAGTGACACTTACAATATAATCGTATCCAAAGCTTTATTGACCTATAGAAGTGAATACAGATACCTTTTATTACCGAAGACAGAATACAAATACAACACAGTCACAATACAAAAATAACCATATATCAGTCAAATATAATTATAAACAAATATATAAACACAATAAATTGAAGAATAAAACTCTCACAGACATACGAGATACAAGAACACAGAACTACTCGTTATTCGTTACCTGTTGGATCTAAATAATATCTATCCTCATAAATCTATTCCGTCATAAACTTTCAGTATCAAACGACGGAGTGTATGTGTCACGGTTCTAACTATAGTTAGAACAAACATTCAGTAATCATAGCTTATGTTCTAAAATACAATTTAAGAGTTCATAGTGTGTGTATCCCGACAACTGTATGATATCAATATAGAATGGAATTTACGTTAAACAAACTAACTCCTAGCATCACACTGCTCAATAACATGTCTAATTAGATAATCCTTGTAAGAATGTGAAGTATGCTTCGTTATGTGTTAGTATACTGTGTGCAATCGCGTTCTCCTATAGCATTCGAGAAGTAATATCGCGTCGGGTCGCTAGATGAGAGCGAGCGTGTCCTGGGTGTCGATTGCGAGACGCCCTATTCGCATCCCTCGGTAGCCATGCCGCGTCTGCAGCGCGTTGCCTGCCATGCACGCGAGCGCGTCGAGCGAGTGGGCGTGGTGTGTGGGGTGTGTGGTGTGTTGGGTGGTGTGTGTGTTCCGCCGTCGTCTCCGTCCCGAACTGTCCCTTCTGTCATTATGTAGGTGGTACTGTTCAAATAGGCATTCACCAGCGCGAAAAGACCAATCCCGCCTTCACAGCACAGTAGATCTCGTGCCTCATCTGCTCAAACAACCATTATGGACACTCATCGACAAGTATGTTATATCAAGGACCATCAACTACTCTAGCGAGAAAAACGAATGAGCTCGACAACTAGAGGAGGTAATCGATCCTTAGTAGCTGTGCACTGCGACAACCTGTCTTGATATTCTCTATCAACACAAAATAGATACCTAATAATACGAAACATAGTTGCTCAATCACATATACCGTCCCGTATGTGTCGCGTTTACAATCCATGGCCTAGTCATCAAAACACATCAAATAAAATATAAAGACGTCTTTTATTTTAGTTCGTGAGTCGCATATCCTAACCTACTGCGCTTAACTTTAGTACTCTAATTGCCTTCGTTACACTATCCCCATAACTTCTGTCCATCAGACAGGGTACGACATCTCTCGACCAGGCTCCAATTGTTCAAGCTCACGAGCTGTCCATAAACAAGACCCTCTCTGCCTTCCTCTCATCCAGAGCATAGATGATACCGATACCATGTGGAGTGTATCCTCTGATCCTTATGACGGACCTACGTCCAGACCGTCTCTACTCCTGTCGTAAAGACCACAGGAAGTAAGCATCGCAACGTTAGAAGCCGAGTCTCTAGAAATTATGCCATAGTAGGCTAGATCTATTAGTGACGAAGTTCCCCTTCCCAGCAGGTTCTTGGGTTGACATGAGTCCAGAGGTATGAATAGATCTCTCTGACTAGTACGAATGTAGAAGACAAGAGACAATGTTACGTGAAGCACGCTAGTATTCCTAGCGATGTCGATACGTGAAGTGAAGAAATAGAAGTAGAGAGTACGTCCGAAGGAAAAGTAGAGGAGTCGCCTAGAGAAGGTTCAGAATAGAGTAAGTAGAAGAAGGTCGAAGAGTAGCGAAGAGAGAGGAAGGAGTAAAGTCGCACGCCTATATATACTAGAAACTATGTAAAAGTGTTCGCAAAAACTAGTAAGAAAAGAAGAGTGAGAAGCGTAGAGAGTAGAAAGAGTAATAAGCAAGTCAGAACGAGAGCTCTAGAGGAAGAAGAAAGGTTAGACAGTACAAGCTCTAAATTTGACATTCTTTAATAGTAAGACACTCGCTACAACTGGAGAAGTGTTAAGCGGTTAAACCAGAATAAGCAGTGTGCGTGTGACCATTTGCATCCTTGCGAACAATATCGGCTTCTACAACGTGTTGCCAGTGGTCATAACTGACTAAACGCAAATGGTCAATATAATAGTCCATAAGAATGTAATGTCTTGGATATCAAAAAACGAAGAAAAACACGAATTGTGCTAGTCACGAATCATCAAGTGATCTGGAAAATTACATGTAGTTCCTCATCGTGCGATCAGTGCCACTGCTAACTCTCTTCTCCTTCTGCACACTGTAGGTGTCCTTCCTGAGCTAGCACTCACAATACTATAATGCTACCCTATCACTATAATATAGGGGGCGAAAACCCCTATTTTCGGTTTTATTCATACTATATGGCCAGGGGTTTATTTTATTTTTAACATAATAAAGTTTAGTAAAATTTTGAGGTGAAATAAGTCTCTTATAATAATACCCTCACGATAATAACAACCCCTAATAATAACTTAGAAAGAGTACCAAAGAATATATCTAGATGACGAAAGTAAATATTACGTTAAACTTTAATGACGTCAACATAAATTATTATGACCTAATTGATATAAGCGAATTATTATACTTAAGAAATCGAGTCTGGGGAGCTTGTTAGCCAATAAACGTTAACGTAACATAACTCATTCGTGACGTCATAGATATCTAACCAATCACGCTTCTTCAATTTGTAAATACATATGGCGGAGGAGCTTCAAGAACGCAAACATACCGGTCATTATACCAAATTTTACTCAGGTATGGCATTAATATCGGTGTCGAACAGCCTTTAAATACAGAGTATGAGTGCTTAAGATTAATTTGAAGGAGGAGTGAATGACATCATGACTATTTGTTTCTGATTTGTGACATTTGTAAACAGAAAAGGCTGCATTTTCATACACAACCATTGTTTTTGATTTTCACATAAAGTCAGAGTTCAATATTACTGTAATGGATGCCATTCCTCTCATGGTAACATGGCATCCATACAAATGTATATAGTGCAATGTTTGCCGTTCGATCATCAATTCTTGTCCTTGTCCGGATACGAGATAATGTTTATTTTCAGATTCATATTTATTTTAATTTATTCTCAATATTGATATCCCAGAATTATAATGGGTATAGTTTCTGTTTCATACATCCATAAGGTACAAGCTAAACCTTGCCTTTGATGGACAGAAAAAAAGTTATATGTAAAAATTCCGTCTGTGGTGATTCCTATCCTCCAGCCAAACCATTTTTTCAAATCCTGAATAACTGTAAGCCAAAATAGGTAATTGTTATCAAGAGCGACACACCCTCCATAGACTAAGTGCCAAAACGGGATATCATGCCAGTCTGTAGAGTATTATTCTCGCGCAGAATATTTTATTTTTTTCATGCGCGGAAAACGTCATTTTGTCTTCATTTGTGTGGATGGATCTGCAGATGGATGTTGAAACGAGTGCGCGTAAAGATCAAAATAGTTTTATGAATGGAAGATGATTTAAAAAAGAACTAAATATGCACGGAAAGTTACCCAAGAACTACATTGGTGCCTATAGAATTTGACCAAATAATTTTTGCATGGGGAACGCGTTCTCCACACAGACCAAACTCTCCAGTCTGAATATCATGTAAACCCAAACACCCAACTGAACTTTTCCTACCTTGTATTCATTCCCTAGATAGGGGGGCAAGCCCCCTGTACCTCCCTTTATGAGCACTTCATGCAAGTTATAGAAAACGGACATTAACCCACTTGTGACAGGTGTCACATATGTGATGCCCAAAATAAGATCCATGGTCGGTTGTTCCACTGGTTCGATGCTAGATCGGAGCTTGTGCTCTGATTTGTCTTTGGCCTGATAGCAAGAGAGTGCATTATGGTACCAGGGAAATTGTATGGTAAAATATGAGTAATAAACAATGGTTAATATATAATCAATATATTGCCACCCCCACTCCCCCTGGGAGCCTGCTTCCCACTAACCCCATCCTGAGCAACAAAGAATCCGCTTGTATGTACAGCAGGATACCATGTAGGACACACTCGACAATGGGTGCTCCTGCATGTTGGTCGTATGCTCTACCCTGCCTTGAATATGTGGAGTATTGTCGTGCATTGCTAGGGTTGAGCGGGGAAGCAGGCACCCAAGAGGGGGGTTGCACAGCCCCCTGCACTGGACTATAATGATATATTATATGTATATTTTGTGTATACTTTTTAAATTTTACCCCACAATCTCACTAGTACCTTTCATGCTCTTCCCTGCTAACAGGGCCAAGAATGTGGGGATTTGGGGAGTTTCCATGACATGTCCCACATATTTGGTTAGTAGAGAGTGAGTGAAGTCCATCAAACAATTACCAAAGGCTTTTTTTTATTCATACAGTAATGTTTGTGGATCCCCATGAGTGGCAGGAGTAATAGATACAGAGGGTGTGGTTACATTTAGCTGTACTTTCACTTACATCATTTTTGATAGAAAATAACAACAGATTATGCAATTTACACCATGAATAATTGAAATCTAAAATAATAATTGCAAGGTTGAAACAAAAAAATTACCGTATAATGTACTAATATCACAAGTCAACAAGTCAGGGTATAGTTCCAGTTTCTTACATCCTCATCATCGTTATTGGAAGATAATACTGATGGGGGCACTTGGCCAAATCCACCCTTTGTTTCCACCTCTGAGGATCCCTCATAGCAATCCACCAGGCAGGGACTCTGCTCATCTTGAGCTCCTCACTACAGGTTTGATCAATCTGCCTGAGCCATGACTTCCTAGGCATCCCACAGGTCTTCACCCGGAGCTGTCTCGTACAGAGACAACCTGGTGGATGTATAGCCTTAGTTAGTGATCAAGGATTGTGCAAGTAACAGGTCGTGTGCCAGTTTCATGGTGCAACTGTTGGTTGGACACGTGGTCCCGTCAATAGTACCCCATGATCCGGTGCAAGGACCTATTACAAAAGGCTTCAAGACAAGACTCCAAGGCACAGGATAACATTCAGGTTTTACTACTGTATAGTAAAACTGGCATTATCAGGGCCTTGAAAACACATAGCATGGTCCTTATGCATAGGTACCAGTAAAGAAAGAAAATAAGTCACAACAAATACCATACAGAAAGAAAGTCTACTGTAATCAGGTTAGGGACTGGGGACAAAGCTCTCGGGTTAGGAAGGATTTTGGGTCTTAGGATGAAGTTTGTGGATTGTTAGGAGTGTTGGCTGAAGTAATAGGGACTTAGTCTCAAAGGGGTATGGTCACTTCATAAACATTTAAGAATATTTTCACTCATACCCTGAATCAGTCATTTGTAATGGAAAACAACAGATTCAAGCATATTACACTGAATGCAGCAAGTGATAGTGCTTTGGTAGTGTCACTCATGCAGTAGATAAGTTTGTATGTCCATTTATTTAGCTAGGAATTCATTGCAGATTTAAAAGTCTAAGTCCTAACATTGTCTTCACCTCAGTATCCATGGCAAGATAGAGCTGAAACTGAGGAGCATTTAGTGGACTTAGGCTGTGAATGGTGCTTTCTGCAATCTTTTTCCTTTATTTGTGGCATTACTGTTTGTGTCTAGATTGTTTCTTGTACTGATGACTGCAACTTTTTGTCCTCTACAAAAATATCTTCTTCAAATTACCCAAGATTAGTGCTTCCATACCATAAAGATTAATCAATATAGAAATGCACTTATTGCCAGTATGCAGTGTATGAAAATAATATAGAGCTAACATATTAGATGAGATAAAGGCGGGCAATTGCATCTGAATTATTTCATGCAGTTATATGTGCTTTATTCTAATATTAAAATTTTGTTTTAGGAAATTGGTTCCAGAACAGGATTTTTTTCTCTCCCTTCTTTTTCTTCTTTTTTGCATAATTATATTGGCAGTGTATATTTACATAATGAATCCACTAAAAAAGGGAAAAATCAAAAGACACTCATAAAGAGAGGAAAAACTATACTCAATGATATATGAAATGACCTGCACAAAATAAGAATAACATCAGAAATGAAGAAAATAGATCATGACAAATGCTGCATATAGGCAAAGTCCAGCCTTGCAGTGAATAATTTACTTTTATGGTAATTCTGCATAAATTGCCTTTGAGCAGTTTGGTTGTAAAGTCACAAAGGATCATTGTCACTCTTTTAAAAAGGCCCTGTACTATATTTCTCTTTCAGATATGGGAAATATAGCATTTGGGTAGGGGTCTTAGATGTGAAGCTCATGGGTTAGGAACATTTTTGTTTCATATGGCAATGTTGATGGATTCCCAGGACTGCCCCAGGCTTGTTGGCTGGAGTAATAAGGAAATATCCCCGTATTGCAACAAATATTTAAAGGACCATCAAAGAGTGCTCTCTCTTGGTAAGCTCTCAAGTTGCATTTTTACAAGAGACCAATGAAAACAGCAGTTGGTATGACTGTTAACTTTTTTTCCGGGGATTGGCAAATGTTAAAAAATAACCATGCTCGGAAAGCTCTGATTAATGTGCTTGAGTATTTATATGAAATGTGTTTTGATGCTTATTCTGCTTGCTGAATGCAATTATTTTATCAAAATATTCTAAATCAATATAAAATTCTAAAATCATGTGAAATTAATGAGTCTGTAATGAGCATACAGATGTTATCTATAAAGACAATTTTAAATGCACTCTAACTATGCTACAGTTTGCTTCAGGTTTGTCTATCTGCTAGTGTTCTAAGGGTAATGCGAAGACACATGCTTGGATGTGCCAAATTTTTCCATGATGGCATATCCCGTCACCTGGCCCTCTGCCAAATTTTCTTATGACATGGTAATCACATCACCCAGATCCAGTGGGTTAAAGTAAAGCATTGAAAAATATCTAGGGATAAGAAAGCTTTCTTTCAGAGTGGATGATACTATTGTTATTAACCTTGATTTTGTCCCATGTATTGCGGTAGTATGATATTTTTAGAAATATTTAGTATAATAGACCAGAAAAAGATAGTGCTACATCAGATTTATTAGGTTATTTACTATGTTATAGTCATTTTAATGCATCAGCTATCATAAATAAGGAATTGAGTTTGGTTGTATAGCTGGGATACCATCCCTTACAACCTTCCCTTAAACTGTCCAATAATTGGAGAGTTAAGGATTAAGGGTATGGTGTGATCTTCTAATATTATTAAGGGATGAGGGACACTTGAGGGCCCCATTAGATGTATGATAGAGGGATAGATGGATGATAGTCTCAGTGGGGTGCAGTTACTCTGTAAACTATTGCCATATTGGCTGTTTGCTGTTCAACTCCACCTCAAACTTGCTGTAGTCTGCAGTAGAATGCATACAGTGTACTGTTATGATCCAGAGTTTCTGAACATGCTCCCTTTCTTAACACCTCCACCTGTCTGTGCAGTGGGTTTCATAAGGCAGGTGGGTTGGTAGAGAGTGGTTTGCAAGTAAGGTATTGGGATGAGGGTCACATTATATACAGTCCAAAGAGTATTGATTGCCAATCTCTAAAGTCTATGAATGTTCATTTCTTCAAGAATCTGACAACTCAGAGAGCTATTGTAAAACTTCTGTAGGCATGATCACTGTTTCCCATTTTATAGAAAGAAGAATATATCTGATATGATCCTTCTGTTTGACACCAGTGACTTTCCATGCCTGCCATTTACTGCCCTTCAGTGCCTTATCAGACCTATTTGCAGTGACCCCAAAACCACTTAGTTATATAGAAAGAAAAATATTCTAGCCCTGAAGGAGGAAAGGTACTTTAAAGAAAGTTTGATACCATACAGATTTGGGAAAGGCCACTTGACCAAGGTACAATTTCCCAGCATAAGCCCTATGCCAGACCCAGAAGTAAGACTCTTGCTGATTTGGTACCTAAAGCAAATTGTGACACCCTGCTATTGCAGGTAGGCTAAATAATGAACAGCATCTTTAGATGCAGTTTTTTGAGTATTGGCCTGGAAAGGTCTACACTTCACTTTTGACAACTGTGTGTGATGAAGGTTTATTAATCTCTGATGGAGTGCAGAGACTTCAGCATTGCATCATACAGTACCATTCTAAACAGTTGTCAAGGATATGTGAAGGATTTCTTATCACGAGAGTGGCAGGTAGTTTTTAGTATAGGATAACCTTGACTTTACAAAAAAGATATATATTTTGATATTATAAGCATGGATCATGTTTTATTTTTCATTGCAAGTCAATATTTTCTGTGGGAATAGCCAAAAAGCCCACCAATCCATCTTTAATAGCTTTATTTTAGATTAGGGCAACCACTACACCTTTTGGCACTCCAGCAAAAGCCAACAACCTTGCACCATGTATACTCTACCAAGATAGAGCTTGTTAAACTCACTAGCAACATATTAATATGAAGGGAACCAGTCCAGGAAGAATGTACCTATTAGAGGTATGTTGGCCTTTGCTGAAGTGTTAAGGCTGCAGTGACTGACACTGCACCACTAAAGGTGCAGTTCAACTGGTCTTGTGTATGTGCAGGTCTGGCTGTAAATGCGGCTATCTCAGCTGAATCGGTCACTTTGGTGCAAAACCTTGGGGGGCTGAGGGGAGCCAGCGATAATACGAACAAGAGTATCTTTTTCCTCGGGTATCTCTGGGCTTTCCAGAATGCAATTAAAAACTGTCTGAAATTCGCTTAAAGAAATTATCGATATCTATAAAGTCAACGAAAGTTAGAGATTTTATATAAAACATTTAGACTTAATAAAGAAATAAGTTTAAAAAATCATTTTTATTACCAAAAACAAATCTACAAGAAATGGCTAATTTGAGACTGAGGATCTATACTCACATCAATGACCCCTCAGAGTAGTTTTAATAATTTTGAATCAGTAAATAACTTTTTGTGCTTCTTTCTTAAAGAAAATATACACCATGAAACATGAAACTATAGTGAAATAGAAAAAGTCCTTGTGCTCCATTTTGCTCAAATGAGAAGTACTATGCAAAGACTTATTCAAGTGAGAGGCATGTGCTATCTATTACGGCGGTTCTTTTCACAGTTGAAACACTACATCTGGCTAGGCACTCAGACACAAGTCTGGTCCTAGACAAAGATAAGGCCAGTTGAACCGCGCCTTAACAGGCTGTAAGTAAGATTATAATTTTCCCAGCCTATTGATTCTCTTCCTTTAGAAGCTTCTATTAGTATTCAGCATTGTTTCGAACTTGAGAGCTTCCTCTTAAGGCACAGCAAAGAAAAATCCTGCACATCCCTGGCTAGCTTTCTGTGGTAGGTATGACCTCAGCCCATACAGTGATAACATGCTCCTAGCATTTTTTATGTTGACTGCTCACCAGAAGTCCCTGGCAGAATTAAGCTCAACATCAAAACTAGCGTCCGCCTGATGTAATAAGCCTTGAGAGGTGAAATGAAGCCCTGGCTGTTGAAGTGGTGTGTTATGAGACTGGAAAATAATATTAATGTTCCCAGTTCATTGATATTTGATAAATGAGCAAGAGCATTATCCAACACAAGGATGGTTTTGTTTACTGTTTTTCTTGAAGAGTGACAAGTAATTCGCAACATAAAAGAGAATATCAAAAGATGACCCAAGTTTTGGTGTTTGTTTCCCACACCACTAGCAGTGTTGACTTGTGTATACCCTTTAGTGCACATGGGTTCTCTGTAGCTATTGTGTCAAAGAGCATAAAGAGTGTTTTTTTATTTACCGATAATGATTGGGCTCAAGCCTCATGTCCCCATCAGATTTATCGTGTTTGAGCTCAGTAGTTAAGGCTAACTGTTGGCACTTTTCCTTCTCCTTCAGATCCCTCTGATACAATTGACTGTAGGAACTCCATTCCTCTTTCCAACTTCCCTTGACCAGGTTTATACCTTTGATTATGACCATACAACTCCATTTCCAATAATAGTCAGAGCCTTGGGTGTACATAGACTCGGAAAGTGTAATTGTATGTAAACCAGTGATATGGCTTAAGGACCACAGCTGAGGTAGAGTAAGAAAATTATCTTTATTTAATGATAGATCCTCAGGATGTATCACAATCAATATAGCATACTTTAGTGGTATATGTTCCTGCCATATTCAGGAAAGGACTTGAATCATTTGTTGGGAAACCCAGGCAAAATTAGCAGAATGTAGCTTTCAATATGACTAATAGTTGATCTAACACTATTTTGATTAGTCATTGTTGCTAAATGAATTAAACAACATCTGGAAATTGTAAATACCAGGAGATGGCTCTGTGAAATCACAGTCTGATATAGGGTGAAAGCTGAAGCAGTTACAGTGAGTGTTGTATTGCTGCATTAATTAACTTCTTTATTTTTTTCTTTTGCCCCTTTTACTTATTTTTAAACAATTTTGATGAATGTTGATAATTGCTTAGAATTAAGTACTTCTTACTGGAATTAAAAGACTTAGATTATATTATATGATATGTTATTGGTTTATTACATTTTTCCCAAAGTCATCTCAGTGATGGCACTCTGAACTCTCATATTCCTCTCTGCCTCCCCCCTGCCCATGGCACCCAGTTTGAGAACTACTGGTTTAGTAAAAAAAAAAAAAAAAAAAAAAAAAAAAAAAAAAAAATCTACAGATTTCTAACTGTTGATATCTTCTCTTAGGAACAGGACAGTCCTAGAATCCAAACAACATGGACTACGATTCTGATGACAATGAGGTCATTGAATCTGCCACTGTTGACCTTGGAGAAAAAGGTGGCCTCTCTTCATGTGGATATTGGTTAGTTTTTAGGAATTTTGATTGGTGTTTCTGTTTTGCTTTGTGTCATTAATTTCCTTAAATGTTTTTTTTTTTTTTTTTTTTTTTTTTTTTTTTTTTTTTTTGTGTGTGTGTGTGTGTGTGTGTGTGTGTGTGTGCTCTGTACTGTATCAAACATTATTAAAAAAATGATTTAATGAATGCAATTTTAGTTTAGCCTTTTTGTTTGAAGATAATAGAATTATCAACTTTGTATAATGGCAGAAATTTTGACAATTGAACATTATTATTTATATTATCTACCCATCAGTGGCAAGCTCCGAAACCTTGTGATCGTAGAGCTGATGTGTTGGCAGTGTGGTTCCTGGTTCCATGAATCATGTATCACATACCAACTTGGCAAATTGGTACCATTTATGCTAAACTACACCTTTACATGCAAGAACTGTTCAACAAATGGTGTCGAATCCTTCAAGAAGACACAAGCCCGTTAGTAGTTTTCTTTCAGTATTTGAATATGCATATTTGTTGATTCTGTGGACCATATGTTTTGGAAAGTTTTGTAGTATTTATGAAATAGCATATTAGTACCATCTTTTTTTTTCTCTTTTTTTCTTTTTAAACAGAGCTGCGAGACATGTGTGTAACAGCCCTGGCAAACCTACAGCAACAAGCTATGGCTAAGGAAAAGGAAAGTCGATCAGGACCTTACCTTTTTAGTCTACAGAGAGACATCATTCCCTTCCTGGAACAACATTGGGAGGCCCTGACCACTGCAGCACGACGTACCACTCAGTCTTGGCATGCTACTGTAAGTTTGCTTTTCTTTTTACCATGATAGGCCTGAATTAAAATGACAAGGAGGACATTTTATGAATTTCTGGTTCCAGGAATGCTGAAGTTGA
The DNA here is from genome assembly GCF_003789085.1 of Penaeus vannamei. Taxonomy (NCBI): domain Eukaryota; kingdom Metazoa; phylum Arthropoda; class Malacostraca; order Decapoda; family Penaeidae; genus Penaeus; species Penaeus vannamei. The sequence continues at coordinate 126,787 of NW_020870493.1, read as the reverse complement.
TGTATCTGGTTTGGTTCATATAAAGCTGTACCTTACTTTTCCAGAGGTGATTATTCAGGTTTTTTGTTTTTTGCATTAAAAGAAAATAATTGATGTAAGCTATTTCTTAATACAGTTGCAGAGAATTCTGATGAAAGAGGTAGATTCCTCTTTTGCTGTAGAAGAAACAAGGAAGAGTGGGGAGCCAGGCCCACACCACCCTTTCTTTGGTTTGCTCACCTCGGACTTGACGCTGATTCGGCCCATAGCAGACACCCCTGGTGGGTGGAGGTCCCCTCTCTCCGGCTCCTGTACGTATATAATCCCCCCTCTGACCCTATTGCCACCACCAAAATTCACCCCTCATGTCAAGCACCCTGTATCTCTGATGGCTTTGCCTCCATAGGGTGTTAAACTCAGATCATTAAGACTAGGAAAGGGTGGGGAGGGTAGGCAGGATGTGTTTTGAGGCGTATTGAAAAGACATGGAGCATAGAAGAGAAAACTATAGAAATAAAGATTATTTGAAAAAAAAAAAATTGTTAAATGAATGTTAGGGAGTTCATTATTGGTAACAATTCCCAATTCTTTTTTTATATATAGATTTTAATCTTTTCAAAATCTATTCAATCTTAATTTCTGAAGATAGATATGAAAAGAGCAATGTGAAACAGTGACAGGAGTTTGGGTGGAATTATTTTGGATAATGACTGTATGATGAAATTTTAAAGATCACTTAGAAAAAATAGTAATCAAAAGCTCTCTCCATGATGCAAATTATCCATATGACAAACTAGTTTAACACCCTGAGCATTAATGAATCATGTATCACTCAGCAGACACTTAATTGCTTATGCTGGATCCAGCGAGACAAGGCTTTCCGTGCTGGCTTAATGAAACCGTTATCTTGGAATGTGTCAGTCAAGTCATTGAAAGACACCAAAAAGACCAATCTTTTTGTATTGTGTTTACTTTTTCATGTGCTTGGTAAAAGGGATCAGTATTTGGAGTGCTTGTTTCACTGCTTCAGCTGTCTGGCATTTTGTTAGTTTTATTGGATGTAGGTATTATCTGTCCAGGACTTTGGACTGATTGTGTAAAAAGAGTTGTCTTGTAGAGGGCCAGATGTAGCCTTTTGATTGGGAGTTGCTTGTTATTAGATATAAACTTACTGCAAGATGTAATGTTTATACAAATGATTGTTCTTCTTAAACTAATAAAAGCAAGGACATTGAGAACCAAACAGCTTGAATTTGAACATGTTGATTTGTATAACCAGCTGGAAAAGTTACATTTATTGGAATGAACCCCCGTAAATCTGCATAAAATTTCCTACAATTACCATGACCATAAGTGTTTGGGTCTTTGTCTACCATCGACAATAGACACTGTTATCCAGGCATTGTGACACAGATATGAGCTGTTATGCATGGTTATATGCATAATTGTTTATGGAGTTTCATATATTATCAAATGCTAATGTTAAGTGTTTATCAGTGTGTATAGTAATGTTGGAAGAATAATTCTGAGCTACAAGTTTTCCATCAGGCAATGGATTTTAATCTATATATGTAGCCAAGCACCCAGGACATCTGATTGTTATCTATATTTACAAAGAATTTTGCAGTGAATGAAACAACCATTAAAAGAAAAAATCCAGAGATAGTCAGAGCAGTCTTAAGCAGTTTCACAATTTTGCCAAAAGTGACAAATGATGAAGCAGAATGCAGCACATGGAGAGTCAATGAGCTGAAACTTAAGAGCATCGGCTTGATGGAAGCCAGAAATATATATGTAATAAAGGTCAAATACTTTATTCATCCATGTATTTTTTTATATCAGGATAATTTTACAAGATTTCTTTATATATATATATATATATATATATATATATATATATATATATATATATATATATATATATATATTATATGTATATATACATATATACGCATATAAATTATATGTATATATTATATTTATTTATTTATTTATTTATTTATCTATATTAGTCATTTTGTAAATAAGTTTATATATATAAAGATTCTGTATATAGATATGAATTAATCTCTGATCATAGTATGATAATAGAAAAAAGTAATGTTACCCTTACAGTTATATAAGAAAAGGCATTAGAAGTCTAGAGAGGATGCCATCATTCATATATAGAAAAGATGTATTTGAAAAATAGCTGATATTATAATAATTTTTGTATTAAATACAGTCAAAGAAAATTATGGAAAATATGTTGTAAATACTAGAAAATATATACCAGTACTTTCTTTTCTGGCTCTAAGGAAGTTGCATTGTTGGGAAGTCATTCAACATTACTGAACAGCCATGTAATTGTTCCCCCACTTTCTATTCTATCTTATATAGACTAATGAATATACAGATTCTAATTAAGTTGATAAAATATGTGTTGATGCTTGAATGTTCTAACTCTAGTTTGTGTTCACTAAATGTTTTCTGATGTTTATATCCTGATACTTAGATGTTTAACAGCATGACTAGGATCACACAGACTTCTAATGTTAGCTTTGATGGAAGTGGAAAACTTCAGTTGAATAATGTGAAGTTTGAGGACTAATGCTTCCAATATCATTGATTGATTTCCTCAGCTTATTATGTTCACAATAAATACAAACAGAATTATGGCTCATCTTGGATCCTCAGAGCTTTGATATTTTTTACTCTGATGTGGAGAAACAAATGTTTGCAGTTCTGACCTGACCTCATGAGAGCCACACGGTTGTGAACATGTCTTTGTCGTCAGAGGGAAAAAAGGAATGGATAAAGGAGGCTGTAGATTTGAAGGCTCCATTCCCTGTCCATCCTTTTTCTTTTGTTTTTCTTTTTTTCCTTTTTTCTAACTATTAAAGTTCAACAACCAGCCTTTTGTAAACACTTGGTGTGTGAGCGGGTGAGAGGGGTCACCAGGAGCCGGTAAGATGCTTACTTGTATCTTTATGTTGTCTATGCTTGTGCATAAACTTAATGGGTGTAATATTTGGAGAGCTTACTGAGGGAGCTTCTGTGGTCATGGCTGTAGTAGATGGTTGATTTATGTTGTTTAGAGTTAGTGAAAATGAGTTGATGAATGTAGAGCTCATTCGTATTGTTCTATTTGCAAGCTAGATTACATACTGGTATTATGCTTCATGTTACAGAGCTCAGATCAATTTTTTATTTCTTTATTTTTAGAGACTCATGTTTTTGTTCCTTGTTTTTGGATATCTTATACTTACTTTTGATACTGTTGTGTTTAATATATGTAATTGCCCTTGAAGTAATAGAATTGCCAGGAAGTAGGTGATTATTCATACCTACAAAAGCTTTGGGAATAGCATGGTGCACTCTGAAATTTTGCTGCAGTATTTCACCTGTACAATCCCATTCTTGCTTTTATGTGATAACTAATTTCAGCTAATAGAACATAATAGAAAGGATTGCCACCTACAGCAATTGGGTTATGGCAAGCTTTCTAATGTATTGTGTCAGTTGTTATTATACATCAGCCAAAAGTGGGAACAGAATTGCTGAATATACATTAAACTGACAATGACTTTTGTGCTGAGGATTACTTGTTTTTATCTTTTCATTTGTATCATGACTGCTATTGCCACCAATATTATTTTGATTTATTTAGTTTTTTTTTACTGTATTAGTTTTATATTTGTGTTGTATCTTTTAAGAATTCTATAAACTTCTTTGTTTTTTTTTTTTTTTTTTTTTTTTTTTTTTTTTTTTTTTTTTTTTTTTTTTTTTTTTTTTTACATCTTTATTGTATTTCATGTATTCCTTGTTGTGTTTACTTTCTTAGTCTGTGATATTTGTTTATTATTCTTTTTAGCTTGTACTTGTATATATTTTTCTTTATTCCACATTATTGTTTTTTATCAGTTGTCGGCATTGTTCACTCAGATATATATACTTATCTATTGATCCTTGCCTATTTTATTTCTGTAATAATTTCTGTAATCAACTGGTCTGCTATTAAATTGCTTTGTCAGTTTGATTATATTTTGGAGTTTGGAATTATTTATGGCATTGACATTTTACTGTTGTACAAGATATTGTTTCATAATACAGATTTACAAATTGTGGTCTACTGTTTTTCATTTAGGAACACATTTTGATTTGATATGTCTGTACAGATCAACAGAATTATTTAAATAATGTCTAGAATCTTAAGACATATTAATAAGTTGTATCTTTTATAAACAAGTTATCTTTTTGTATATGAAGGGCAATTAGATATATCAACCTTACCATTGCCTTAAAACATTTGGTCATTCTATCTTTGCTTTTTGGATTTCTTCTTATCTATTTTTCTTTCCTGCTTCTTTCTTATTTTTCATTTTTTCATTTTTTGAGTTTTTAATTTCCTGCATGTGATTTATTTCACTGCACCACATTCAAAGCATGCAATCTGTTGGGGTTCTGCTTTTTTATTCTTTTTTCATGTTTTTCTTTTCTCTCAATTACCCTTTTCTCTATTTCTTTTATCAACAAATTGAATGCTGCCAAAAATTACCCCCCCCCCCCCACTCACATTCTGCATTTACTTGATTTTAGGCCATATTTCTGATGTTAGCATAGAAAATGGCACAGAAGGATTTTTGTATCAAAAGCTGGCAGGAATTTTAATCAGGAAACTTTGACACCTTTTTGCTGATTTTTGAGTGTTGGCATCTGTCTCTCTTTTGACTAGTTAAAGTGGCTTCTGTTGAGGTGTGAGAAGAGATTTTGAGATGGGCACACTTATGTAGATGTGAGGAAATTAATACATGGATGCATGCATGATTGATGTGTTTATTAGCTTTTATTATTATTTATTTATTTATTTATTTTTGTTGTTTGGGATAATATAACTTTATTCTTTTACAACAATTGTTAGATGTGAGCACCTGTATGCACAATAGGGAAAAGAGTGTTGCCTTTGACACTTTATTTTTTTATGTTATTATACGTGAGTACAGTTTGTTGGATAAGCACAGGTTTGGTCTTTGGTTCACCACAGAATACTAGGTGACATGAGATTTGTTCACCTATAACTCATTGATGCCTAAGAGTGTCTTTATATACTTAATTATTGATGTTTAATGTAATGTGTGTGTGTTTGCATAAGTAAATACTTCATCATATGTTTACAAGAATGTTTGAATTCATATGTGTGTGTGTGTTTTGGGCACAAGTGTTTTCAGACACAAGGGTAGAATATATTCAGAATGCCTTGTAGAAAAGAAAGTTCATGAAACTAATCAGCTAAGTAACTATATGTAGTATTAATTATATTTCCATATGTCTGTATAATTTTCCCCTTAGTCAGTTAAACATTGCTGATAATTAACGGTAGATGCTTTTTTCATTGTTTGCATCAATGTTATGAAGTCTTTGTACAGTCAGTATTATGGTAGCTTGATCATACCCTGCCATGTGCATGTAATGTTATTTCATAGTCAGTTTGGTTATCATAAATTTTTCAAGTAGATGATGTGTAGTTTAAATATGTATCAAAGAGCATCTTGTAAAGGAGAGAATGTTATCATATTATCTTGCATCTTTCACTAGAAGTAGGCACAGGAGCTGCTAAATGGTAAATACAAGAAATTATTTTCATTATTTGGTTTCAGATTCCTGGGGTAAGGTGACTGTGAAGATCATAATAGAATGGGCCTCTTTACAGTTTGATTTTGTGATTTTCATAAACCTGCTTATTTTCCTGGGAATTTGGGATATTATGGGGGTGATGACACACTTTTTGGAAAAGTGTCCTTCAAGTCCTACATGAAATTGCCCTTTTCACTAGAACAATGATTATTAGATATTTTCTGAATAATAGATGGATTAACACCCTAATATGTATTGCTTTTTATCATTAACATGTTTGATAGGTTTGACAATGGGTATTATTAATTTGCGCTTTAATTGATTTCATAACTGGGCAGAGACGGCAAGAAATATTTTAGTGTAATCATCGCTGATGTTATTGCATGTTTGCATTCAGGTGCATGTCAGTTTCTAGCACACTCAAAGCTGTTTTGTGAAGTAATGCAGTATGGTTAATTGTCTTTTTCCTCACAAGTCAATCTATTTATTATTTGCTTGATTGCCACTGCATTAAAGCTCTTAACCAAAACTAACAGTTATGAATACTTAAAAAGAAATTGATATGTTTTTACATTGAATATTTGATTACTCCAGGGATTGAAGTAGCATGATTATGAAGCTGCACTAATACAGCTTTCACGTTGATGGTTCCTTTCACACAGCTCAACAGCAGACAAGTGTCAAGGGGCGGGGAGCTAAGCGAAAAATGCCAGACACAACTGCCGGCAACAAGAAAGCACGAGGGGACATGCCTGCGCCCAAGTTACATGGATACCCTGTTGACCACCCTTTCAACAGAGATGGTTATAGATACATTCTTGCAGAGCCAGATCCTCATGCACCCTTTAGGTAAGAGTGTCAAGGGATTGAAATAGCATAGAGATACTTTGGATTGATGGGTATTTTGCATCTGAATAGAAAGGCCCATACTTCTACAGGCTGAAGTGCAATTGTCAGTGCATTAGCAAGTATGTGTATTTGTATTTTATATGTGGATTTTTCCTTTGCATATCAATAGCTTCAGTTATGATACAAGAAAAACATACAGTTTATACACTGGAACTTTGCAGACAAGAGTTTGATGAGAGTAGTGACTGGGCAGGCAAACCTATTCCTGGGTGGCTTTACCGGGCTCTTAGTCCAGGCGCTGTCCTTCTGGCCCTCCATGACCGTGCACCTCAACTCCGTACTGCTGATGACCGGCTGGCAGTAACAGGAGACAAGGGATACTGCCTCATCAGAGCAACTCATGGTTTGTAGAAACAAAGTTCACTTATTTAGTAAGGTACTCATTGTGTTATTCTTTTTATTTGCTATTTACTCATTCTTCAATTTATATATTTCTTTTAATCATACTTTGATTTTCATAATCACAAGGCAAAATGTATTTTTTGTGACTTAATACATGCACCATGGTATGTCTAAACAACTGTCTGGCCCAAGTGATGGCCCTGTTATTACACAGTGCCTGTTTGACTAGCCAAACAGGATAGTTTAGTAGTTTAAACACATTTTATGGTTTATTTGCTTATTATTACCAAAAGTAACAAAAAAAATAAAGTTTGGAGGAACATCTGATAGGTAGTAGTGAAAAATGTAATCCCTGTAATGACTATGATACTACTAAATGCTAGGATTTCACCATGGCCTTGCTGCATGCCATCCACAGTGTCTGATATATGAAAAGTTATACCATATGGCTGAATTGCGCCATGGTATCATTTGACACCATTTACAGTGCACCATTAAATACCAGCCATGGTGCAACCAAATGCACCATGGCATCACAACATGCCATCCACAGTGCAGAAAAATTATGCCATGACATCACTTTATGCCATTATGACTTCAGTCATATTGCAACTATGTTTATTGTTCTTCTAAATGTTCATGTTCTAAGAATGGCTTGAGTTACCATCCACTAACAGCACGATTGCAAAATGATAATGTAACCAATACACTATTACATGCCATCTCTGGTGAATAGGTTAGGTTTAATCTCAAGCTTATTCTTTCCTTATTCCCACAAGGGTATGGAACCAACTTTGATTTTTGTATAAGTAAAACCCAAAGTGTTTTCAAGTTCATTTAGTCTTTTGGTAATGGCTAGTTACTGATAGAAATTAAAGGTTGCTAAGAGTAGATTTACTTTTATTTTTTATACTAATCGGTATATTTAGGGTTTCTCATGTAAAAGTTTTATGAAGACAAGGATGAAATTAGCTATCATTAGTTTTTATGCAATGCTGAAATCACCTTCTTTTAATAGTGCTACACGTTATATGATTATTTTCTGAAAACAACCATATATGGGGTGGTATAGTTTATTATGCCAAACAATCTTCTTTTCTAATGATATCTATTTTCTCTAGTATTGAGAAAGTTGGCAATAACAGACACAGACTTACATATACTAAAATCTTTAATCCTGTGTGTTTAAAGGACTATAGTACTCAAGTTAGGCAGATTCAGTATAACATTTATTTTTTAACAACCTTTTATATATAATATATGAAAATCATCTTGGAGCAAAATGGTAAGGGGAATTGGGGGAGCTGCCATCAATATGTTATTAACCTGTTGGATCTGGTTACATCATTGAAATCACAGTAGTGGGTTAAGTGAGTAGCCAACATCCCAGGCATGTGGTGCATAGGCCGGGCATGCACAAACACCCACGAGTGGGGACAAGACTCTGTGCCTCCCCTTTGTAAAATTTTTTTTAGCTTTATCGCTATTTTCCAATGTCCATATTTGTCATTTGATTTGCTTTATCCAGATGACAATAGCTTATTTTCCTTGCACAGACTCCATATCATCTCTGTATGTAGTAAATAACTTAGTGCAAGGGGGGGGAAATGTGGAACATTTGGTTATCTGCATCTTGTTTTTTTGTAATTTTCAATTTTATGTAATACAACCTGCGCCGCCAGTCACAGCGGCCATTAATACCGAACGCTGCATGGAAATGGCATCCTCTCTAGAGGTGGCGCTCTTCCAGTTTCAAAACTTTACCACGCCAGTTTGACACCAGTCAACATCATGAAACCAGGCTTATTTTGTTCCTCTATGGCCAAGGAGTCACGGTTAAAATGCATGACTTATAGGTAGCACACATTGTGCTGTAAAATTGTCTTTTGACTGTGTAATGTACCACAAATATTGGCTGGGGAATGAATATATATTTTGTGCACTTTGCGCACCATCAATTCCCACTGTGTATATATATATATATATATATATATATATATATATATATATATATATATATATATATATATATATATATATATATATAACTGGTACAAAAAGTTAGCTTTGGAAGCTTATACTAGAATCATAGTTGTAAATGCTTGGGTATTATACTGAAAATACTTTCCTTAGTAGGATATGCCAGTTTGACAATTTAGAGCATTTCTGGTGCATTTTTGATAGGTCAGCCACCTGAAGAAGTCCAAGTGTTTTGAGTGGACATATGTCCTTGCACTCACTCACTGAGTTAGATGAGGTTTGAAAAAAAAAAAGATGTCAAGGCTGCTATTAGAAAATCTCACTAAATGAAGGACACAAGAAAGTGTGTAACAAAGTTAGAATAGTGTCAACATTTTGTGTTACTTATGATGGGAAACCCCATCTCTGTATCCTGTGGTTCAGTGAAAAGTACTGTATGGAATAACTTTCATTTGGAGAAAAAAATATATACATTTTTATCTTTATAAGCAGTATCATTCAGTGACCCAGAATGATGGGATTTTAGCAATTGTTTCTCAGAATAGTAAACTGTTTTTTATGGAAGTAGAATTTAGAAAAGTTGAAACATTTACACATTTAAAAGGGAAATTAATTTATTTTATACTTTATTATATATGAATATTTTAATGAAAACGTAAGAATAAATAAAGAGCAACTTCAAGGAATAATATTTTTTTTATGTTTGCTAACAAAAAAAGATGGTCCATTTTTTCTGTCAAAACTGGTTTGAAATAGAGTTCTTTATAAACTTCAACTATTCTTTATTAAGAAAATAACTTACATGACCCCCCCCCCTTGCTTCTTCTTTTTGTGGAGAGGCTTAGGAGACTGAGGCCCAAGGTAGGGGATCACCCCTACCTTGGACCTCAGCCCTTGCCTCAACTAATTTTGCATGGTCTTTCCTTCTCCCCATTCCTTTGCCTTCTCTTCTTCATCCTCTTCTGTCCACTTCCTAAGGTGTGAGGGCTGTACTGAAAAGATGAAAGGCTGGCTTTGTGTCAGTCCTGAACAGCCTCTGGGAGCTGTAGGCACAGTATCCCCTTAATTAATCACCAAGCCCTTACCTCTCATGGGGTCCCTTATTTCATGCTCACCATTGCCAATAATGAAGATCATTTATCCTTATTAGGGGCATTAAGGCTAGCCCCTTCATCAGCTACCCTATCTAAGCTTGATTTCTCAGATTTTCTGACCCCTGCCTCGCCTTTGACCACAGCCCTGACCACTGATACTACTACCCCCTCCTTGATGTTTGCTGTCAACTCTACCCATTCCCAATTATCCACCCAGGACATTACGCAGCCTACTCCATCTCTTACTGCACAGTCTTCTTTGTCTACCCCCATACCCCTGTATTACTACTCTTCATCCTTATTGTCTTCTTCCTCCCCACAGTACTACCTCACTCCACACAACCTCATCTTCGTCCTGCCTTTGTCCTACTGCTTCCACCTCTGCAATCCTTTTGAGTACTCGTTTTGGCTCAGCCAAGTGGGATTGATTCTTTGTGATTCCTCCTACAGCCTCTTGCTCTGATAATGCCCTTCTGTTCCAACAATGTCTCCCAAAACAAGTAGGCAAAATTTCCTTTTGCAGTTGCTCTGATCGCTCATGCCATGTCACAGTTATATCTGAGTCCCAATCTTGTGCACTATTTACCCAGACTTGACTTCATTGGCAAACCTATTCCTGCCCATCCTCACTTGTATGGGAATTGTTTCCGTCTCCCCAACTGATTGTCCTGTCTACAACACAGACTGGTCAGACTGTGAAAACAAATCTGAGATAGCAATTCTCAATAAAATAGCGCTAATTGTAAAATTATATGGTTTCCCATTTTTGGCCAGCAGTGGCCCACTACACAGTAGGTCAGATTACCCAGGGAACATGTGGACTTGATTGAAATCAGCGTTGTTTTTTGTCTTGTCTTGTCCGTTTTTCTTTTCCTTTCTTTTTGTAATATAAAATTTGTTGCAGTAGCTAGGTAATGCATATATGTAAGGGTACAGTTTAGTTAATTGACGGTTCATATGCTATTGTAAGCTACTATTTCATTGACTATTTTTATAAACACATGAATGTCTGCCTGAATGAATGAATGAATGAATGTCTTATGTATTTATATAATTTCTTGGAAATGTCAATATTGTTATATATTTCTAGAGTCATTAGTATATAGGTTATTATTTCTTAAGGATGAATATAACTAGTGATTGGCAGCATCCTTAACCTCTGTAAGTATGGTAAGCTTTTCCCTCTCCAGAGGAATTCAAAATGTGTTATGTTGCATCTGGCAGGAGTGAGCCGAGGAACCTGGTACTGGGAGTGCACAATAGAAGACCAACCTGAAGGCTCTCACACGCGGCTTGGATGGTGCCAGCAGCTTGCCAACCTCCAGGCACCTCTTGGCTATGATAAGTTTGGTTATTCCTGGAGATCAAGGTGAGTTAGGAGATCCCATTTTTTTGAAGGTCTTTGAATAGATAAGGTTTTTCCCCCATCTGCTGCCTTCCATTACATCATGCCCCAGTTTCAGTTTAGTGTAAAGCATTAGAAATGATTTTGTCGCTGTTTTTTCATCCAGCTGTATTTATTTATTTAGTTGGTAGTCTCTGTGAATAAAGTATGATATTTGGACAGAGGAAATGAAATCTTTGGAAATGAAAAATATAGTTTTTCATATTTAGTTAAACATGCTATTGCTGAAGGTGTCCCACATTTTTCCAGAAAAGGAACAGTTTTCCATGAGTCAAGAGGGAAGCACTACGCAGACACAGGCTTCACAGAGGGGGACGTATTGGGAATCATGATAAAGTTACCAGAGAAAAATCCTGTTTCCCGCTTTCCTCCCACTTATAAAGATAAGGTAGGAGTTACACCTAGTATCAAATTAAATATTTATGGGATCCACAATTACTGTTGACATTTTTTCCATGCTTATTTTTCATAGTGCTACTTGCATGGTGAATATAAGGATTTTTTTAACACATTGTCAGTTTACTGTGTATGAAGACTTTTCTTGGTTACATTTCTTTGGTTTTCCCACAGCAAAGGGATTTTTTTTAAAGTGATATATACTGATAAACCAAGTCCATAGAAGAAGCTATTGAACTATATGAATGATGATACATTAGTACTGCCAAATGGAACGCACTCAGTCTATACTTTCTCTGCTAACAAAGCCAATATCTCCCCCCAGCCTTTGGTCAAGTTTCGCTCCCACCTGTATTATGAGGATAAAGATGACCTTCCTGAGGCTATCAAAAACCTCAAAGCTCTCAAAGGATCCAAAATTCTGTTCTTCAAGTAAGTTGATGATGTTTTTGTACAAGGGAAATGTGATGAAAGATTTTTTACCACAGTGAAAAGCTGTGTTTGTGTCAGGAACAATAGGTTTATTCTCTGTTCACACCGTATGCTCTAAAAGTAAGAAAATGTAGATTTCAACATCATCTATTCTACAAATCATAAATGATGGGTTAATCCATATTCCTTATGTAGCTACATCAGACTTTTGATCCAGTTCCTTACAGCTTTCTTTGTTGGTTACTTCTATGTATATGATATTGCTTTTTTATATGTCTATAGCTAAATTACAAGCACACTTCATTGAAATGTCCCAGATATATTGTATATAAATGAAACATTGAGGAAATACATATATACGTAAAAGAAATGAGGGAAGGACAGTTATTTTGTAGTATTTAAACTTTCCCCACAAGTCTGCTTTATACTAGTAAAAGAAGGAACATTCAAAGTTAATCTACAACCATCATATACATCAAAAGTAGTAGGATTTAATAGTGATATATGTGTAGTTCACTAACAGATAAAGTATTTGCATTAGTAAAAACATAATCGGTAATTGACAGTATACCGTGTCAGCTTATTAGCGATTCTTAGTATATTTACCTTGTTCATGGTGCAGAAAATGTATGTTTTGCAAGATCTGTAACTATCATAACATGACTAAGAATTATGCTGAAATGCAAGAATCATGAAACTTCAAATTACATAAATGCAGTTGTAGTAGTTTTATGGTGAACTGATTTTGATATCTGTATAAAAAACCCGGCAATATCTTTAAACATATCTCCTGTTAAGATTCTGAAGATTTCTGTACTTAGTTTAATCAGCTGTTAATAAGTTTGAGCCTTATAGAAATACTCATCACAAAAATGTTTGTGTTTTGAGTCAAGGGCTTGCATCTGTAGTTTATCATCTTTAATAGATTTTAAGAATAATTTTTCATATTTGTTGCGGCTTTTGGGTTATTAGAGAAGTTCATTTTCAAAAAATAAGACAGTATTTATACATAAGTTTTAGATATCATCACATGGATAGTTAGTTTTCTATCAAAATTAGTTTGTGAAAAAAATTAAATCAAAATACCAAAACCATTATATAATCAGACAATCATAAGCATGTGAGGTTTCATAATAAGCAAGATAAGGGTGTATATATTTGTGTTTTTGTGATTGTTTATTTGTTTAAAATTTGATTTTATTACCACCAAAATATATTTACCATAACTCTGGCTTATTTTATTTTACAGAAATGGCAAATGTATAGGTGAGGCTTTCCAAGACATCTATGGTGGTACATATTATCCAGCTGTGTCCCTATATCGAAATATTACAGTCTCTGTCAACTTTGGACCTGATTTCAAGCATCCACCTAAGGAACCAGAATTCAGAGGGGTGAGTGTTTCTATTGTTGTTTTTTTAGCTTTTAGCTTTAGAGTTCTGAATTGGATTTGAATGGGAGTCCATTAAAAATTTAATATTTGTTTTTGATATATTTATATAAAAAGTAGATAACTCTATAGTTAACATCTGCTGTTATTCATTGATATTTGGGAATTTTTACAAATATAGTTTTTAGTGACTGCATCAGCCATAAATCTGTTCTCATATCTCTTTTTAATCCTTTTGACCAGTTATGATAAAGTAGTGTAATTACTGCCAGTGGCTTTATTAGTATATGTTTATATATTAGCAGACAAAGAATATGTCTTGATGATTTAACCTTTCTTTTAGAGATGAATCAAATATTACTTTTTATGATGATTGTTCTAATTTAATTTATTTCACATTCACATATCTTTCATTTTACTCAACAGATGCATGAGCGTTGTGAGGAGGCCATGGTGGAGCAGACGCTGGCAGACATGACATACTTTGTAGAGAACGAAGGAAAATTACGACTTGATGTTTTTACATAAGAAAAAGATGTGTTTCCTGATTACTTTTTATACTTCAGCATTTAAACCGCATCTAGGATACAATATAATTTATGTGACCAAATGTATTAAAGAAAATGAAAAGTGATTTGGCATTTTAATTTACACACATGTACAGGCAGCATCTGAGAGCTTTAGATTCCCAAGAGTTTAATTAAAGAATAAAAAAGGATCTGGAGAATTTTTTGCCTATTACTTGAGTCAACAAACATACATCAAGATAAGGTGATGAGTTATATGTGGGAGTTGATTAATATGTGGACAACTTTACCTGTTATCAAAAGAAACAGTGTGGTTTTCCTGTGTGTTTCTTCTAAAAAAAAAAAAAAAAAAAAAAAAAAAAAAAGTTCAAGGCCAATGTGTGTCTTTGTGTCTACACATTTTTATTCTTTTTTAAAGTGCAAGCCAAGATTTACTTATATTAAGTTATCAAGAAGAATCTAGTGTACATTTGCCAACATTTTCGTTTGTGTGTGTGTGTGCGCGCGTGCGTGCGTGCGTGCGTGCGTGCGTGTGCGTGCGTGCGTGCGTGCGTGCGTGCGTGTGCGCGCGTGCGTGCGTGTGCGCGCGTGCGTGCGTGCGTGCGTGCGTGTGCGTGCGTGCGTGTGTATGTGAATGCAAGTACGAGTAGGAGTATAAGTGTGTGTGAGTAAAAGCAGCACATATTACTAAAGATTCACATTGCAGAAGTGGTAGTAATGGCAGGAAATGCTCTAAACTTTTCAGATTAAGCAGAAGGTTGTTTATCTGTACCTTGGGTGAATGCATTACCCAACCTTGAATCTTGCTTATACAACCTAATTTTACTAATTTCCCAAACACTTGGATAATTATGTTCATTGAGGTAAATACCTAAGACCCTGAGCGTGAACATCAGAGTTCTTAGTGTGTGAAAAAAAAAAACAGGCTGGCCGGTTAATCCTGAATATCTCTTCTATCCCCCCAAATCCTCCGACTTTTGTATCGTGTTACTTACAGCCCTTTCATTTATCCCAATAGTTAGTCCCGCCTCGCACGAATCTTCTCTGAGTTTGATGTAAGTTCCCAGCTCACTCATTTTTCTCCCCCTCCCGTCTTAAGAATCCTTCCTTCGTCTCTCATGTCCGCTCCTCGTCTCAATCCTCTTTTCGATCTTACGCATTTTCTCTCCGTCTTAAGAAGCCTCTCCCTAACTCTCGCGTCATCTCCCTGAATTAAGAATCGTTTCCTCATACCTCGCGTCTTCTCCCCATTTCACGCTTCATTTCCTCATCTCACGAATCCTTTCTCCGTCTCGCGTATTTTCTCCTTGTCTCTCGGATCCTTTCCGCATTTTCGACACCTCACCCGTGTCCTATCCTCGTTTTCAAAATCCCCTCATTACCTCTCGCATCCACTCCCCATCTCTCGCATCATCTCCCCGTCTCTCTGCATCCTCTTCCCGTCTCTCGCTCCCTCTCTCTGTCTCCCGCATCATTTCCCCGTCTTTAGAAGCCTATCCCCATCTCTCGCGTCTCCTCCCTGTCCTACGCATCCTTCCTCGTCTGAAGAATCTTTCCCCTGTCTCACGAATCCTCTCCGCGTCTCACGCATTTTCTCCTGGTCTTAAGAATCCTTTTTGTCTCGGATTCTTTCCTCATTTCCAGACCCCCCCCCGTGCCTATCCTCGTTTTCAAAATCCTCGCATCCTCTTCCAGTCTCTCTGTGTCTTCTCTTAGTCTCTCGCGTTACGCCTCGTCTCAGACCCCTTCCCGTTTCTCCCTATCTCTCACGTCCTCTCCCTGTCTTACGCATTCTTCCCAGTCTTAAGAATCTTTTCCCGTCCCACGCATTTTATCCTCATATCAGATATCCTCTCCTTGTCTCTCGGATCCTTCCTCATTTTCAGACCCCCCGTGTCCTATTCTCGTTTTCAAAATCTCATTGCTTCTCGCATCCTCTCCCTGTCTCTGTGCGTCCTTTTTTTCGTCTTAATTAAGAATCTTCTCCCGTCTCTCACATCCTCTCCTTGTCTTAATCTTTTCCCTGTTTCTTACGTCCTCTCCTTGCCTTAAGAATCTGCTCCTAGTCGTAGGAATCCTCTCATTCTCTCTCGCGTCCTCTCCCAGTCTTAGGAATCCTCTCATTCTCTCTCGCGTCCTCTCCCAGTCTTAGGAATCCTCTTACTATCTTTCGCTTCCTCTCCCAGTCTCAAGAATCCTCTCCTCGTCTCATGCATCCCCCTCGCCATCTTAAGAATCCTCATCCCGTCTGTCATATCATCTCCCCGTCTTTACAATTTTCTTGTGTCTCGCGTCTTCTGTCTCAAGAATCCACACACACACGCACTCGGGGAATGACACGTTTGTTGCACATTTGATACCCGTTATTAGTTATATATATTAATTTCGAGATATCCACATTCAGCGTTTCATGTCTGTATTCAGTTTAAATCATGAATTTATGTTTTATCATTTGTTTTATTTAATTTGTTTTGATGAAGATTTCACTGTTGTTTATTGTACAGTCATCTATCCATAAAGTCATATTGATATAATAGTTTGTGTATTTCACTTTCATGGTTAGATTTACGTCAGGGAATTATCTGCATCATATTTATTTCTATTCAACTTGATGTTGTTGAATCGCCTCATTCTTTAAATGATTTAATTACTAATTGGCAACTGTTTGTTAACTTTGGGTGTTCATGTTATATTTAATTGCGGCGTTCAGGGCTGATCGTTTTTCCGTAGCAGTATTTTTGCCGATGTATAAACCTCAGATGATAAAGAAAACGGATATAAATAATAAAATTGGATCATACACTATCATAAACGAATGAATATTAGAATAGTTACGGTGCGTAGGATTAGAATCTGGTGATTATAAAATTCCCTGTGTTACTTTCCTGTTTATTGCACTGCATAAAGCAATACACAATAAATGCATTACCAAGCCAATAATGTAACATTTAACAACATAAAATACACCCGCATCTGTATATAGAAAATGTATTAGATGTATAACTTAAGAAAATACGACGTTGAACCTGTAAACTTGATAAATCTAAAAAGTATACGACTATTCATAGTGAGTGTGTTGTAGGGCTGAAGGTGTAAAGTCACATGGGACTGTAGCTCTGCTTTTGACAATGTCTTGCTAGATGAAGCGACATCGGATGAAATTTCCGCCGCGATGACGCAATGTCTGCCGCATTATCAGTTCATACCAGGATGGTTTCAGCAATTTTCATGTTTTATTTACTTGAACATGGAAAATATCTAAATAATGTTCTTAAAACTTTTCATTTACACCAAGCCATCTGTAGCCATGCAAAATAACAAAAATACGACCTTCGAAAAAAAATCCGGTGACGTCACCATCCGTCGGTCGTCTTTTGTTTTCGTTTAGCAGACGAATTTCCGTTGAATTCCAGCCCTGGCGACGTTCCCTTAGCTTTTAGCTGTGACCACTAAAGTTTAAAATCTAATTCATGCAACTGTGTTAAATCCTCCAAATTTAATGTTTACTGTCTTCACACTTTACTTTGTTATTTTGCACTCATTAACCCGAATCGATTTGCACATTTCTTGTCACAATTAATCCTTACATTTTTCGATTTTACTCTGTATTGTTTTAATCTTACCTATTTTCTTATATTGTCAACTGTTTTATCTTACCTAATGGGATGTCTTTAGTAACTGACTTACTATCGTTTAAAAAACATTTTATTACACGTTTTATTTATATCTGGTAAAAGTAAAAGAAAATATGCATACCCTGAACATGTTCTTCGTCCCCGTCTTATACGAAAACAGTGTCAGTCCGAATTTCGTGTGGTAGATGACTTTATTATGGGAATTATCCTGGAATGCTCCACCCAGACTGTAAACACCACGATAGTGGCAAAGGAATCCTTTACTTTTCTGGTACGCGTCACAATTAGGAAACTGAGGTCAATGCATGTCGAAGAAACGAGAAGCTTCAACGCTCACCTGATTTCAGGTAGAATTCTTGACTTTACTCACAGGCTCTCATTATTTTCTACTCACAGGCTCTCATTATTTCCAACATATTAAAAACTACTGTTTGTACTATTACATTTACTACTACTGATAAACTTTACATCGAAATGCACAAAAAATGTTTGTGAATAGGCCTATGCATAGATTATCTTGGCCCCGATATCTGATAGACCTCAAAGGTAAACGGCATCGAATCCCGGTACATCGCAGATAAGTACTTCCTCTAGACTGGAAACTCATCACTCGCAACCAATGATAGATACTAGTCAGTGACAGCGCCCCATACGCTTTGCATGTCATATGCTGACAGCCATCAGGGCGTGACATGAAAGTGACTATTTCCCCGAACTACCTTTCTGTCCTGTACGTAATGGAAATCTCCTCAGGCACAGTGTGTGCACGCCAGAACTAGCGCAATGTCTCGCATTCTCCAGTTGTGGTATGTCATATAGTCACGGCCCCTCACGGTGTGACAGTGATGGTACGCGGTAGTATGGTACTGTGTATATGATCTAGCGTGTCCGGATTACCAGTAAATTTCACAGTGCACCAATGGCCTGGGTTTGTTCTATCATGCCGAGGTATACTTAGAGGTTTGTTGTCCGCGTTGCGGGTATGGAGCAGGGGGGACACAATCCCCCAACTAATACAGCATCGCAGGTATGTTCAGTGACATCGCATCATGAGAATGAATACTGTGTGGTTCAGGTGCGCACTAGCTTTCCACATGGCTAGGGTGTTTGTTGATCATGGCGGGGGTTACGGTGGCTAAATATCCCAGGGAATAGTAATGCGCTTGTTTTTTGTTACATGCATCTGCCCTTCATGTTAATGGTCAACTGCACATCAGTTCGAAGATACCATTTTATATTTGACATTAGAGCGTAAACTACTGTTCTGCCGCCTCCGACTGATAGTAGTCTCCCAGGGCCCCATCTGGCATCTTCTGGCCCCGAGGCTGAAAACGGGACAGGATTAGACGGCCATGCTGAGGTGAGACCAAATCAAGTTAAATTCGAACTCATAATTTTCAAGCTCCTCCCCCTCCCTCGCAGGTGGGGGACCAGAGGTTCATAGATTTAGAAGCACGTGGATTGTTTTTTCTTCAGATTAGTCACTTGAGTGCTATTATTATTGCTAATGTGTATTTGTTTCTTGTCAAATAAGAATTGATTTACAAATCCATCATCACGCACATGATAATCATCGTAAAGACCGTAACTACTCCAAATACTGATGCATTAATAGTGTAACCGATGTTTTCCCTTGGTGCGTGGAACTCGTCGCCTCCAGGAAACCACTCGCAGGCACGAGATTGACTCACGCCAAAGCGATGTCTGATGCTTATATAGGGCAAACAAGGAGACGAAGTAAGACACTTACAGTATTTATGAAGGGCTTGCTACTGTAAACTGGATGTATAGAGCAAGAGCAGAATCAGTTTTCCGTTCAAAATTAAAATCGGATTTTATAAAGTGCAGAGATCCCCACGCCTGGCCAGTGAAGATGCAAAGGTATGGCGACAGTGCGGTAAGGGATATTGGAAACTTTTATAATTTTTGACTTGTCGCCATCTTTTGATATGCTAAACACTGCTTTATTGAATAGACAACGATGCCGGATGATGCAATATTCTCCATAGGCATAACAATAGATCTCCAGATGCACCATCGTCTCAAATGCCCTCGAAGTGTATTTGTGGATCAAGAACCCGCTGGCGTAACATATTCTGACTAATATTATTTTAATGTACAGTCTAATGATGCACAAATGTCAGTTGATACATAATTTGCTGATGCCAGCAGTTCCCTCCAAGTCACAGTGTCTATTTACATGCGCGGGTTTCTTTTTTAGTGGAATGCGCACGTACAGTATCAGATTTATCCACAGAATCTAGAGCATTTGTAAAAATGGTGCATGATCTGTATTTTTTTGTGTTTAGAATAAATGCTTGACTAAAATATCTTTCAGTGAGAAAAAAATAAAATGTTTTTTTCTCTCTCATTCTCTTTATTCCACCCTCCCCTTTCTCTCTCTTGTTCTCCACCCCTCATTTTTCTCTTTCTCTCCACCCCTCCCTTTATTCTCTTTCTCTCCATCCCTCATTTTTCTCTTTCTCTCTACCCCTCTCCTTTCTCCCTCTTCCTCTCCACCCCTCCCTTTTCTCCCTCATCCTCTCCACCCCTCCCTTTTCTCCCGCTTTCTCTCCACCTCTCCCTTTTTCTCTCTTCCGTCCCTTTCTCTCTCCGTCTCTGTTTCCCTCTCCCTTCATCCCTTCACCCTCCTCTCCAACTCCCTTCCCCTTCCCCCTCTCCCTCCCCACCCTCACTTTCTCTCTTCTCCCTGCTCTCCCTAACCCTTCCCCCTCCCCCTCCTCTCCCTTACCCTTCCTCCTTTCCCTCTCCCTCCTTACCCTCATCCTTCCTCCTTACCCTTACCCTTCCTCCTTTCCCTCACCCTTCCTCCTCTCCCTCACCCTTCCTCCTCTCCCTCATCCTTCCTCCTTTCCCTAACCCTTCCTCCTCTCCCTCTCCTCCCCCTCACCCTTCCTCCTCTCCCTCACCCTTCCTCTTTTCCCTCATCCTTCCTCCTTACCTCACCTTCCTCCTTACCCTCACCCTTCCTCCTTTCCCTCATCCTTCCTCCTCTCCCTCATCCTTCCTCCTTCCCCTAACCCTTCCTCCTCTCCCTCATCCTTCCTCCTTCCCTAACCCTTCCTCCCCCTCACCCTCACCCTCCCCCTTCCTCCTTTCCCTCACCTCCCCCACCGATTTTCCTCGCCGTGTCATTGGAGGTTCCCGCCATCAGCGTCTCGTCCCCCGGGTTCCTTCGCCGTGATTGATCGGCCTTTTGGCAATGATGTTACCTGGCGGGGAGGGCGGTGCCGGCTGTCACACCTGGCTCGCTTCCCAGAGGCTGTTCCCAGGAGGAATGGTCCAGAATAGAGGGCGACAGACGCTCAAGGAACCTGCTGCCCGTGTGGATTGGTCGTGACTGCGAGGGGGGCGGCTCTGACAGGTGTGGCCAAGGGAGCCTCGTTCTCCCTCCCGCTTCCATGTTTTTTTTCTCTCTCCGTCTTTCTTTCTTCCTCTCTGTCTTTTTCTTTTTCTCTTTCTCCCCCTCTCTCTTTCTCTTGCTCTTTTTCTTCCCCCGCCCCCTCCTTCTCTCTCTCTCTCTCTCTCTCTCTCTCTCTCTCTCTCTCTCTCTCTCTCTCTCTCTCTCTCTCTCTCTCTCTCTCTCTCTCTCTCTCTCTCTCTCTCTCTCTCCATCTCTATTTTTATCTTCTTATCTTTTTATCTTTTATCTACCTTTATCTTTATCTCTCTCTCTCTTTCTCATCCCTTCTTTTTCTTCTTTATTCTGATTTGGAGCTCCACAGGCGAGGTAAATTATTTAGCAAATCCAGAAGGAATGAACAGCGAATAATCGTTACAAATTGGTCCTGAAAGCCAGCGACGTTGCGTTGGGGATGTCAATTGGTGACTCATCTGCGACAAAGACTCCGAGGTGTGGAAAGATTGAACAGACTTGTATATTTATAGGAATTTCTTTCATTAACATGCCTTGTTTAATTCATTCCTGTAAGAGGAAGGGAATGCGCCCAATCTGCCAAGTGTTGGGGCTTTAACTTTCGGCCTTGACATTTAATAACTTTATTTTAAAAGGTTCTTTAGCTTGTTTTGAAACTTTATTGAAGCTGAATTCTATTTGCGTGATTATTTATATTGTCAAACGGAACATGATTTGTATACATATTGCATCAGATGTTAATTGATAAAGAATGTATGTAAATAAACACAATTAGTCATATTTATTTTTATAATTGGAGTTACGGGTAATCTGGTAGGCCTATCGAAAGTGCGAGAACAAACGAGTAATTTACTCCAGGTCTGCAGGTCATTCTTGGCTTGTTCCAGCAACAGACTTGCGTGTTGGGGGGGGGGGGGGGGCGTGGTCTCGATTCAGGCCTCGAGCTCGCTGCGTCGTGAACCTGGCTCGCACCATTCCATACACACGTGTTGGGGGAGTTGGGAGTTGGATTGAGTTCTTTGGAGGCCAGATAGAACAGCCCTCTCACTCTCGTCTCCCTCCCCTCCCCCCTCTCCCCTGCCAGTCCACCTGTCTCACTTCCCCTCTCTCCCTCACCACTCCCCATCCCTTTTCTCAGCCCTTTCTCTCCCTGTCTTTCACTCTCCACCCCTCATTTCCTCTTCTCGCTTCTCTTTTCTCTGTTTTCTCATTCCTTTTTCTCTCTCCTCTCTCTCCTTCGTTTGCAAGAGAAGGTTAGACGCCACACGCCCGCCAAGATGGCTGTGTCATGTTTACAGAGAAGCCCGGTGTTACTTTATGTTCGGGCTGCTTGTTTATGCTATGTGACGTACGAGAAAAGAGAGAGAGAGAGGAAAAAAGATGCCGATCTAATTTTAGCGGCGGGTGAGTGGAGGTATTCGAGTAGTCAACATGGTGCCAAAGGTCGAAGTGCTGGTTAGGAGGGGGAAGGGGGGGGGACGCTTCTAAATCCTGAAGCTTTAAATAAGTCCGTGCTTGTGAGTAATATGTGCTGCATTTATATACTCTGGTATATTCTCATCGTGAGCAGATAGCAGATAGGTCTGGCCGAGTGAGAAGGCGGGGGTGGAGGAGGAAGGGGCGGGAGGCGGCCGCGGCTGTTTATAAATATCACGCGGTTACATGGCGCTGTGGCGGGCGTATGACGGACCCGACCCCCAGATGCCTCGGGCCCGCCCCGCGCCACCTACCTGTGTACGCCGCACTCTGAAACTACTTCGCGTGTACACACCTCGTTATTGGCAACATTATAGGCCACGTGGGGGGACTTTTAATTGTTTACAGCAATATCTGTCTGATAGGTACCTCTTTGTAAAAATTATTTATTTCATGTAAAGAAGTCAACAAATTTCTCTCAGAACACAAGGCAGATTTCCCTGCACACTGAGGTGCAGCAAGAGGCCTTTTATGAGGCAGGTCTGCTGCCGCGTGTTGATTCTTCTTGTCATGGGCGAAACAAGAAGCCAAAGCTTGGCAGCCTCCGCCATCCTGTGCGCCGCCGAGTTGATTGTTATCAGGATCACTTAGCGGATAATGTTGTAGCCTCCCCAAGCAAAATTATTCCCTTTTCCTAACTTCAATTTCCCACAGCGCTTTGTTTTCACTCCGTTCTTCCCTTTCCTAAACGTTCTCATACCGAATAAAACTTGGGCCTACCCTTTCTCCTTCCGAGCTATTCAAAACGTTTCCTCCCAGTCCCTCCCGACGAGCCACGGGGCCGAGCGAGCGAGTGAGTGACGTGCCATTATCAGCGACAACCGAAGTTTACGGCGCGAGGAAGCAAAACAAGCCTCGGGAGACATTTGCTTTCGCTGACCACGTCAACCGGGATACAATGCGATGCGTCTGGACTCAAACCCTTTTTTATTTTCATTCATGCGATTCTTGGCAGCGTCGGTGATTTATGTATAGATATAAAATGTAATGAATTATTTCTTGCCAATGTAGAGTATTCAGCTATGATTTATGTACTGAGGTGTTAAGATTATTTTACGCTTTAATTCATGGGTATTCCCTGCAACTGTCAGAGAGGAAGCAGATATTTCTGTGAAGAAATAGTTGGGTGGCTCTGCCTGCGAGGGAGCATAACTGTGGCAACAGTTAAATGTCCTGCAGAAAATAGCCAGGCTTGTGAAGGTTTCGTAATAGTTGTTTTTATTATATCATATATTATTATTATTATTATTATTACTATTATTACTATTATTATTATTGTTACTATTATTACTATTATTGTTATTATTATTATTATTATCAATATAACCATTATCATAATTACTGTAATTATGATTTACATGTTTTCATATAAAGTGCCGATGATTTACTGCTGGGCAAGAATCAATTGGGTAAAGGCACATGCGAAATGCGAAAGAGCAAGCCACTCCTTCACTCCCTCCATCCTCCTCTCCTCTCGCATTCTCCCTGCCGTTTCCAGCAACAAACGGCCTCGTAAACAGGGCGTCGTCAAGAAGCGGGATCGAAACGAGGCGAGGCGAGAGGAGCGAGCGGCTTGTGGACGTCCGTCTGGGCCAGATCTGCTCAAGCGACGAAAAATAAATCCCACATTCCCCTCCCCCTGATTTATGAGGCCCAGCATCATCCAAGTGCAGTCGTTTACATTTACATAAGCTAAAATTAAACCTCTTTTGCTCGGTAAATCTTGTGGCGCGATGAGGAAAATCGTTTTTGACAGTAAACTCCATCAGCCATACGTCACGGCCACGGCTGCCGATTTTTCACAGGCAAAAAATGTTACTGAATTAACATTACTCTTCGCGGAAATATTAGAACGACATACTTGTGTGTAATGGAAAGGTGGCATATCTTAATGTGACAGGACAGCTGTTATGCGAAGGAAATATCTTCGTGGTTTGCCTCTCGCATTTCGCTCCCCCGAAGTATTTCACTCGAGACATTGATCAACTTTGACAATAACAAGACCTGACAGCAGAGCCGTAACTTCTCATGACCTGTAATTTAGATCAACGAGGAATGAAACAGGGAGCGCTGAGGAGCCCAAAGGTGCGATGTGCGCATTCCCAAGGAGGGATACCAGACCAAACCGCGAGCCTATGCCGTCATCTACCCCGATGTCTGTTAACAGGGAGCCACTTGCATGTGACATTATGCCCTCGTACTTGCATGTCATTGTTACAGTTATTAGAATTGATAACCGAGCAAAAATGAACAAGGATTTCCCTTAATCATTCGCATCGGCTTCTACACAGAGAGAGGCGGTTGGGGTTGATTCCGAGCTTGGCAACTGTTTGTGTGGTCTTGAACTGAATACTTTATTTTACGTGACATTCTAAAAAACTGCCGCTAATGCCAGGAATCTCTGTGGAATCGGAAGAAGGGTGGGCTGGGTTGTGAGGCGATCGGGGCATTCGACCGCTAAGTAATTTGGAGTATTTAAAGCCTCTACGATAATGACTAGCCACAGCAATACATGTTTTCGAGTGTGCGACTAACAGTTCGGAAAATATCCCGTGAAATTTCTGGGCGACGCACTCCCTACCTTTGAACTTAATGCATAAGGCGCAGCTATCACCAAGCAACGCCAAGACCTTTCAGTCGGCATGTAAACAGCTTCCATCTGTCACTTGCGAATCTCCCTTTCGGCTCAACTACGGCGGCTTTGGGGCTAGGGTAACGGAGAGTGGATCGAGTCCCTTGATGTTTTCCGATCCTTTGGATATTCCTTGACTTTATCTTCGAACAAAAGTATATCTGGGTATGCCATGCAGATTATAGCAGTGTAAGGAGTACACTAAGAGAGGAGGTAGAATAATTAGTATAAACCGAAGTAGGCCTATCTGACGCCAGCGATATCAATTCCTTCTCGGTTTAGGACATCACTTTTCATTGTACTTCCAAACTTATCCATATCAACTTTGCCGCAGTGACAGGTCAGGCCCCTTGTCACATGAGCGATGGAATGCACCACACACAGCGGGGTATTAACACTTGCCAGATTGTGTTCCCTCAGTGTCAATTCGTAAGATATGGCCTTATTGAGAGCATCAAGGACTTTCCTCTGACGTTAGTCTGTCCGCAGCTGCCAAGCGCAATTAATCACTTACATTCATATATAAAAATCGTAGTTCCCGAATGCCATATTGAATTTAAAATGTTTAGTGGACACTTTTTTGACATGAGTTACTTCGAAGGTTACTGTACTTTTAACTTCATCAATAACGACCTCAAATGTAATTGTATCATGTAAATCCTCTGTCCTTCCATTTGGGTTTATATGCATTTTCTAAACAACATGATTAAGTTGTTCCTTAAAGATTAAGAAGTCGGCAGTGACTCCATTCTAAACACGCGTCAATCATTAAATCAAACAGGAAAAGGAACGACTCCATTCGCTGTGGTTGGGTTTTTGAAGCTCAAGGAACGGTCTAACCTAATTTCACCCTTTACATTCCTTTACTTTCTCTTCGAATAAAAGTATATCTGGGTATGTCATGCAGATTATAGCAGTGATTCTGTAAGGAGTACACTAAGAAAGGAGGTAGAATAATAGTATAAACCGAAGTAGGCATATTTGGTGCGTCGCAGTGTATCAGCGTGTGTACAAAGGCTGTCTCAGAAAACAAAACATTTATTCGGGAATTTCATGACATTTTTCTACTGATATATTGATGCCAAAAAAGCGTTTTTTCATCTCGTTTGAAAGTTAATGTATCCCTTGTATTGAGACTCATATTTGTTAACAGTACGTTAAGTCAAAAACAAGAAAAATCGTCCAAAGTAAAATTAGATTAGGTGAGAGAGCCAAAAAATAAAATTTCAAGAATAACCTTTCCTCCATTCTCATTTCAGTCATTGCTCCATGTAACATTAACAATCTGTCACATTCCTTTCAGTGTTTTTACACTAACCTTCACACTTGTCACAGCGGGATCAGTAGCCAACGAGGCCACGAGTATATTGCGAAATTATGCCCCACTTCGCCCAAGGATACCGCGGCATATTACTGGATATTGCTGATATAAAACTTTTGATGTATGCTCCAAAGTTAATACATTTAAGACCCTGTTGACGTTAGCACCAGCTTAATGACATATTAACACATAGCATATTAATCAGGGTAAAAGAGGCGTTTAGGAAGAAAATCAACTTTCATGGTTCAAAATAAGATAT
>NW_020870493.1:72500-95000 GCF_003789085.1 Penaeus vannamei | reverse complement strand
CGTAAGATACCACTAGGCCGCCCACACCCACTTGCGTGCACATAAAAGACACGAATTTCCTGCAGCAGTTCTTACACCTTTCCCGTGAATCCTGGGACTCCGAGGACGAAGTCCCATAGGACCGCTGTGAGGCCACTCCATGGGACCTCTGCGACGCCCGTCCTCTTTCAACGCCCATGGTGGTGGTCCCACCCGCGTTTACCACATCAGAAGTATCCAAGTTGCTGAGAACCTCCGCGCCACTCCTCTTTCAGTACCGTCCACTTATGCGCATGGTCTTGGCCAGTACCTCGGTGCGTCCCTCTTTGATACACGTCTTTCGCAAGGTCTTTGTATGTGCTCCTTTCCAAAGCAGTGCAAACCGCACTGACCGATCCAGTTTCTCACCATGACCCGTAGTAAGGCACTTTATCCATGTATTTTGTAATATTTGGAGGCAAGTGTTCGGGTGTAAGGCGAGGCCCCCTCACTCTCTTCATCGCCACAACGAAGTCCACCTAAAACCTGAAAGATTTTCAGGTTAATTCGAGCAACATGACCTTCCCTATGGTCTCCCAGACACTTCTTGATATCGTTTTGTCTCTAGAAGGCTTTGGAGCGCGGAGATTCTCCTCACACTTAGTCCCACGCGCCACACGTGTTAATTCAGATCTCGGTAGTTCGTAAACTGACGGCCCTGCGTGCCCGCCGGCGTGGGTGTGCGACTCGCCCGATGCCTCAAGCAACACTGAGTCTCCCTGTCCTCCCCTCCCATACCCGGCCCTGCCCTCCTCCCGACCCTCCATTCCCCTTCTTTTCCTGCCCCTCCTCCCCATCGTTACGCTCCCTCCCCCCATCCCCAACCATCCCCGCCCCTGACCCGCCGGCCTACGCAGACCATGACCGCCCCCCTCGCCGCAGACGCAGCTCCGGCCGCTGCGTGCCCGGGGCGTCGTCGTCTGCGCCTCGCACGGAGGGCCGGGGGTGAGAAGACGCATTTCGGCGGACAGAAAGCCATTCGTTTTCGCTTAATCATCCCTGAAAAGGCTGAGAAAAGCGGGAATTGTTCAGTCATAAGTAAATGCCGGGCACCGTGCCCCGCTTCCACCTCCGCCTGGCACAGTGCCACCCCCAGCCCTCCTCCCCTCCTTTCGTCTTACGTACGGAGGTAGACATACACCGCCAGTACATCTAAGAAACAAGCACAACTGTAAACATACTCGAATATATGCACTAGTACATTCACAAGGCATTCACTCATCATAAATGGTTCATATTCATTTGCATATTCACGCGCACTTGCACCCACACATACACGTACAAGCGCCCGAGCGCTCATCCCCCCCCCCCCCGCACACACACAAACACGCACATGCACCCCCCCCCCAACACACGCGCGCGCAGCCACATGCACACATTTATTTGTACATAAACAGTTACATAAACGCTCTGGTGAGAATTAAAAATTAGTTTGCTACAATCTAAGGTTTATAAATAAACTTATTTAATTAATTTTGGTGGTGCATATTGCTGTTTTACCATGAACTCCCATGAGCTTCTCATGATAACGTAAACGTGGCGCTGTTTATTTCCCAATGTCATACACAGATATATTTTGTAAACCCATCGGTATGCAATACAGACTCGACGTGCACTTTTTCTATTTAGTCTTCATCCTTTTATCCTTCAGTAAAAGCGTTACTGTAACACTGGCAATATTGTTGGGTGAAAGTGCTGTTGCAGAGCATTCGATTGCCGGATTTGCGCAATTCATCTATCACTTTGAAAATATAAATCGGATGAAGTCAATAAACACGATTTTATCACTTAAAATATTATTTATCATGTTTTCATTCGCGTGATCAATTTTGATGAATGGCATGACTGTATATCACTTTTAATAAATGTCCAGTAAGCGGTTCATCACACAAAATAAATGAAATGAACAGTACATCATTCATTGCGTATTTTTAATATTTACATGTCAGGATAAAAGTTTGATGTTCAGCGTCATATGTTATGCCCATAAATTTTCAGGTATATACGCTGATACACACAAGCACATGCACACTTTTACGCACATACATGCACACGTTCCCGTTCTCACTCAGGCGGACACGTTCACGCTCACTCGCACGCAAGGTGTGCTTATATAGACCTTACTCGCACACACACGTTCGCGTTCACGCATACTCCCTCTTACACTTACACGTTTCGCTTACTGACACTTTTACACTTACACTTACACACACGTTTACGCTTACTCACAAGCACTGGACGCGCAGGCACACGCACGCACGCAAACACAAACGCACACAAACACACACGCACACAATCACACACGCACACACACACACACGCACGCACGCACGCGCACACACACACACACGCGCACACACACACACACACACACACACACACACACACACACACACACACACACACACACACACACACACACACACACACGCACACAACACACACACGCACACGCATGCATACATGTAAAGTAACAACGAATGCCAATTTGCTGTATTGTTTCTGGACATGAAGTTGCCGCAGTGAATTATTTGGCGATATTTCAGATGTAGGGGCGCTGCATCACATAAAACATACTCTCGTTCTTTTTCTACGATAAACAGAAGAGCGAGTGGGTGAGCGAATACGCGTGAGTGAGTGAGTGGGTGAGTGTGACAGAGTGGATGAGCGAGTGAGTGGTTGGACGAGTGGGTGGGTGAGCGTGTGAGTGGGTGATTGAGGGAGTAACTGGGTAAGTGGATAAATGAGTGGGTGAGTGAGTGATTCGATGATTGAAAGGGTGGGCGAGCGGATGAGAGAGTGAGTGTATGTGTATGTGTGTGTTTGATAAGAAACCAAATATTTTTCAATTTGTGGCTCCCAACCCCATGGCCAAGAAGGGTTTTCTGGAGGTTGCCGGAGGATCTTAAAAATAATAAATAAAAGTCCACAGCTGGATATGCAAGTAAAAGTTAATGTTTCATAACACTTGTTTTCTCCCGTTTCAAATTTATTGAGATTCACTGTTAGTAATATAAACCTATGTAAATAGAATAACGTAATTATAATACTCTGCAAGTATATCTGCCAAAAAGATGGTTGAATTTATTACATGTGCACACATTTAGGGTCACAAATACAGTATAAGACTGTATTTAGGATCGCAACCAAAAAGCATCTTTACTTCAAGACTGCTGTCATATTTCTAGTTGATTCAGTGCTAATATTCCCATTTCATATTAATCAAAACTTCATATTTAAGACCTTGGATATTAAACGCACATTACTATCAGTCTAGCTATTGTTGACATACAAGTAATATGCATTCCATAACATTTATGACACTATCGCTATGGATACATCATTCGGTTGCACCAACTAGTACATTCAAAATAATTTCACTGTACCAGGAAGGAATATAGCTAAACCGTCTTTTACTTCCGTTTATTCAATGTTCATTTCCTTCCAGAAGTAGCATATAATAGACAGGACTGAATGAAACCAGTATATTACTCCAAGTAATGTATTGCTGAAGGGTTGGAATGTAGTTACAGAACCAAGCAAGAAGAAGAACCTCACCAGTGGTTGTTTTTCAGGAACAAGCACTTAGACTCTTGAACTCTTGAGTCAATGCTCCTGTGATTCCGACTGCCGTGATTCTGAAGGCTGGGTCTCTCAGGTAACAAGGTCAAGGGAGTGTGACACAAAAGAAAGACAGTAATGGTGACAGCCAATTGAATTTTTCTTAGGGGGGGTTGTTTCATTATATGATAAATGTTTTACAATGTCTATAGCTAATTACATTATCATAACTATTTTTCTACAGGAAGACACTTTACACATTGCTGAGCATACATAGAAAATCTTTTATATTGCAAATTAGGAAAGGCAGTTTTGAGAACAAGCTTCACTTGCATAAAGATGTTTCTAAAATGTTCTACATAGGTATCAATCAAGAATTATTTGCCAATGTAAAACTTCTTAGTATGTAAAATTTTCCACCTTGATATTTATGGATGGAGTCAAACCTATATAAAGAATATATTTGTGCTGATGAAGATTTTAAAAGAATATGTTAGCAGTTCTGTACAATTATTCATCAACTGTTTATACTGGTAAATCAAAAAATATTCCTATTTTTTGTTAATGAAGTTACAAACAGAAAATGGAGGCATTTCCCTTAATATTAAAACCAAAAATTTTATATTTTTTGGATAGGACAGAATGCATGGAACCATTTGCCACCATTTAACATTACTCATGATCAGTCTTATTTATGATGCAGAATAAAATATATAATTTTGTCTATTTTGCCTATTTGAAAGTATACATGATGGAATAAACTGTATTTGTAGAAATATTTGAAATTCATGAATTTCCATCATAGAGATAAAACATGGCTAAATACTTATAAATATGAATACGTATGGAATAAAAAGATTACATAAGAGACAAGCCAAAAGAAATAGATTCCTAAAGTATGTGTTTTGTACATGGAGGAAAAAAAAATTATATAGCTTATGTTCTTTTATAAGTTTTCTGTTAAAAATACACTTGGTTCTGTTAATACAGTGCTAGATTTACAGAATACTAATATTCTGCAGATATATTGCTGTTGAGATCAGTCAGTGGGACTATAGATTTTCTGTGATTTTCAAGCTGGTGAATTGGCATATGATAAAATGGTATCCAATTATAGTAGGACCAACAATCTTTACATTACACATAGTACTAATCAACTGATCATCCCATAAGCCAGCTTTGGGAACTGTGTTTGTATATACACACATGCATGAATGCTAGGCCAATTTAGCCTAATTTCGTAGAACTTTAGGAACAGAAAAGCTAAGCCAATTGGTCAAAATAAATCCTTAAAGCTCTCAATATCCTTTTGCAATAAGGGAGATATCCCCAATTAAAATGGAAAATCCTTCTTAACTCTTTGCTTTGGGTAGGGCATAAAAACCTCTTCAACTGTTGTCTTGTAAATCATACATTTACTTTACATATATATATACTGTGGTTTTGATCACTGCCTCGTGACCTTATGTACATCTGTTGCTTTAAGCACACCTGTAAGTTTGGACACTTATAGAAACTGCACAACAAACTTGGTTTCTACTTGGTATGTGGTTAACACAGGCATCATATCAAAAGTTATATTACAAACAAACCTGATTATATATAAAGGTTATCTACCTAATATATACCTATTGTATAATAGCAACCTTATATAAAATTAAAAGAACTGGCTATAAGCACTCGTATGACTAGTATACTAATATCTCAATCAAACCAAAAAACTACTGCTAGTTTTGATGAGTACAGCACATTATCTCTCACAAGATCCATACTTCCACATATATATATATAAAAATGGTTTTATTTTTACATTTTACAAAATTGTGTAAACATTTAAGGGTTGTATATCTGAAGGAATGACAGCAAGTAGAGGTGGTCTGTCTAATACATGACAGACCTGATAAATATAATCAGTATCAAAATAAATAATAACATTTAATGAAATACCACCCTGAAGTGAAGATTCCCCCAGAGAAAATATGGAATTGAAAATCTTGAATACGTGTGGAAAAGTACAGTATGTTACTGCCACCTCCACCCATAATACTGATGAAAATGCCTCCATAGTACTAAGCTATTAGAGCCATGAATTGCCTTCCAAATTCATGCTTGAGGAAAAGGTTTTTACAATAAAATCATCTAACTTATGTATTTATCTGGAATGACAAAAAATGGGAAAAAAAGAAAAGAAAAGAAAAAGAAAAAAAAAAAAAAAAGGCTCGAGCATGAATTTACGGCAGTGGATCAATTCCTTTCCTTCTCACCCATCACTCTAATCATTTACCCAAAAATCACAGTTTAAAGAGAGAGAATTCACAGACTGAGATGTCAATCCTCAGTCATAAAAGAATATACAATTTCACACACTTTTTTTTCTACTACTTTAAAACTGTCATCAGGTTCCTTACATCCTACTCATAAAGAACATTTGTAATATTGCAAAATGAGATAGCAATGACAAAATTTTCATGACTTAAAAAGCTCCACTAAGCACAATTTAACATAAAAATGAATCAAAGATGTACATGAGCTCCCAGCTGTTGAACATATAATTATCTATATATTTCTTCCTTCTGACAAACGAGACTCTCAATACAGTGTGATAAATCATAAACGAGCATGTGCAAAGGTCCCTTCACCACAAGCCAACCTGTGGTTATATTGCTGCCATATAAAATGCTAATCTGAAAGCTAATTCCTTAAGATTAAACTGTACACGAGACTCAGTTTGTTTGTCTATTCAATTAAAATAACTTTCCAGTCATGTTCATCTGTGTAGAATGCTTTCTTTACTTTGCTATCACATTCTCTATTACTCTAGTTCATTTGTGCACTTGCAAACCTTGCAACAAAAAGACTATAGCATCCATAATAAAATTTAGCTTCCTTCTCCTAAGCTATTTCTGGCTCCCACTAGAACACTTCTGAAGCTTTTTAAAAATAGGGATTTAATGCAGTCTGTTAAGGTGTTTTTTTTTTCCCATGGTTGTCATCTTATATAAGAGAATTTATTGAAGGCAAGCAAAATTTTAGTTTCGACATCATGTGAAAACTTCTAGGCTGATTGAGAAAGTGAGACTTGTGAATTTAGTATTTCCTGGTGACTGTAAATGTATGATATTATGCAAGTATCATAATTTTTGTCGTCTAAATGTTGGTGTAACAGGGAGTGTGTTCAAGTGACGAGGAATAAAGATTCAAGGCATTAATAGAGTGATGTTTGTTGTAACAATATAATCTGTGTTCTTTTCCTGACTCTCTGATGGTAGATGCGTGGTGCATGTTATTGATGAAATATGGAGGAGTTTTGTTGTAAAGTTATTTATGGTCGTGTTGGTTGTGTCCTCTTGTTTAATATTGATTTTTTTTTTCCACGACTGTTTCGACAAAGGAAAACTTAATGTAATGCCTTGGTTATTTATATCCTGAGCTAGTTTGATGGTGTATTTCATGATCACAGAAAGAGCATGAGCGAGAAGCAGAGACCTATGCGAGTATCAAAGATAGGGAATAAGTTCATCACGGGGAAATGATCTCTAAGGGACCCATGGCCAGTGCGAAAAAGAGAAAAGGTGATGATATAAGATTATAAAAAGGTCATGGAACTAGACTCCAAAGGAAGTAGTGTATAATTAATCATGTTTCAGCATTTTAATTGTTAGTTATAGACCTATTTGAGAACACACCTAGCACACTTGGTGAAAACAACCTAAGTTTGAATATATAAAGATAAAAAATAGCACAGTGATGCTATACGGAATTCCTCTCTCTTGTTTATCCAATAATTTAAAGTTACTATTTGCGATGAAAATGAGCTGAAGGAGTTGTCTATAGAAAGCCGTGGTTGTCGCGTAGACCACATTATGATGGGCAAAGGAAGGTCCTACCTTTCACCTATTTCACAGATCACGAGAAAGAAACCTGATAAAAATAGAAGAGATGGGTTCAGCGCCATTAAACAAGTAGCATGGGACCAGCACTTAGGGAATCTAAGAAACATGGCAAGTATAATTCTCTGGCCAAGTAAATATAATATACATGTAAAATTGCGAACAAATGTAAAAAATGATTATATAAAAATAAAGCAAAAATTTTTTAAATTATTGTTTTGCACTAGCAATATAGCAAATAGTCCTTACACTATTTAAATAGTTACAGCTGAAGACCAGGATAGTTTTCATAAAAATTGATTTTCTTTTTCATATAATTACTTTATCTAGTTCCATTAACTCACAATTATCAGATAAACATTATATTTTTGTCAAATGAATTAGAATGTTTCATTTGAGTGCTAATCGTCCATATACAGTTGCAGGCTAAATTTGCTGCATACAACAATATGGCTAAAAAACCTATAAGAATTTCTGAGAGCTACAGTTTACAATGATAATTATGATTGCCACTGTTAAACATATTTTGTCACAGATTATTGTGCAAACGACGTGCCCACACCAGTTCAGGCTTGCTAATGCACTCACATTAAAATTCTGCTGAGGATCATTTGAGACATTATACCACACGTATGTTGCTTTGTAGTAATTTACAACATTTTGAGATTTTTGCTACAGTATAGAAAAGCATAACCAGTTGTAAGAGCATCTTATTTTGTTAGCAGATATCTGGCCCGTGTTGGTTTTCCTTTTGGCAGTCTCTATACTTATTTTCATTACTTGTGGGAAAATAATAATTCTTGACCTAAAGACACTGTCTTTCATATATTCTCGAGTTTATAAATATGATAACATTTCCTGTAACTCGGATGTATTTATTAGTTAACTGTAACTGGCTGCTTTAATGATTACTCTTTGCGTAAATTTATTTGCCAAGACCTTAATCAATCCCCGAACACAAATAGTTGTTTTCCCATGCATACCTTTAAATAAATGTTTGTAATTTACGTGCAAATTTTGTGCTCATAGCCAAAGCAAACCAATGCTAAACCAACTTCATTGGCATTTTCAGCAAAAAAGAAATTCTTGGACTAGAACGTGAGGATACTGAAGCAAACTAGGGTTTGCCTTTCACCAAAGCTCAGCTAGTGCTAAGGCCTGTTAAGTGTCATAGCTTAGAAAGAAATGTTCCACTGGTTGGATTTCATGACTACAGGTTGGCATGCTATATAATAAAAGTTACTGTTTATG
Source organism: Penaeus vannamei (assembly GCF_003789085.1). Taxonomy (NCBI): domain Eukaryota; kingdom Metazoa; phylum Arthropoda; class Malacostraca; order Decapoda; family Penaeidae; genus Penaeus; species Penaeus vannamei. Next base: position 86,280 of record NW_020870493.1, on the reverse strand, counting down.
AGAGACTGCACACCGCCACCTTGCTCTGGCGCTGCACATGAGGCATGGTCGTGGGGTGGCGGGGCTGAGCCATGACATGGATGCAGCTATCATGAGGGGAGGGTCATGGGCAACATTCGACTGGTGAAGCCTGACCGCCAGGATTCTTCATACCATTTTCTTGATGAGCTGATTGGAGACAAACCAGGTCTACAGGCGCTCGATCTGATTCTATCAGAGCGCCCTGGTCTTCGAAAACCTCAGCGCAAACACCAGAAAACAAGGAGTAAAAGCCTCGGTGCAGGGGCATGTGGTGGGGAATCAGTTGAGGTAGGAGATTACCGGCGCCCACTCGCTTCCTAAGTATAGAAAAACAACAACCTCTTTCCGATTGAGTGTCAATTCCATCAGTATATGTGTACAATGTCAAAGAGGAAAATAATTTTGCCCATAACAGTCACCCACGCGCACAAAGGCCCAGACACCATGACGTCTCTAAAACTACGTGTATTGTGGCCCAATATTATATAGAAACTAAGGCCTCTCTCATGTGGCATCCCCAGGCGAATGGGGATGGCATCGACTAGTATTCTCGCCCTATAAGCGTAAGTTCACACTGCAATTAATCTTGAGATAGATCCAAAATCTGCTATCGTTAACTGTCATGTCTTCACCAATAAGGCAATTTCTTGTTGCAAGATCTCGGTGCACAAACTTCCGGTCTGACAAGTAAACCATACCAGAAGCAATCTGGGTAGCAATCCATCAACATATCCCTCTCTTGTAGGCTAAGTTGTGTTGTAAATCCACTAAAAGTATCGCCCATTTGAAGACCTTACGAATGTAGTTGGGTTGGGAGAAACATGACCTAGAAGGAACTCAATTAAGGTCTCGCAGCGTCCCATGTAAATTCAAACAGGTAAAGACACAATAGGTTCCCAACAGCACACACTCACAACGACTGGGTAGACGCAACTCACTATATTGTGGATGGTCAACTTCTGTCCAAGAATACAAGCTCTTTCTCTTTCGTGCCATCAAAGGTGGTCCTCACACCAAAGTCACCCGTCGTTCTGTGATTCTCTCTTACCTATCAGGTGGTCCTGAGCTGTTGACAACAACGTTAGTCCACTTCATCCACACACTATTGGTTCTACAGCTCCTCTGGTTCTTCTCACCTAAGCAAATCCTACCATCGGAAAACACGTCATGTTGTGTTGAGCCCATTTTTGCGCCTCAAGAATTAAAATTATTCAAGAAATTGTATCAATCTAAATTTTGGAGTGTTGTGCATGCTACTCTTCAATTTTGTATATATTCCTATTTGAGTTAGTCGATTAAAACTGATTAGCGCACGTTATCATTTGTGTGCTATTATTTGATCTTGTAATCACAAAGAGTACAGAGAGAATAAGGTTTTGTCATCATGGATACAAGCCTCGTTGGAGGTATTCATGCTGTGGTATATTACATGTCAAGAATGGATGTTTTTATTAGAGGATATTCAAATATCTTTCTTTATCACTGGGGAAAAGCCATAGGCTGTGCTTGAAATGTTTTACAATCGGATGCACTTGCAAGAGACAAAGTCTCCAGGTCACAAACTCTATGCAGCACTCTAAATTTGCTGTGACTGGATATGCCCTTTGGGCATTACCTGAAGGGAGGGTTGATGGGTGGCTCTGCACCCAACAGCCTTCAGCAAACATATCTTTACCTTTGTATGCATGGCAAGACAGAGGTGAAACTCAGGAGCACTGAGTCAACGTTGTGTGAGCAGTGCCTTCCACAATCTTTTTATTTTTTTTTTGAGGCATTACTGCTCATGTCTGTAGATTATTTCTTGTGCCAACGACTATAACTTTTGGCCTCTCTAAGAATTATGTCCATTACAGGCAAAATTTACCTTATGCTCTATGGCTGTGTCAAACTGCATTGTATTTTCATTCTACACCTGTAATTACTTTTCTTTTTTTATATGATTGATGCATGGTTATATAACCAGTGCATATCTATGTAGGTATAGTTTTATGAATTATTTTGTTTAAGACACTGAATTTTATTGTTGTCTATCATTAGAGAATAATGATACAATTCTGTAAAATTAAGATCATGATTTTAAAGTTAGGTTGTATAACAATGTGCAATGCCTTTCAAATAACCTTGAAAAGATAGTGTATTTTAAGAACAGGTCCATACCATAAAACCTATTAAATTTGGCATCACTGGACTCCTAGCCATGTCCATTAACTATATCTTGCAATGTGAGTTGGTGGAACCAGTAAACGAGCAGAATACAAATAGCTGAATACTCCCATAAGTTCCATAACGACTCACAACTGTGTGAGTTGGAAAAGATGATTCCCTCACAGAGCCCAATGTCTTCAGAAGTGGTGGAGTTACTGCCATAGCTGAGTTGTGGTATTACTCAAACAGATGTCTCATGCAAACATGTCCAGGACCCATCTTGTAATACAGATGTGGTATAGAATTTATATTAGGGGATGGCAACAACTCCACAAGAAGTTTTTAGGGGATGCAGCCTCTAAAAATGTGCTAATCGGCATATACAAAACTAAGAACATCACATAATTTAACTTTACAATTTCCTTGGGATACTTCATACCCTCCCCACCTATTGGGTCAGGTACTGATATTCTCACTGTCGGCAAGTAGCACTGATTAAGACCACTAGACATCCCAAGGAAACTATCAATACTTTTCCAGATTTTAAGAATTTTATAATGTGGAAAGAAAATAACTGAAGGGGATGATTATTAAACACTTTTTGCCTTCCAGATATGCGTTTGGTTCGGCAATGATGATTGGGGTGGCCCCAGAATATCTTGCAATATGGCTTGTGTGGCGAGGTGCTTCACTAGTCCTCCCTTCCTGGATATACCAGTGGGGTGACGACAAACTTTATTCTCTCTATCAGCGGCTAGTTCTCTTTTTCTTTGAGACATGTACAAATTTAGAGGTAGTATCCCAGAATGAGTTTGGGTTTTGGTTTGATGTTGCTTCATTTTGATTGTATATTAATGGCATATGATGAAAAATTCTGGTTATTATAAAAAGATTATCCATTGCAGGTGGTGTTGTATGGTGATGCTGTAGAAGCTCTGAAAAAGAGAGAAAGTGTCTTATATCTTGCCAACCATCAATCAACAGGTAAAGACAAAAATCATAATGAAATTATAACTGAATTATATGAATTATAACCCCTTGGATCCAGGTGATGTGGCCATCCCATCATGAAGGATATTGGTAGAGGGCTGGGTAGTGTGACTACTGTCATGAAATAATTTGGCTGAGGGCCAGGGTGATGAGATTCAGGTGATGAGATTCAGGTGATGGAATGACTCACCACAAGTACTCAGAACTTATAGAGGGTGATTAGACTCAGTGGGCGTTTAGGAAGGGGCTTTTGCATTATTTCCCTCAGTAAACGAGTGTGGAATATACCATCTGTGAACCATTACTGGAAGAGAGTTAACTCCAGGAAGGATACTATTTCCATGTCTATTAACATCATGATACAGCATATCAGATGACAAGTAGAGACTAAAAAATGAAAACAAAAAATGGTAATGCTTCTACAGAAAAGACATGATAATGTTGCAAATGGGAGGGAAAGTCATGGTACCCCACAAGTCGAATGGGCTGGACGTATAAACCATACACACTAGACAGTTGCCACTCATGTAAGCAAAATGCCCAGATTTTGGACCTTTTGCAAGCAGCTAGTTATCTGGATCTTCATTTATATGATAAGTTATTAGATTTTTTTTTATATAGTACAAATACCACTAAATTCAAAGTATATGATATAGATTGTTAATATTCTGTTTTATGAGCACACTTTTTTTCTTATTACTTAACCCCATTAATAGATTTCATTAATGCACTGCCTTTATTTTTGTAAATTGTGGATCTGATAAGGACTTTACTAAAAAGGAAACTTTTTCTCTTTTAGTTGACTGGCTTGTTGCTGACATGGTCTCTGTCCGAGGTGGATCCTTAGGACATCTGCGCTATGTGATGAAAAACACGCTACAACTGATCCCACTCTACGGGCACTACTTCTACACACACGGTTGTATTTATGTGAGACGTGGGAAATTCAATCAGGGAAAAATGGTTGAAGCCCTGGACTACAAACACCGAAGATTCCTGTTAGTATTGTGCGCTGTTTGTATTGGAACTTGACTCTTCCTTATTATATTCATGTTTATTGTCACGAATTGCATGTGAGGTTGTTTGAAATGAGCGTTTAATGAACTGTGAATTTGGAAAGTTTTTTTTTTTTTTTTTTTTTTTTTTTGTGTGTGTGTGTGTGTGTGTGTGTGTGTGTGTGTGTGTGTGTGTGTGTGTGTGTGTGTGTGTGTGTGTGTGTGTGTGTGTTTTGTGTGTGTGTGTATTTTGTGTGTGTGTCTGTGTCTTTTTCTTAACGCTAATGCTCCTGCCTATATTTTCGACAGACTTGGTTGGTGATCTTCCCAGAGGGTACGCGCTACTATCCAGGGAACCATCTGTCATCAGGAAGTCAGAGGAGTACGCAAGGGACCACAATCTTCCGGTATTCTTATTGTGTGGAAGTTGATGATTAGCATGATCTGTTAAACTGATCGATCTTTGATGTCAGATATCTCTTGTCACATTTTGCGTAGATATATGATTTTTTTTTTTATTGTTATTGCTACTGCTGCTATTATTGTTATTGTTGTTATTGTTATTGTTGTTGTAGTAGTGATTTAATTGATTCGTCTTTATTACAATATGTTAATCCTTCTTTACTGATCTCGCGTCCATGTGAGCCAATACTCGGGCGGGTCATCTCTCTTTCTAAATCATTCTGATCTCAATTACTGNCTTCAGTACCATATCAGTTCATTCAGTTCGAAGTCTAAGGTATAATCTAAAATAGCCCCATAATCTAAAATAGCCTTCGGTAATGATTGTGATTTTTGTATCTTTTCTTCAGCTCTACGTGTTTCTCCTCTCTCCTATTCCCTTTATTCCTCACCTTGTTGGCCATCCATCCCTCTGTTGCTAGATGACCCCTCCGTGGAGTGAACGGAGGTGTTTGCACGGCCCAGAAACCCCTGCATGATATCCCAATCTTGGAAGGTTTCCTGGGCAATATCTTTGCTCTTATCCGGTATGGGCATGGGATGTCTTCCAATTTTTGCAGCAAATGCTCCCTGCGGTCAGCGGTTATGGCCCGATCCTCTATATTTTTTTCTATTTTTTCTTAATCTTTTCATCGATATTTTTTTCTTATCGGCGAATTACTTAGGCAGGTTGGCGATTAAGAAAAGACCCAGCGAAAAATATTTTTCTTATGTTTTGAAGGTCACTGAAACTTAGTAGCACACACAGGTATTGATAATCAGAATGTAAGTGACGCTGAATTAATGTAAGAGAAGTAGTATTAGCAACGGCGACACCAAGAGTCGTAGCATCGAAGGGAAACAATTTAGAAAGGGACAAAGGGAAAGAGCAGGCGCAGAGGAGCAGCGTCAGCAGGAAAGCGTGTGTGTGGCCGCCCCTCCCTGCTGTGTTTAGTATTCCCTATCGAGACGGTGTCTATTGGTCTCTGCTAGCGCCTTCCCTCCGAGCGAAGGATTTACGGCAATCCACTCATCATGTCCACTATCCCTCTATACATTCTGTACATTTTTTTATTTTTGTTCTTTTTTTTGTAGCGTTATTCAATTTATTATCGGTTATTTTTGTATTTGTGTTTGCCTTGTACTTTTCTTTTAATTCCTTTCAATCTTTGGTAATCATCCTTCCTCCTACTCCTCCCCCTCCTCTTCCTTCTACCCCCTTTTTTATTTTCCATTTTATTTCCCTCTACTGTTTTTCCCCTTATTCCCTTGTGTCTGGTGTGTTATCGACCCTTCTTATCCAAGCGTTTGGCCCTGGTAATAAAGGGATATTCGCGCTGTCCCCTTCCCCCGTCATTTATTGGCCTTCTTCTCTGGACCATTTACTGCCCCGCCCTACTTTCCCCCCCGAGACGGTTCGTGCCTACTCCTGCCATCTTTCTTTCATTACTAGGTGTATTCCATTTTTATTCCATTGTATTTACTATTATAACGATTATATATTCCTGCAGAAACACTGTTCTCCTTCTCGTTCCCACTCCTGTTCCGACTCTCTCTCACGTTCGATCTCTCTCTCTCTCTCTCTCTCTCTCTCTCTCTCTCTCTCTCTCTCTCTCTCCTCTCCATCTCTTCTCTCTCTCTCTCTCTTCTCTCTCTCTCTCTCTCTCTCTCTCTCTCTCTCTCTCTCTCTCTCTCCTCTCTCTCTCCTCTCTCTCTCTCTCTCTCCTCTCCTCCTCTCTCTCCGTCCTCCATCTCATCCTTCTTCCTTCCTCCCCTCCTTCCCTCTTTCCCTCCTTCCCCCCCTCCCTCTCCCCCTCCCTCTCTCTCTCTCTCTCTCTCTCTCTCTCTCTCTCTCTCTCTCTCTCTCTCTCTCTCTCTCTCTCTCTCTCTCTCTCTCTCTCTCTCTCTCTCTCTCCTCTCCCTCCCTCCCTCCCTCCCTCCCTCCCTCCCTCCCTCCTTCCTCTCTCCCTCCCTCCTCCCTCCCTCCCTCTCTCTCTCTCTCTCTCTCTCTCTATCTATCTATCTATCTTCTCTTTTTTTCCTTTCTTTCTATTCCTCTTTCTCCCTTTTTACCTACTCTTGGTTTGTTTACTCGTTTCCATGACGTGTTACCTTGGTAATTGTTGAAGCATTGCACTTCGTATCGATCCATTGCCCCCTGTGATTTTTATCAAACTATTCATTTGTTTATTATATTTGTTGTTTTTGTGTTCAATTCAAATACACGCGTTCTGCCTATATGTTCCCTGTGATTTTATCGGATATTCGATTGCATGATTCCACGCTTGCATCACGACCTTGTTTTGTTGTGTGTAGGAATCATCATCTCCACCGCAGTCTTCATCATCTTGAACTCCTCCCACCCCGGGCTCCCTCATCATTTGGATTCCAGGCTTTGCTCGGGTACGACTCACCACCGATGGTCGTCTCCTCGTAAGGCATTTCTCTTTGCCCTCTTTCTGCGGGTGAAGTTTCCGTTAGCGTGTGTCTGTTTCTCTTCATTCCGGGACAATCAGCTGCTTCCAGAGGGATTCACGGATATGATTTTGCTATAGCATCGTCTAAGGTCTACCTTAAAAGACAAGGGATAAATTGTTTCGGAGTAGTTTATCAACTTCAACCTTTCTGCGCCCTCAGTTTTCCCTCGCTCCATCAATCTCTACTGGCTTGTGCCCGTCTATCCCTTCTCGTCCAGCTCCCCTCGCGTCCAGCTCAGCGTCTCCACTATTGCAAACCCTCTCCCCTATCTCATCCCTTCACCAGGGCTGATGCTCTCCGTTTCTTCGTCTTCGTTGTCGTCGTTATCGTCGTCGTCCACCTCCTCCTCCACCTCCTTCTCCTCCTCCTCCTTCCCCCCTCTCCTCCTCCTCCTACTTCTACTCCTGCTTTTCTTCCACTTCTACCCCCTGCTGCTCTTCCTCCGACTCCTCCACCTCCCCAGCCTCCATCCTTTTCTTCTTCATATCTTCCCCTTTCTCCCTCTTCGTCCTCCTCCCTCCACCTCTCTTTCCTCCCCCTCCACCTCTTCCCCTCCTATCGTCTTGCTCCACTTGCTCCTCCTCCAGCACCCCTTCGTCCACCACTTCTCCTCCTCCACCACTTCTCCTCCTCCTCCTCCCCACCTCCTTCCTTTTCTCCTTCATCTCTTCTCCTTTCTCCCTCTCCGCCCTCCTCCCTCCCCCTCCTCCCTCCCCTCTCTTTCTTCCCTCTCCCCCTCTTCCCCTCCTACCGCTATGTTCTTCGGGGTCGTGATCTCGCTTCCTCAATTTCTTCCAGACACAATTGTCTTGACTCAGTTTTTGTCCTATTCGAAGAGGATGAACTCTTGAGGAGATATGACGCGAAGAAATCAAAGGGAGAGAAAGAAAGAAGGGAAGATTTTTTGAGAGGGGAGACTTCAGAATCCATTGAGCAAGAGTGGGAATAGGAGACGGGAATTACTGTTTATTTTTACGTGTCCGTGTTCCAAAATGTTTGTGGTGGAACGACTATAGATGTCGTTTAAAACGGAAAGAAAAGGACGTGTTTTCAAATAGATGTTACCCACAAAAGGACAAGAATTCTGGAAAGCTTGTTTATCCGACATGAGACGTTTAAACAGTTGGAGATGGGTTGCGTACTTCATCAGAAACACCTTGAGAAACATGGTATGAGGGGGATCAGTGATACGCAAACAGTTGGGTGGTAAAGATAGATTGGAGGGTGGTAAAGATGAATTGGAGTGAAGTTATGGATTTCGGTTAAAAATATTAGTCTGTGGTGCTTCCGCATACATTCTGCATATGAAATGATTTCCTTGGCGCGCAGTCTGATCCATTATGTAAAAAATCAAACGTCCCCATGAACACCATCATTATTTTGTTTTTATCAAGGGATTCGAGGTTGAGAGACGGGTTCTCAGCGTCGTTTTTCATGTCCCTGACGAGCCAGGGTTCTTGTAAACGAGCCAGGTGTCGACTAGGACGAGCTGTCACTCGGGAGCCAGCTGACACATCGAAACCAGCTGTTACTGAAGCGCCTCCTCTTATGCAGGCATCACCTTACACGCATAAGTTCCGGACCCCAGGGAGTCGCCTTTCTCTCAAGCAACATCTAATACCCGGGCCCTTCGAATTGGCAGCGTTTAACATTCAAATAATTCGGACACTAACTCTTGCTTATACTTCAGTTTTCGAAGACGTGCCACTTCACGAATAGGTAGTGCTCACAGGACTCTTTCAGGACTCTTTCAGTGCACAGCTCGCTGCTCTCTCAGGCAGCATCCGGGCAGCCCTCCGTGCACAAGGCTTCTCTTATCCCCCTGGATGCCAAACACCGGCGAGAAGCGCGTGTGCCTTCGCGGTTGTAGAGTCAAGAGGACGGTGTTCATTGCCTGGAAGTAGCTCCTGCACTTAAAGGTGCCCAGCTTCTCCAGTTTGAAATGTCAGGCGTTTGAAATATACACCGAGTCAGGAGACTCTCGTAGCCACGTGGGTGAGGGCGGGGGCGGGGAATGGGCGATGAGGGGCTGGCGGTAGTGGAGGGACTGGGAAGCTTGAAGGGGATAGGGCGGGATAGGGCTAGAGTGGCGGTAGGGTCATGGAAATGTTACGGAGGTTAGTGTTGGCATTAGGGCTTGCGCTCCTATGCTTACTTTTTAGATTTATTCGAAGTTTTCCCGGATATATTATTTGTTCTGGTGTTTTTTAATGTTCTCTTATGCATTTCTTTCTCAACATAACATAGTAGGAACACTCGTCTTTTTGTATTCTTACTTGGTTACAGAGAATGTTCGGTTTTAAGGTGATCAGATGTACGTTATAGATCATAGAAAGACTGATTGCTGTCGAGTATTGTCATCTCCCCCATTCCTTAGGGTGGAAGAAGAAGAAGGAAGGCAAGCTGTAAAGGGGATGGAATGAGGAGTACTTTCCTCCGTCTATCGCAAGGATGGCGTTCGGCTTTGCTTATACGTGTACTAACGATCTTGTAAAAGTACGAATGCAGTCATATCATACTGAGAGTGCACAATAAGTTCAACTTTCATCATCATTCTGCCATTGTGCAACGACGGACGTCTGCAAGCGTCGTGCCTCCCCTTCCTCCTCTGCCGCCGCCTTCACCTCCGAAGCAGCGGGTGACATTTCCATGCTTATCGGGCGGATGCGGCCATGATGGATGGGTGTCGCGGGTGAACTGTCATGCTGGGTCGGTGCGTCGAGCCGGTCGAGCCGTTCCTCGCTAACTTCAGCCTCAAGGAGTTGCTGTGGCGGGACGAGTTTGACAGCTGTACTCCCAGGGTATTGATCAGGCAGGATAACCAGGGGCGTGTAACCGTGTATTCCTGTCCCGAGGGCATGTCCTGGGTCGGCTCCCTGCCTGAGTGAGGGGGCGGTCATAAATCAAGATACGATAAGTATTCATATTGGGCATGTATGTGTACATGTATATTATAAAGTGGTAGTGGTAATTTGTGGATGATACAGTATAATGCAGTGATGTCTTAAGTTTATATTGAGTGATATCTTTCCATTTAAGGATTAAAATTTGTGTGTGAATGTCTGTCTGTGTCTGTGTTTATACATATGTGTATGTGTGTGTGTGTATGCATGTATTCATATTAGTATTTTTCATGGAAACTGCAATTGTCAAGTTCCAGTGATTCTTAAACCATTAAATAAGTCTGGCCGAGCCACCGAAAGATTGCATTTCCATTAATCGATCATTAAATTTGCATAAAACCCATAGTATTCCCGCAGTATGAGGACGTTCATGGCATGAAAAGTTTTAAGAATATTTGCAGAGACTGGGTAGTGGAGATGGTGTACGTAAGTGGGGATTTTACCGGGATTCAAGTGGATTTGTTAGGATTTACTCAGCAGTAGTTCTTCATGCATGGAGATAGAGAGATTGGAAAGCATGGCAAAGGTCTTGGAGCAACTCACGCTTGCACACACCTTTACATATGACACCTGTGTCAACACTCTTTCTCGTCGTATTCATGATCTCCATAATCATCATCATCATCTTAACTGTTATCAGCATTTTCGTCGTCATCCTCATCATCGTCGTCGTCATCTTCATCAGCAGCTGCAGCTACAGAATCAGTAGAAGTAACAGTATCACTATCACTATCACTATCAGTACCAGCAATAGTATCATTATATCATCAAGATCCCGATCACCATCATCATCCAGATAAAGAAAGAGGGAAAGAGAAAGAAAGAGAGAAAGAGATAGAGAAAGAGAGAAAGAGTTAAAGAAAGAGAGAAAGAGATAAAGTAAGAGGAAAGAAAAGAAGAGAGAGAGAAAGAAAGGGAGAAAGAGAGAGAGAGAGAGAATTGAATATTACATCCCATTTAACACCATAGTTTGCCAGAATTTTAGATTTTCCTTTTCAACATTCTCTCTTCGGACAGAATAGATATATGTACTTAACCCTCTGCACAAATGTATGGTCCTGTGCGGGGTTGGGGACAGGGGGTGGCCATGGCTTTTGTTGGCAGTGTAGATGCCCTTCCGCCTCGCCCTCCATCGAGTACATTATGCCGTGTCGGGCTTAGTGGATTTCCCTCTTTTCTTTTTCCCCATTTCCTTTCCTTGCCTTCCTCCGTGGAAGATTGTGATTCACGATAATTTGTCTGTTTTGCCTTATCCTTCGCTTGTTCTCCCGCCTGTCTTTCTCGTCTTCTTTTGTTTTCCGTTTGTGGCATTCCTCTTTGTTTTTTGGATTTTTTTTCCTTTTTTGATAATTCATGCATTTGTATATTGTTATTTATTCGGATTATTTATTGTTGTTTAAACTATCATCAAAGAAATGTTGCCCTTTTGGCCAGCCGATTGCGCACGAAAAGGTTAAGCAGAGCATAAGCGGAAGTTATTTGCTTTTTTTCGTGTGGCCGAGGGTGTGATTTTGGAAAGTCACACACTGCGTCGCGCATAGGTGCAGTACTTGCACTCACGTGTTGCTCTGTGCGTCGTAGGTAGACGGGTTAGTAGCTCCCCCCCCCCAACCCCACTCCAGGATAGGTTTAAGCTAGACCCCCATGCCTCTCCCCTACCCCCTCTTCCATCCCGACCCCGATCCCCACTCAACCCGCTTAGGGGACTGCAGCCTGGACGTCCGTCTCCGTCCCGAGTTGGAAGTTGATTAGGCTTCTTTTTATTTATTTTTTCTCGTGAGGTATATTTTGGGCAGGATTTATGTTAGTTTGTAAGGATGATGATATTAATGATACTTTTATATATAGATTATTGATATTGTTATTGGTATTAGTATTGGTATTATTATCATTATTATTAAGATTGTTATTATTTTGTATTATTATCATTATCATTATTGTTATTGTTGTTGGTGGTGGTATCATTGTTATTAATAATAAGATTATTATTTTTATCATTACTGTTATTGTTGTTGTTGTTGTTGTTATTGGCATTTTATTATTATTATTATTATTATTATTATTATTATTATTATTATTGTTATTATCATTATGTTGTTATTGCTATTGTTATTATTATTATTATTATTATTACTATTATTATTTTAATTTGTATTGTAAATATTTCTTCTTCGCCTTCGTCTCATTATAATGCTGTCGCTTTCGGTATTGTTTTTGTTATTGTTATGGATTGAGTTGATTACATATTATTATCATTGTTGTTATTATTATTATTACTATTATTATTGTTGTTATTATTATTATTATTATTATTATTATTATTATTATTATTATTATTATTATTATTTATATTATATTATTATTGGTGATTTTGCCATTATTATTCTTATATCTATCATTCATTGAGATAAATGATTCTGATATTAATTATTGTTATTAGCAGAAATATTAGCATTCTTTGGTTATCTGTGTGTGTGTGTGTGTGTTGTGTTGTGTGTGTAAGTGTGTAATGTGGTGTATGTGTGTGTGTGTGTGTGTGTGTGTGTGTGTGTGTGTGTGTGTGTGTGTGTGTGTGTGTGTGTGTGTGTGTGTATGTGTGTGTGTGTGAGTGTGTGTGTACGTGTGTGAATGTGTGTGTGTGTGTGTGTGTATGTGTAGCTGTAGCTGTAGCTGTGTGTGTGTGTGTGTGTGTGTGTGTGTGTGTGTGTGTGTGTGTGTGTGTGTGTGTGTGTGTGTGTGTGTGTGTGTGTGTGTGTGTGTGTGTGTGTGTGTGTGTGTGTGGTGTGTGTGTGTGTGTGTGTGTGTGTGTGTGTGTGTATGTATGTGTGTGTGTGTGTGTGTGTGTGTGTGTGTGTGTGTGTGTGTGTGTGTGTGTGTGTGTGTGTATGTTTGTTTTGCTGGGGATTTCTTCCCAGGTTTCTTCAGCTAGAATATTTACCGGTCGGGCCCTCAGGTCCAGCTTACAGATCTTGTGGTTTTACTTCTTTCTTGTTTGTCTTGTTTCTCCGGTCTTGACACCAGAAAATCCTACAAGCCACATGCTTTTCTCCTTTCTAATATTTCTTTTTACTAATTTATAAAGTTTTCCCTCAGACATTATGCCGCCAATGGCCTTACATGTTGGCGCGGCAGAAAGTTTTGAATAATCAGTTAGTCAGTCCTTCAGGCATTTATTTTCTAGCAGTGCCTTATCTTTCGTCGGGCTTGTGTGGTATGTCATTTTTTCTGCCTGGTTTCACCCGGCTTGGTGTTTTTGCGTTGTTTGTTTTTTAAGTTACTCTTGTTTTTATTCTTGTTTTTTTTTGTATGTGTGTTTATGCAGTCCTTCTGCCTCGTCGATTTAGGCTAACGTTGTTCGGGGGATCACCGGGATTCGAGGGCTTCGCTTTGTTCCGAGCCTTCCTTCCGAACCGCATTCCGCATCCTCGCCCTATGGCCTGTATAAACACCACAGTATTTGGTGTAATTAGTGAGGATTCCCCGTCGAGGCAAACTGGGCTTTTAGAGAGTTGCGTAGTAATATCGGTTTTATGTTTGTTGTTTAATTCGGATTCTGTATTTCATGTTTTTGTTAAGAGGGACAAGAGGCAGGACTTAGGGGGATGGTAAAACCAGGGGAGGCTGGAGGTCAACTGCACCAAGGCCGCTGCCGTATCAGAGGCCGCGTCTTCTGGCACTTACAGCTGACGAGAATCGATAGAGCCTCCAGCACCCCCTTGGCCGGTGTTCGTCTCCCCACCTTACCATCGTCTGTCGCAACTCGTTTTTTTCCTTCCATTCCGCCGTCCGTCGTTTTATTTAGTGTCT
>NW_020870493.1:45000-57500 GCF_003789085.1 Penaeus vannamei | reverse complement strand
TCTCTTCTTTGTAACTCTCTCTCTAAAAACTTCTTTCTCTGCTCTTAATTACTGTCTCTCTCTGATCTGCTCTGGTGATGTGCTAACTCTCTGTTCGTCTTTCTCGGTTCTTCGTGTCTTCTCGTCTCTCGTCTCTCTGCTCTCCTTCTCTTGTCTCTCTTCTCCGGTCTCGTCGTGTCGCGTTTCGTCTTCTCGTCTGTGTCTCTTAGTTTTCTTCTCTCTTTCCTCCTCTTTCTAGTATTCTCACATCATCATTATATATATTCTCCTATCTCATCACTTCCTCATCTCCTCTTGTTTTTCTTCTTTTCTCTCTCTACCCTGTCTACACTTTCCGCTTCCTTCCCCACTCTTCCATCACGCTATCCTAACTCTCCTTTTACACCCTCTTCCATCTCTCTACCTCTCCTCATTATCATTTCCTCCACGTACACCTTACAACAGCCGCTTTCTTTGCTTTCCATCTCTGCCGCACCCAGTTGCCCTCTTTCAAAGCAATCGGGAAAATAAAAGCATCGTATGCCTCCTATTCTGCTTCGCTGCTGCTGTATCCAGAAGCGGCTTACTCCGAGAAGTGCACCTCGCGGTGTTCGGGCGCTGTTTGTCAATCAACTCACTTTAAAGATAGGCGAAGAGCGTCTGAGGTTGAAGATTTCTTTTCTGTCTCTTTTTTCTTTCTCTTTTATCAACCTCGTTATCGCTCTCCTCACTATTTTGTTTATCTCCTGTTTGTAGTTCTCGGTGTAATTATTGGCAGACTCCGGACTTCCTTCCTTTTTGCAGCCTCCATATTTCTCGTGACTTTCATTACCAAGATCTGAAATAAAGTAGTGGTTCATAGTTTCGACTTTATTGTCTTTATTAAAAACGATGCCACTATCCGTCTCCACTTATATTGCACTTTCCTTTTTTTCAGCAAGTATATTATATGGTTCACTATTCGCTTATTAGTTTTACCTGTCCTTTTGTTCACTTTTCTCTTCTGTCACATTCCGTGCTATTACATCCATTGAAAGAATAATCCATCCTGTGTTGCCAGATAGCTTATCTTCTATCACGATCGCTATTTCTTCACTCTCTGCATCCCTAGTCACAAACATGAGTTCTAACCCAACACCCCACATTACTGGCCCCTGCCGCCATCCCCATCGGACCCCCGTTGCCGCTTTTCCTGCCCGCGACCTTTCGGCAAGCCCTAATGCGAGGTCGCGCAGTAGCACACGTGTGAGGCGGAACCGGTTAGCGTTGAGTAAGCGCGTAGGGTAATCCAAGTATGATAAGTTGGCGTTGCTAATGTACGCCGTAGTTGCACTGAGGGGTTGTTTTTATATGCGTGCGTCGTCATATCTTTTCACTTAATGCCGCAGATCGTAGGGGCAACAAGTGGTTATGTGTAATGCAGTGTGTACTTTACAGATGCCTCATTTACTTAGCAGTTTCACGCTACCTTTGTAGTTTGAAAAGGTCGCTTTGCTTTTTAGCTTTTCACTCTCAACCAGGGAATGATTCCATCCAATGCACGTGGCTGGGGATGAGGGGACGCTTTCTCTGCAACTTACTCCTTGCCTGTTCCCTCTCTCCTGTTTATAGGTTTCTGTCCTCTCCCTCTCGCCCTGAAACGCAGCGTGTAAGCAAACTTGCGAAGGTTTTTTCTGCTTTCGTTTGTTTTACGTGGTCGGCTAGCTTCCCTTTTGGTTGAATTACCTTTGGCGCACGTAAACTTTCTACTATAAATAAGCACGATGGAGTCATGTAAGCTCTCACTCAGCGCTCAGCCATTCTGTGCCAAATAATAAGACTTACGATGGCGCCTTCTCGCTGAAGGCCATGCGATCACCTTGTTTAGCCGCGGTGGTCTCAGGGAAGGCGCTTTTTGGAGTCGGGATTAAATCGCCTTGAGCCGTATCCCCGCAGCCAGCTTTTGAGGGACTTGCCTTCCGTAACCAGCGTAAATGTGATTATATGTAATATTACACATATTTAATATGTATGTTGTGTTTACACACACACGACGCCGGGCGCGCACAACACGCAACAGACACGCACAGAAGCACACAGTCACACGCCACACACACATAGTACACACACCAACTACACACACAACACAACACACACACACACACACACTAAACATACACTACATTATAACTACCACACACAATAAACAACACCTAGAGTATTAATATGAGATGTATATCGTATAAACACTTAACACTAACACTTTAACACACTATACATATGTTGTATGTGTGTTATTATGTATTTACGCATATATATGTATATGTGTGTTGTGAATGCGCCGCAGCTCAAAAGCCAAAACATGAACGGACCAAAACCATTACCAAAGGCCTCCTCCCCGACCTCGCGCGCGCACGCTTACCGCGACGAGATCCCAAGAAAAAGCCGAAGCGCGGCTGAGAAAAGGAACGGGTGAACCTGTCCACGCATGAATTAAGGGCAGTGCCATAAGTGGAGCCTCCGACGATCCAGACGCGCGCCGGGCCCACTGTATATATCCGCCTGCTGTCAACCGGAAAGCGTGCATCCTATTACGATATCTTCGGCGCGGCAACTGCACGTTATTCTTGGACTAGTCTGATTGGATTTGCCGGAAAAGGATATGCTGTGTGTATTGTTTTGTCCGAAGGAACCGTCGGTTTTATTTATTTCTCTCGGATGTGTTTTGGCATGCAGCTGGCGGTTTGTCGTGGCATGGCTGAGTGCGCTTGTAAGGTTGTTAGGTATTATGTTTATGTTGTGTCCATTTTGCAGGCGAAAACGAAGCTATGATTATTACTGTTTAGAAGGAAGGATTTTATGTATTTTCTCTTGTAATTTGGAAACCGATGTACGCTTTTCGGACGTGGTATATTATGTGTATTTTCCCTTAGAGAAACGTTTATTCAAATCAGAGGTGGTGTTGAAGTGCGTGATGCAACGTTAGATAACTGTGTTGCCTTGGGACTTTGGGTCACGAGGTCCAGAAGCGCCCATCCGCGAGCGAAGGGGGAGTAAAATATCAAACAAATATTTACATTTTGTTGACGCTTTAAGAAATGTACTTTTTGTGTTTGATCAATAGGATGTGTGTTTGTGTAGTCCGAAGGATTTTATCCCCTCGACAAAGAAAAGTTCTACTATTTATTCCTCACTTAGATGGAGGTAAACTTTACCTTTTCGGTTATTGTTCGCCGTCCCCCACCATATCCCGAGTGAGTTTACCCTTCGTGAACGTTTGTTCAGGAACTAGTGAGAAGAGATTTTTCTTACAGGGCTCGGGAGGGAGGAGGAAGTCGCTTTAGGAAATTTGGACTCCAGTAAAGACTCTTTATTTTAAATTATTTTTTAGCGTTAGATCTACTAACTCTAATTTAGGCAAGTGTAACATAGTAGCTTGTTAGTAAATAATGGAGTAGTGACGTTTACTTTACCTTTGTAGCCCTTAACCATAGCTCTTCACCTAAACACCCCTTCCCGTCCCCTTTAACTTTCGCGAGTACTTAGGTGTTGATGAGATGCACCACCGCGTCATGGCTGCCAAAACAGAGATGTGCATTTTGACGAGGCAGCAAGGAGGCGCAGCTCGCCGTCGGTATATCGAGTTTGGCTCCGTCGGGCTCCTGCATACTGAGCAGGCAGGTTCAAGAACTTGCGAAGCGGTGAAGGTCGTGGGAGCGGCGAGGCGTTTGCGGCTTCGGCGGAGATTGGTTCGGAAACGTATTTTCTGCCGACCCGTCTTTGCATTTTTTCTCTCATTCTGTTTGTCTGTCATAAAATCTTTCTTCTAATCTTGGCAGTCTTTTAATTCGTGATAAAGTGGTTTCAGGATGTGTCACGAGCGAAGGTTCTCCTTGGTGGAGTGTATTTTTATGAGGCTGTGTTATGTCCGCCACATTCCTTACAGTTGCAGCACTTTTAATTAAAAGGGGACAAGAAACGTGGAAGTTTCCCGAGCACGAAGGGGAAAGTCCAGAAATACGATTCAAAAGTAATGGTGTTTCGTGTATTTCTTTCGTAGCCGCAGGTTTTGTTTGTCGGGGCGCCGTCACTGGCAGCAGCGAGGCTATGGGGTTATGCAAATAGGCCGTCGCGCGTGTCGTTGTGGAAGAGAGGGGCGGGGGGAGGGGGATGAAGGAGAGCAGCAATTCATGTAGTCCTGTACCCGAGCCAGGTGACCTCGAAGAATATTATATATCCGCGGACACACTCGAACGTATTACCATAGGCACACGAGGCTCTTGCTGAACAGGACGGCCGCTGAAGACAACGGATGACCAGGTGCGTGACGCAGCTGCGCTCGGCGCCGCAGTCCGGGGAAAGGGAATGGGTGCGGGAGGGGGAGAGGACAGGGGAATCCTCATGGTGACTGGGGGAATTGTCTGGGGTATAGGCCGATTTATATTGATTTTGGGATCGGGCCTATTTGTGGCCCAAGAGGCTACCGTGCTACGGATTGGGATTTTTGCCTGCATATATAAAGTGGAAGTTGTTATGCATGTTTATTTTACAGTTGATCATTAATCTTAAACATGTGTGCGAATGATATACACATTCATATGGACTCGTATGCGGCCAATATAAATACATTAGCACCATACATTCACATTTGAAACATTATGCACTTGCATGCATACCTGCTCAGTTACAATGTTCATCTTTTACGACAAGAAAAGTTGTTGATCGATCACAGCTGCTCCTGTAATGAGTGCGAGAACTCCTATCCATCGAGCCTTTCCATCAGTCATTTAAGAATTCCCACACACATCCCTGTCCCTCCCCTTCTCTCTGCGCCCTCACCCAGCGCCTCTTGTCCAAGCGTGGAATCAGCTGTTACTAACCGCAAATAGAAATAAATGAGACTTGTGTGTGTACGGGTTGTGTTTGGGAGAGCCGGGGTGGCCCATAATAAACAAGTGAGATTTGAATGTATATAACTCTGTGTGATATGCTATGTGGGGCAGTAGGGTGGTGTCGCTGAGGCACCGCCAGATGACGGCGCCCTCTTATCTTGTTCGGCGGTGGTAGTGATTAAAGACCATCGGGTAAAATAGGAGACCCATGCTCGTGAAAAAAATACTCAAAATAAATGTTTCGTAAAAACTTACAGTAGAGGCGTATTGAGGGGGGGGGTACGTGGGGGGCTTAGATATATATGGTAATTTTACGTGTATGAAATGATGTTGTGAGTACATGGCCTCTAATCATCTCACTCCTCTTCTCTCCTCTCTCATCTCTCTATTCTCTCCTCTTCATCTCTCTCTCTCTCTCTCACTCTCTTCGATCACTCTCTTCATCTCTCTCTCTCTCACTCTCTCCTTCCCATCTCTCTCTCAATCCTCATTTTCACATTCATATATTTACATCATTCACACTAATCTCTCTCTCCTCTCTCCACATCGTCTCCCCTCACCCCCCTTCTCTCTTTCATGCACACTTGTGAATAACCCCGTACCTCCATCCTCCTCCTTTCCCCTTTTACTTTATCCTTCACCTCTTATACTTACCCCTTCTCTCCGCTCTCCACCCACTCCCTTTTTCCCATTACCATTCGCCTTCACCCACGCTTTCCAACCCCTCCCCTCGCTCTTTCCACTCCCTTTCCTCACCTCTTTCCCAAACCTCACGCCCTCCCCTCCCTTACCCCTCTATTTCCCCCTTATACCCTACCTTATCTCCTTTTCTCGCCCATTTCCATCGCTTTCGAACCGTTCCTATATACTGAATGCGCAATTATGTTGTTTATGTAATATATAGTATGTAATATTAAATAATGCGTGTGTGCGTGTGGGTGTGTTGTATTGTTGTGTGTGTGTGTGTGTGTTATGATGTGTATGTGTGTGTGGTGTGTGTGATGTGTTGTGTTTGTGTGTTGTATGTAGTGGTGTGGTGTGTTGGTGTGATTTGTGATGTGTAAGTGTGTGTGGTTTGTTTGATGTGTGTAGTAGTGTGTGATGTGTGGTGCTGTTGTGTGTAGTGTGTGAATGTGTGTGTGTGGTGTGATGATGTGTGTGGTTGATGTGTATAGTGTTGGTGATTGTGTGAGTGTGTGTAAAATCTTGTGATTAATAACGAGACAGTTTTGGTATGTCAACCTATTTATTTTTCCATTTCAAGGTAGCATTGTGCCGTCTAAAAGTTATGTGCCACACCGCCCTACCTCTAGACTCAGGTATAGTACTTCCATGGCTGCACATAGCTAGAGTACACAGGTGTTTGAAGCGTAACTGTATTTGCCACATTGCCTGTTCAGATTAGGCACACGGTGAATGGCATATTTTCCGCACTGTTTGTTTGCTTTTATCATCAAAACCTTTCTCGCTAGAAACTACATGAGTTTATTTTTGAAAGTTTGTGATGTGATGCCACTTTCTCTGCAGGTAATTGGCTCGTGCGTTCCTGATATTACTTTTTGACAAACGCAGCTGTATTTGTCGATTGTTTAAGTCTCACCCAACGAAAAATACGGAACACCAGACAAATTCTCTTCATACGGCCGAGTTCCCCAAATAAAACGCCGTCTGCTAAATCATTTCCATTCGCATTGTTATAGGCCGCTTACTCTTCTTTGTCATATTTGCAACTTTCGTAGCTATCCCTTTTCTTCATGTTGAATTATCTTTTCTTGTCGCATTTTCCTCTTCGGATGTATCTTCTTTGTCACTTATTGTCCTTGTTATTCATGTCCGTCCCACACGCACAATTCTTGCACACCGCTCATCAAATACTCCACAGTCCACCTTCACACGGAGCTCAGAATCGCAAGCGAGTCGGCGCGCCGGAGTATTCGTCTGCCTGAAAAGTCGCCATTGTCGTGGTGGTAACGTCGGCCAAATTGCTTACATTAATATAGATTCTGTCAATGGCATTTCTTGTCTCCAGGATCCGCTACACTTGTTTGAGATACATGTGTAGTCTACTATTATGGATCGGAATATAGAAAAATCCACCTCTTTCGTTTAGATACCACTGTACGATTATACGCGCATGAGAAACCTTCCACTGTAGAGACACATGAAAGATAGCGGGCCACTGAGAAGTTTAATGACATTATCCTCTGAAAGAACTGCTATGATCTAGATCTGTTCCAGTGGTTTGCTTGAATACCACAGAAACAAAGTGAGGTTGGTGGTAACTCCTTTGTTATGGTGAGGGATGGATTTGTTTATGTAGGGTTGTCTGGAATGTACTGACGCAACATATTTCATAGTAAACCGACTGAACGTTTAGTTGGCTGATTGTGGTGCTCGGGATTTTGTTATAAATTATTTGATTGGGTCAACTCGGTGACGGGAGATCCATACAGTACAGCAATGGCAAACGAAGGATATTAGCCTTCTATCGTGTGAGACGTGCTCTGTGTCGTGTTTGACATTTGCTAAATTCATATTCATGAAATAAATCTTGAAAGTAGTGAAAGTTCATTGATATTTTCCATCTACATAGAAGTATATGTGTGAATGTAAAAACGGATATTCTTGGAAAGTAGCGAAAAACTTCAATTGATCTTTTCATTCATACATAGAAAATAATGTGTTGAACTTAAAAAACGATATATGTACGTGAATTATGCGACACAAACTACCGAAGAGGCGCAGTGAACATATGACTGCACTAATTACAAAGATATAATTCGTCACACACTACGAATAATCGAAAACAGTTTATCGCGATCAATTGCGTTCGAATAAGTGTCCGATCCAGAGATACCGTTAGTACCGAGTAGTAAAAGCGGTATTACGGTCCTAATTGAGAGAGAGGAGAGATGAAATATGTTGAAATGATTACTAAACTCAGACACTTATTGTACAACGAGCCTCATCGATAACAAATAAGACTTAATACTGCGTGATATATGTATTTGACAGCAATTAGCACGTCTCAATATATCCAAATACGTTTGATGNAGAATTGCGTTCAATATATCCAATACGTGTGCATGTGCATTTTTATGTATATGTATTGTTATTAGTACCATTTTTTATTTCTGTTGTTGACAAGTATAATGCTTTTGTTTAGTATGACTTGCATTTGATACCCTCATGATTAAAAGGCACGAAATGACTTTTAGTACAAAGCGGGCCATTTCTAAGAACAAAAGTAAAGTAATACACCAACCACTTGAGCCGGATTAGAATTCCCGAGAGCTGAGGCGTAGGAGCGAGGAGGAGGGACGTAGGACAGGTGTCACTCGCGGGGAAGAGTGCGGCGTGGGGTCCCGTTGTTCTCAGATTCCCTATTCTCGTGCCTTTATTCCTTCCTTGGTTTATCGGTGTAGCCTGTCGTGTGTAAAAAGTGTACTCAGCCGTGGGGAGGGTGTTTTGTCTACCTTTTTTTATTTATTTATTTTTTCTGTCGTTTTTTCTGGCCATTGTTCTTGGTAGCCGGTGAAAGGGGACTGCTGTGTTTAAGTGGCGAAACGATTTCCTCTTAATGTAATCGACGCTCCTTTCTCTGGGTACGTTTGAGGTGTAGAAAAGGTGGTGGCTGTGCCCGTGCTGTGGGGCGGGGTCGGGGTCGGGGTGGNTTAAACCAGGACACTCTCCAAATTTCGTTTCACTCAAAAACTTGATCGTTGGGACTCGTCGGTCAAATTACTTTTCCAAAGTGGACCCTCGCAAGCTGTTAAGCCTCCACTCGAGGCCTCACTCACACTCCCTTCCCACCAGCTCCCCTTGTCCTGACTTCCGGATAACCTATCTCCTTCTCTTACTTTTCCCTTCTTCTTTCCTGTCACCCTCAAAATCCACTTCCCCTTCCTCCTGCTCTCCCCTACTCAATGCGGTTCAATTATCAATATCAAATATTCGAGATTAATTTACCGCGGCCGTCCATAAATTGCGTAGCGCTCGAATAAATTACACGGAAGAAATTCGAGGTGGCGAGATTTTTTCCACCCATGATTTGCGAGGGTCATGGCGAGAAGTGAGAGGAATGGGGGGGGGGTAGATGGGAAGGGGAGGTGGAGGGGTGAAGGGAATGAAGCAGAGGCAGGGGAGGGTATCTGCGAGGAAGGGAGGAGAAGTGGGGAGTGGAGGGAAGGGAAGTTATAGATGGTGGAACAGGAAGGGTTAGGGAAACAGCGAGTGGGGAGGTGGGAGGCGGGAATAGGGGGGAGGGGAAAAGGGAAAGGGAAAATAGAGGGAAAAAGATGGAATGAAGGGTTAGGGGAGGGGAATGAGAAGCGGGAGGCGATAACGCGGGGAGGAATGTCTAAAAGAAAGGGATAGGAAGGACAAGAGGGGAGGAGAAAGTATAGCAATTGAGGGCGAAGACATAGATAGCAAGGGGATAAGGGCACAGGAGGAAGGGAGTAGGCGAGGGATAGAGGTCAGGGGGAAGGGAGAGGGTCGAACACCAGCTCACCATGTATCATTATCAAGAGTGGTGGGGAAGAAGGATGGGAGGATAAACGGATACATGCCGAGGTTTGGAACGCGATCGAACGGAGTGTCAGTTACCGAAGGAACCGACGCGCGCTCGTGTAGCCATCCATCCTCCTCCACTCTCGGCTACCCTCTCCTCCCTCTCCTCGCCTCCACATCTGACTCATGCCTACTCTCTCTACCTTCCTGGCTACTCTGTTCTCTGTCTGGCGGTCTTGTCTCTCTCTCTCTATGTCTCTATCTCTGCTCTCCTCTCTTCCTCCTCCATGCTTCTCTCTCTATCTATCTTATCTTTGTATCTCTCTCTCTATCTCTCATTCTCATTTTTCGTTCTCCACATCTCATTCCTCTCCTTTCTCCTCCTTCTCCTCCTCTTCTATCCTCCCAAACACTCAAGAAACCATCACCACGTCCATCATTCACCACCGCATCCACTCCTCCTCCTCGTCATCTATCTTCCCCATCCGCATCACCGTCTCCATCGGAGCCCAACTTCCTCGTCATTCGTCATCATCACTCGTCATCAAATCACCCAGGGGAGAGATGGCCTTGGCGAAACCACAGTGACTCGCGAGTACTTTGTGGCGAGTCAGCCCAAGGTCCTCTAGTCATCTGAGGAGCTCGGTTTGGCAGATTTTTTTCTTTTTTTTTTTGGGGGGAGGAGGGGATACAGGAAGACTAAGAAATTGCATGTCTGATATATACTCATCGTGCTTGCGCGTTCTGATCTTCTTTGTTTATTTTGGTTTCAGTTTCTCTCTTTGTCCTCTTTCTTTATCGTTATGTTGATTAATTCGAGGTGTTAATCCTATCGACCCATTTTGTCCTCTATATCATCAGCTTTCTCTCTCTCTCTCTCTCTTCTCTCTCATCTTATCCTCCAAAAACTCTCCCTGCTCTCTTTCTCCCAATTCTGCATCCCTTAGTTTCTCCCCTCTCTCTCTTCCTTCATTCCCGTCACCATCCCCGTCAAACTTTCTCCCTCTTTCCCTCCTCCCCCCTCTCTCTCTTCTTCCCCCTCTTCTCCATCCTCAGCTCTCCCCGCCCGTCTCCTTTCATTTCCCCTTCTCTCCATCACCCATCTCTCCTCTCTCCCCTCGTCTCCATCCTCAACCTTTCCTCCTCCTCTGTCTCTTCCTCTCTTCTACATCCCTCAATCTTCCCTCTCCTCTCCTCCCCCCTCCTCTCTCTCTCTCACCATCTCTGCTGTTCATCCCCTCATAGGCTTGGTGAATAGCCCTCCCCCCTCTCCCTCCCCCACCCTCCCCCAACGACACACAAAGAATGCAGATGGCAGCTGGATAATGGATAGTCGGGTGTGGATTAATTATCATCCAGCTTTAATTAATGGTAATCCAAAGAAGCCAGATGCATTAAGTATATCCAAGACTCTCAGTGAACGAAAAAAAGAGTATTTGATTTACATGCATATGAGGTGTGGATGGGAGGGAGTGACGCCAAACCAGGCAAGGAGAGTGTGAGGAAGTGAATGAGGAAAAGAATAAAGAAAAGAAAAAGAATGAGAGTATATAAAGTGGTGTGCTATTAGGAAGGAGGGGAATGAAAGGAATGAGGAGAGAAAGAGAGAGAGAGAAGAGAGAGAGAGAGAGAGAGGAGAAAGGTGAATGTTAAAACTTGGTGATGATTAGGAAATGTGAATTAATGTGGAGGATATAATGAGGGGAATGAAAGGAATGAGGGAGAGAAAGGGAGAGAGAGAGAGAGAAAGAAAGGGAATGTATAAATGTGGTGATGCTATTACGAACGTAAATTAAAGGAGGATATGATGAGGGGAATGAAAGGAATGAGAGAGAAGGGGAAGGATAGATAGATAGATAGATAGATAGATAGAGAGAGAGAGAGAGAGAGAGAGAGAGAGAGAGAGAGAGAGAGAGAGAGAAGAGAGAGAGAGGAGAGAGAGAGAGAGAGAGAGAGAGAGAGAAGGAAAGAAAGGAAGAAATCAGAGAAATGAAAAAATAAATACCAATAACCATTCACGTTGCAAAAAAAAAAAAAAAAAAAAAAAAAAAATAGAAAGAATCAACCCCCATCAGTCAAACTTGTTGGTTTATTATTAAAATGACGAATAGCCTGTGTTTTTAAAGGGGATGTTTTCATACTCATTACAAGGTGCATTACTCTCCTTATTAACCTTTACCTTTTTAAAGAACATACACCTTTTAAAGATTCATAAATCTTAAATTCCAAGACTTCACTAATCTTTTGTTTTCACTATATCGTAATCTGCTCTACATACCTTATAAAGTTGGCAATTATAGTAATACATAGATAAACAGAAGGAAAAAAAGGATAAATAAAAGGGCTAATTAAATAATACATCAAAGATGAATGATAAAATTGTACAACTAAATGATACATACAAGACGGATGAATGAATGAACAGACGAATAATACATGCAAGACGAATGAATAAAGACGGAGAATAAATCAATCCAAAAGAAAAACAACAATCAGGTGAAATCAAGAAACTCGAACCAGCGCTAAATAAATAAACTTGATTTCACATTGGCTATTCCTCTTAACAATCACACCCAAATCACGCGCCCATTCTTGATGAATATGACCAAATGAATTCTTCAAGAGCGTTATGGAGTGAATGGCTCGTACAAGACACGGCTTATTGATTCGAAGTCGAAAGAATGACTCGCTGTGATGCTATCCGCACAGTCTTAATGGTTTCGGAGCGTTCGAAACAGATTCACTTAGTGGTTCGGATCGCAATTTGAAGTCCGAGGACGTCCATAAAGGCCTCACTTGATGGCGTTCGCGAGGTCTTTTAAAATATCCACAATAATGTCTATTCATCGAACGGGTTTGACTTCGCTTACACAAATAGGACACAGCGGGGAGAGTAAATATTAAGAGTATGCCAATGGGTCTGACTCTTCCATTTTCCCGCCAGAATTCCTTATTTGGGTTCATTCGAGTTTGGATGACAGTGGGGGGTGGGGAGGGGGAGGAAGGGGATGTGGGGGAAGGGGTGGGAAGAGAGGTTGAGGAGAAGGGGAAGGGGGGAGGGGAGAGAATAGGGGTTAGAGGTGGGGGAAGGAGGAATAGGGGATGGGGAAAGGGATGTAAGAGGGATTAAGAGGGGAA
>NW_020870493.1:12500-40000 GCF_003789085.1 Penaeus vannamei | reverse complement strand
AAGATGCGGAGGGGGAGGGAGAGAGATGGAGGAGGGAGGGGAGGGAGGAGGAGGGGTAGGAGGGAGAGGGAAAAGGAGGAGAGGGAGAAAGAGGGGGAGGGCAGAAGGGAGAGGGAGAAGGAGGAGGGGAGGGAGAGGGAGAAGGAGGCGAGTGGTTGGGAAGAAGGAGAGGGAGGGAGACGAGGTGGTTGGGAAGAAGGGAGAGGAGGGAGAATGGAGATAAGATGGGGAAGAGGAAGGGAGAACGAGAGGGTATGGAGGAAGGGAGAGGGAGGGGGAGAGGGGAGAGAGAAATGGAGGAGGGAGGGAGACGAGGTGGTTGGGAGGAAGGAGAAGGAGGGAGAGATGGAGATAAGACGGGGAAGAGGAAGGGAGAACGAGAGGGGTATGGAGGAAGGGAGAGGGAGAGAGAGAAATGGAGGAGGGAGGGAGAAGAAGGAGTGGGAGGAGAGGAGAGGAGGAGAGAGAGAGAGAGAGAGAGAGAGAGAGAGAGAGAGAGAGAGAGGAGAGAGAGAGAGAGAGAGAGAGAGAGAGAGAGAGAGAGAGAGAGAGAGAGAGAAGAGAGAGAGAGAGAGAGAGAGAGAGAGAGAGAGAGAGAGAGAGAGAGAGAGAGAGAGAGAGAGAGGAGAGAGAGAGAAGAGTGAGAGAGAGGAGAGGAAGAGGAGAGAGACGTGGGGGCTGGAGAACGAAGGGGGAAGGGAGACTGCTCGGGAGGGTGGATGAAGGGGCCAAGGGGACGAGGAGGAAGGGAGGACGAGGAAGGGAGAGAGCGTAGGGGTTGGAGAACGAAGACGAGGGAGGACCAGGGGAGGAAGGGCGAGGAGGAAGGAGGAACAGGAGAGAGAGGACGAAGAGGGAGGACAAGGAAGAGAGAAAGCATGGGACTGGAGCGAAAAGAAGGGAGGACCAAGGGAGGGAGAAGGAGAGGGAGGACGAGGAGGAAAGAGGACCAAGGGAAAGAGAGCGTAAGGAGAGGGAGAGCGAGGTGGAGAGAGGAGGAGGAGGAGGGAGAACGAGGGAGAATAGGAGGAGGGATGAGACGGCAGGGAGGGGAGAGAGAGGAAGATGGAGGAAGGAGCATGGGCGGGGGGAGGGGGGAGGCAGAGGGGAGAGGGTAAGAAGGAAGGAAGGAAGATAAAGAGAGGCCAAGAAAGGGGAGACAGAAAAGGAGAGAGTCGATAAACAGAAGAGAGCGGGTACGCTGAAAGGGCGAAAGAGAGGAGAAAGGAAGAAGGAAGAGGCAAGAAAGCGAAAGAGATAGAGAAAGAGGCAAAAGAGGAACGAGAAACAGGAACAAAAAAAAGAAAAGGAAAAAAAAAACATCAAGAAGAGAGGAAGAGTATAAAAAGAGAATTCGAATGTATAAGATGAAAGTCACAAGAGAGAAGAAGAAAGGGGAAGATTAAGAGGAGAGAGGAAGAGTAATGAAAAAAAAGAACGTCTAAATGTGGAGGGGGGGATGAATGGGAGGAGAAAAGACAGAAGAGCAATAATGAAAAATTAAATAAAATAAAAAATAAAGAGAATGAAAATCAGTACAAATGAGAAAACAATAAACTAAAAATAAAGAAAATTTAGGAAAGGCAACCAAACAAACACACAAACGAACTAAAAAGGAAAAAATTGGAGAAAAGTTAAATGGAAGGAGAGACGAAAGATGAATGAGCAAAGAGCATGAGAGAGAAAGAGAAAAAGAAAGGTAATATATTAAAGGAAGAGAGGAAGAGATAATTATGATTCTTTTTTTCTTTTTTTCTTTTTCATTGTTGGAAAGGAAGAGGAAACGGGCAAAGAAAACGAGAGAAAAATAAGTGAAATACGGCATGGCACACATACGCAAGAATAATAACAAAAGGATAATAACAATAATGATAATGAATGGTAATAACAACCATAAAATAAAACACAGACTAAAAAAGTGAACAAAAATAAAAGTCATCATTACTAAATGATTAAAAAAAACATAAAAACATCAATGAAAAAAAAATATTTATTTAAAAATAAAACCCAAAACCCGATAGTTAAAGAAATACGTATCTGCACATGAAAGCCGGAAGGGGGGAGGAAGGGGGGAGGGAGGGGCGTAACGAAAGAGGGGGGGGGTAAAGAGGGGCGGGGCATGAAAAAAAAGTGGGGGGGGAGGGGGAGAGAGGCCCTGTTAGGCTGATAAAAAATAGCGTACGGGGTAATGACGGTGGTGGGAAGGATGAAAAAAATGGAAAATGAAGGAAGGGGGAAAGAGAGAGAGAAAGAGTGAAATATGTGTTTGCTCTGTGACAGCTGTTGAGGGAGACAAGCAGGCGAGGAATAGTGCACAGATTGAGAGATAGATAGATAGAGAAAGAAGAGAGAGGGGGAGGAAGGAAGGAGAGAGAGAGAGAGAGAGAGAGAGAGGAGAGAGAGAGAGAGAGAGAGAGAGAGAGAGAGAGGGGAGGGAGAGTGAGGGAGGAGAGAAGGAAGGAGAGAGAGAGGAGAGAGAGAGAGAGAGAGAGAGAGAAGAGAGAGAGAGAAGTAGAGGAAGAGTGAGAGAGGAGAGGGAATAGGGAGAGTGAGGAGGAGGAGAGAGAGAAAGAGAGAGAGAGAGAGAGAGAGAGAGAGAGAGAGAGAGAGAGAGAGAAGAGAGAGAGAGGATGAGAGAGAGATGAGAAGAGAGAGAGAGAGAGAGAGAGAGAGAGAGAGAGAAAGATAGAGAGAGATAGAGAGAGACGAGAGAGAGATAGAGAGGACAGAGGAGAGGGAGAGAGAGAGAGAGAGACGAGAGCTGATCCAGAGACAGATAGTCAAACAGACAGACAGGAACGACAGACAGAATGTATGTGAGAGCGAGACAAACAAACAGAGACAGAGACACGAGAGAAAAGCATGAGCAACCGCAAAGAGAAAATGAGGGAGACAAAATAGATGAGATTTCACCCGCAATGAAAACTAATTATTTCTATAGTATTTTTCCCGCCATTATTACAGCAACACCTGGACGAGTATAGCGAGTGGGTGTTCTATGGCCTACAGTAATTACATTTTTTTTATACATGTAAAAGTGGGAGGGAAAAGGGAGAAAAGAGGAGGGAGAGGGAAAAGGGAAAAGGGGAGAGGGAGAGGGAAAGGGAAAAGGGAGAGGTAGAGGGAAAAGGGAGAAGAAAAGAGGGAGAGGGAAAGGAAAAAAGGGAGAGGGAGAGGGAAAGGAAAAGGGGGAGAGAGGGGAGAGAAGAGAAGGGAAACGAGGGGAAAGGGACAAGGGGGAAGGAGGAGAGGAAAAGGGGACAGCGGGATGGGAAGAAGGGGAGAAAGATGGGAAGAGAAGGAGAAAATGGAGAAGGGGAGGAGGGAAAAAAAGGCAAAATGGAATGAAGAGAAAGGGGAAACAAAATAGGAGGGGAAGAAAAAAGGGAAAAAAGAGAAGTGAAAGGGAATAAAAAACGAAAACTGAAAAAAAGGAAAGGAAAGGAAAAAAAAAGGAATAAGGGAGGGAAAAGAAAGAGGGAAAAAAAGAAGGATGCATTTCAACATGAATAACTCCCACATACTACCCCCAAAGGAAGTCATTTGTCATACTGAACAAGAACACGCACACGAACCTGACCTTTGACCCCGTATATGCATTGACCCCCAACTACCACCCACCCCACACCCCTCCCCAACCACTCTTCTGACCCAGTGATCTCTTAGTCAGGGGTCTGGGTACTGTCGGATGCCCAACTTGAGGTATCCCTTCTCTTCTTCTTCTCCTTATGATTACTCCCCTCTTCCTCTCTCTTCCTCCCCTCTTCTTTATGGGCACTCCTTCTCCTCTCTCTTCATCTCCTTCCCTCTATAATTTACTCCTTTCTCCCCCTTTTCCACTCCCTCTTTCTGTGGCTACTCCCCTCTTCCCCTCTCTTCCACTCCCCTCTTTCTATGGGTACTCCCTTCCTCCTCTCCTTTCCTCTCCCTCTTTCTATTGCTGCTCCCTCCTCTCCCTTCCCCCTCCCTTTCTTAGCTACTTCCTTCTTCTTCTTCTTTCCACGGCTATTTCCCTCTTCCTCTCCCCTCTTTCTATAGCTACTCCACCCCCTCTTCCACTCCCCTCTTTCTATGGCTACTCCCCTCTTCTTCCTCCCCTTTTTGTGGGTTGTTTATCACTCCTTCTCTTTGTGTTTCTGTCTTTTTCATTCACTTGCTCTCTATCTTTATTTTTGTTTGTTTGTTTATTAATGGAATCTCCCCGTTCTCTATGTGCTTCTATGCGTCTTTGTCTGTGTGTATTTTTATTTTTTGTCTGTATATTCATATGATTTTAGCTGTCAACTCAATTTGCTACTTATCAATTCCTTTATTTTCATTCATTTATTCATTTACTCCGTTATTAGCATTATTACTTTATTTTAACTTATTCATTCATTGATCCGTTCATGTATCATTTCCATTCATTCGTTCATTTATCATTTTCATGCATTCCTTCACCTAATATTTTCATTCATCATAATTTTATTTTCATTTCAATTTTATTTTTTTCACATTTTCGTTCACTCACTCATTTATTATTTTCATTCATTCATTTATCATTTTCATTCATTCATACATTTATTATTTTCATCTTCTTATTTGCCTTTCTCCTTTCTTTTTAAAACGTATTTTTTCAGAAAGCGAGAGCCTCATCCCTGGGACCAGGAAGGCGCAGTCACTCTATGGAATCCGAGGACCTGTTATATAACGTCAACGAAACAGCCTTAGTGCGTGCAATTGCGCTGAAGTCTAAGGCCACTTGTGCTTGCTTGCTTGGTCTTTCTATGGAGGCAGGGAAGCTTTTTCTGTTTTCTCTTCTTCTTTCTTCTTCATCTTTTCTTTTCGATGCTTTGATTGCTTTATTTATTTATTGAAAAAAAATTTGCTTTTATTGATTTTTGTTGTTTATTCACCATTTTTTGTGTTTTTTTGTGACTTGTTGATAAATGATTATGATTATAATTATTATGATAATAAAATGATTAAATGATAATAGTAATAACAGTAACAGAAACAATGATATTTTAGTTACCATGCATTATATAAACAATGTAAACAAGCAGAAAAATATCGCTCATGATTTGTCAGCGTCATGGCATGACGTACACATTAACAGGATTTATCTACACACAGCGAGATGGAAAAATTGTATTCAACACTTTACTTTCTTTCTTTCTTTACTATAGTATATATATGTATATATATATATATATATATATATATATATATATATATATATATTATATATTATATATATATATATTATATAATATATATATAATGTATATATTATATATATGTATGTATATATATATATATATATATATATTATATATATATATATATAATATATATATATATATATATATATATATATATATATATATTATTATATATATTATATATAATATATGATATTGTTTGCTTATTGTTCCTGTAAAACTTTCCTACTTGTCATTTAGCTTGACTCTTCATTATCTTTATCCTACCTACCACCCCTTTTTCCCATCTTCGTTACCAACACCCGTACCATCTCATCCACCTTTTCCTACCAACCTATTCTTTTTCCTATCTTCCTATCTTCTTTCATTGTCTCTCGTTCTTCTCCTGTTCGTGGTGGGAGCATGTGAGGAGGGGGGGAGGGGGTGGGGGCAGGGGCAAGGGGAGGGGGAGTGAGGATAAGGGGGAACGGGGGAAGGGGAGAAGGGGAGGGGTGGGGAAACGGGGGGAAGGAGGAGGGGGGCAAGGGGAACAGGGGAGGGGAGTAAGGGCAAGGGGGAACAGGGAGAGGGGAGTAAGGGCAAGGGGGGAAACGGTGAAGGGGGAGGGGTGATAGCAAGAGGAAACGGGGGTGGGGGTGAGGGAACGGAGGAGGGGGAGGGGAGCAAAGGGGAAACGGGGGAGGGGGTAGGGGTGGGGAAGGGGTAACGGAGGAGGGGAACGGGGGAGAGGGAGTGATAGCAAGAGGAAACGGGGAAGGGGAGTGATAGCAAGGAGAACGGGGGAGGGGGAGTGAGAGTAGGGAGGGGAACGTGGGAGGGGGAGGGGGAGCAAGGGAGGAGGGTTCTTTTATCTTGATCTGGTGGTGATGACGGACATAATGGCGGGATAAATCACAATTTTCCAGCGTCCATTTTGTTTTCAAAAGCCTCCGGCCGATGCCTCGTCTTCTCTGCTACTTTTTTTGTTTGTTTTTCATTTTGTTTTATCATTTCTTATCTATTTATTGAGAGAATAAAATAGATAGATAGAGAGAGAGGGAGGAGGGAGGAGGGAGAGGAGAGAGAGAGAGAGAGAGAGAGAGAGAGAGAGAGAGAGAGAGAGAGAGAGAGAGAGAGAGAGAGAGAGTGAGAGAGAGAGAGAGAAAGTGAGAGAGAGAGAGAGAAAGAAGAAAGGAGAGAAAATGGGGGAAAGGGAGAGAAGGTGAGCAAAAGAAAGAAAGACGAAGAGGAGCGAAATAAAAGAAAGTAAAAAAGTTAGCAAAGAAAAACAGTAAACATTGATAGAAAAGAAAATAGAAAAGATAAACAGAAATAGAAACAAAATAAAAAACAGGAAAACAATAAGATAATCCTTACAAGAAGAACACGAGAGAAGAAGAAGAAAAAAAAAAAAAAAAAAAAAAAAAAAAGAAGAAGAAGGAAGAAGAAGGAGGAGGGAGAAGAGACAGATTAATTAATAAATCTCCCATCAATTTTCCAAGACATAAAAAGCCAGGGTAAAGATGGAGAATCAAAGTTTCGCTTGATAAGAGTTCCATCGAAGTCGTGATGGGTTTCGGACGCGGGGAAAATGAACGAAGGTGAAAAAGGGGCGGAGACAGAGGGGGGAAGGAGGAGAGAGGGATGGTGATGATGGTGGTGGGGGGGGGGGGTGATGGAAGTGGTGAGGGGGGGTGAGGGGTGTGTGATAGTAGGTGGGGGGATGGTGGTGGTGGGGGGGATGGTGTGGTGGTGATGGGTGGTGGTGTGATGATGGTGGTGATGATGGATGGGGATACTATGGTGAGGATGTTGTTGTTGTGATGGTGAAGATGGTGATATGGTGGTTGGTGGTGTGTGTGTGATGATATGATTTGTTGGAGGTGTGGATTGGCGTGGTGGTTGATAATGATATGGTGGTAGTAGTGGTGACGATGGTGACAGTGTAAGTGTAGCATTAGTTATAATGGTAATTCCGATGATGATAGTGATGGTGTTGATAATAGTGCTGGCAGTGGTTTGATGAGGTGATGCTGGTAGAAGGTATTGGTGGTGGTGGGTGGTAGTGAATATGGCTGTGATGATGATGATGGTGTAGGGGCAATATAATTTTTTGGGTCGTAAAAATAATGATGATGATAAATAGTTTTCGCCAACGTGCCAATAATTGATAGTATTAATAATCTATAAGAAAAATAATAAGTAAAACGATAGAGCCAAAAACATGTATAAAGACCATATGAATATAAATATGAAAAGAAAATACATACTAATATAATTTAAGAAAAATATAATATCGCAGTATAAATCAGAAAAAAAAATGTTGAGGAACATGAAATTTATGTAATTTCGTAAAATAGAAACATGAATATCGGATAGCATAATTTAAAAATTATTATAAATAAATAAGCTGAGCCAAAATTCTCAATTCAATTAAAATAAAATTGAAGCTAGAATCAATAAGAAATAATATATATATATATAAGATGCATTTGCAAAAGTAGGTTAGGATTGATATAAAGAAAAAAAATTAAACCAATTATAAAATATTTCCCTATTCTAGAATATTAAATTTTTATATTTCAAGTAAATATCATATTACCTTCATATGACTAATATTATTAATAGAACGCATTAATAGAAGCTTCCGCTTCTCTCCTCGACTCTCTCCTTCTTACTAATAATTTACGGCGTTTATATATCCAGAAATCCTTATTTCGCGCTGTTTCCTCTAATCTAACCAATTATAATACAGTTTATATCCCCTTGTCTTCCGATTAAGATTATTATAAAATACCCACTAGAATAAAGTTATATAACCTCCCTTACCATCGATTCAAGAAAATCTGTTTCTTAATGAGTTCGCTTTTCCTTTATATTCCAGAGCTTTTACAGCCGCCCAACCTTATCGCCTATATTTATTGAGCACTCTTTATTAACTTTCTTATATAAACTCCTTATTCTTCTCCCTCACTTTAAATATACGTTTATCTTACATTAATTAATTCTGTGTACAATTATAAATAAAACTCAAATAATAACAGATAATCTACATTACTCGCGTTCTCCAATTTCTGCCCTTAATACTATATTAATATCTACACATCTTCGCTTCTACTTATTTATGCAGTTCATATACTAATAATTACCTCAACCTAATTACTTAGCTCATTTACTAATTCATCTCACCAACCGTAAATAAAAATAAATAACAATCCATAAAAAAATAACCCATAATCTCCCTAAATCTAAGATGTCTCCTCCTACTGCTCCGACCTTCACCTTCCCAGCCTATTCCGCTTTGTTGCAGAGCATTCTTCCTTAATTCCTCATTCCCTTTCTTCTCCTCATGTACTCCCCTCACACAAACCTCAGCGCCGCCCGTCGGCCCATCCCTTCCCCCAATCTGCTTTAAATCATCCCTTTTGCCTTCCATACTTTCTTCCAACCCTTCCTTCACTCTTCCTCCCCTTTCTTCTCCATTCCTCCTCCCCCCCCCCTCCCCCAATCTCCCGTCCACCTCCACCCTCCCTCCAATACCAATCCCCTCTCCCCGTCCAACCCCCCTCTCTCCCAAATCTCCCGTACCAACCCCCTCACCCCAAATCTCCCCTCTCCCGCCCCAATCTCCCCTCCTCTCCAATCCCAATCCCCCCCCCCTTTGAAGGATGCCTAACCTAAGCCAGACTGATGTATTTCTAATCTCACGCACATGAACGACCCTGCATTCTCTCTTGTGCTTCTCCTGTGCCGTGTGTACTGCACTGCCTCGGTTTCACTTTGGAAGGGAGAGGGAGAGGGGAAAAGAGAGAGGGGATGAGAGAGGGGAAGGAGAGACGGGAGGAGGGAGGGGGAAGGGGGAGAGTGGTGATGAGAGGAGGAGGGAGGGGAATGAAAGGACGGAGGAAGGGAAAGGGGATAAAAAGGAGGGGTGGGGAGGGCAGGGAAAGGAAAGGGTTAGTAGGGGAAGGAAGAGACGGAGAAGGAGGGGAAGAGGGGAGGGGAGGAAAAAGGAGAAGAAGAGGGAGGGAAAGAAAAGAAAGGAAAGTTGGGAGAAGGGGAGAGGAATGAGAAGGAAGAAAGGGGGGTAAGAGGAAAGTAATAAAGAAGTAAAGAAAAAACCAGGTAACTTTTTGTTTTCTCTCTCTCTCTTTCAAAGATAAAGAAAATAACAAAAATCTGTCAAAAACGACATAAACAGAATGAGAAGCAGCACGTGAATGTTGCCAAGTAAGATTTTTTTCTACTCTTTTTTTCAGTGACAGTCATGAAGCGTGCATGACAGCCCCGAGGCCAATATGACAGGTGCGACATGAACTTGACAGCTACAAGTGTGATCAGATAGTCAAGTCATGACAGACAGATTTGTGAGAATGCGATGACGTCACAAAAAGGTAATAAGGAGGAATAGAGATGTGGAAAAATTGGAGGAGAAAGATGTGAAGGAGAGAGAGGGCAAGGAAGAATGTTAGTCTCTCTGTCTCTCTCTGTCTCTGTCTCTCTCTTTCTCTTTACTCTCTCTCTCTCTCTCTCTCTCTCTCTCTCTCTCTCTCTCTCTCTCTCTCGTCTCTCTCTCTCTATATCGTATATATATATATATATATATAATATATATATATACTATATATATTATATATATATATATAAATATATAATGTATGTGTGTGTGTGTGTGTGTGTGTGTGTGTGTGGTGTGTGTGTGTGTGTGTGTGTTGTGTGTGTGTGTGTGTGTGGTTGTGCTGCGTGTGTGTGTGTGTGTGTGTGTGTGTTGTGTGTGTGTGTGTGTGTGTGTGTGTCGTGTGTGTGTGTGTGTGTGTGTGCATGCATACTTAAATGACACAGGCTGTTGTTTTTGACGATCCTGTTTTGCATATGTGGCAAGCCATCAACACGCGCTGGCGGTGTGTCAAGTGTCATTAACCGGGATTGACACGAACGAGGCGCAGGGCGTGTCACGTAGGACAACCGGAAGTGAAGAAGCTCCCGAACGTGTCAGACGGTCGCTAAGACGAACACCTCCGCCGGAAGTTGAATTTATCCGAAGCCGAAGCCAGCTCTGAGTATTGGTGGGCGTGTCGGAATAGTAATGGCGGTTAGGGGCGTGTCGGTGTGCCCTTGGGCGTGGTCGGGCGATCGAAAAGTAGGGGAGAAAATGGATAAAAATAGAAAGTAGAAAGTAGAAAGAAAAGTATTTGTTTATTTAGAAAGATGCTGGAGTTGTGTGTTGCGTTAGAGACTGGGATGTGTGTATTGTGGATGAGATATGGGATGGAGGTACTTCAGAAAAGGGGAATAAATCTTTCTTTTCCTCTGTCTCTCTCCTCTCTCTCTCTCTTTTCTATGTAGCTTCCTCTCTCTCTCTCCCTCTCCCTCCCTCCCACCCTCTTCTCTCCATCCCTTAACTCCCCCCCCTCTCTCCTATTTCTTTCCATACTCTCCCTATCCCTCGACTCTCTCGCTCTCTTTCTTATCTCCCACCCCTTCTTTCCCGCCCCCCCATTTTCTCTCTCATTACTCCCCTATTTCTCCAACCATCAATATCCTCCCTCCCTCCCCCCCACCTTTCTCTCTATTCTCCTTCCCACCTAACCCATCCCCAGTCTTCCCCCCACCATCTCACCCCCTCACTCTTCCCCTACTCCTTCCCCCCTAACTCATCCTCAAATCTTCTTCCCTCCCCCCCCCCTCCACACCTCACCCTTTCTTCCTTCTCTCCTCCCCCTCCCCCCTCACCTTTTCTTTCTCTCTCCCCTCTTCCCCACCACAACCCCTTTCTCCTCTCCCTCTCAAAGCCCTAAAAGATAGACAGAGTATACCACTCCGCCCACGGGCAGAAGCCTTGAACACAAATGTTCAAGTATACTGAAAGATGGAGACGAATCGTGTAATACTATATATCCACGGGGGTTGACCTTGTGTGAGGTCATGCATTCATATATGTATCTGTGTCTCGCTCAAGTGGGAGGAGGGGGGTGGAAATTATGTTAAGAGGGAGAGGGGGAGGAGAAATGGGGGGTCTAAGAAGAGAGAGAGAGAGGAAGAGGAAGAGAGAGAGAGAGAGAGAGAGAGAGAGAAGGAGAGAGAGAGAGAGAGAGAGAGAGAGAGAGAGAGAGGAGGGGGGGGGGGGGGAGAGGAGACAGAAGAGAGAGAGAGAGGAAGACGAGAGAGAGAGAGGAGAGANTTTTCTTTTTCTTTCTCTCTTCTTCTTTTCCGCAGCATCTTTCTCTGTATATTGTATTACTATCAGCATGGTATCATTATTATCGCTATCATGTTACGGGTTTATTATCAGCATACCTTATTATAGCACGTCACCATGATCATCATCATCGTATCGTCACCGTCAGCGTCATAGATCAGTGATCATCACCATGTTAACTATCGTCATGCATCTGCCAGTATGATCATTATCATCACCGAATCATCATCAATTATAATAATTATCATCACGAATATTCATAACCACTAATAATAATTCCTAACATCACATAATACATCACATCATCACATCATCGTCATCTATCACCAGATATTTCTTATATCACAATCATCCACATCACTTCATCGTCATCAACATTAATAATACTTATATCAACAAACTATATAAGCACACCATCACTATCATCGTCATCACCACCATAATCATATCGTCATCAACACCATCACTATCATCAACACCACATTATATCATTATCATCACCATCATCACACAAACCAAGTAGCTTTTTCCTTAACCCTTAAAACCCAAGGGTATTTTGGTCTATTTTTCCCTCACTTCAAACGTACTTTACATTCCACTTACTAATCCCATTTCCTCTGCATACTTTCTTTATTTTCCTGGTTTTCCTTTATCTTCCTTTTCCCACAGTTCTTTTGGTTATAAGAGGTGTCGTGGGAGAAAGGGTTTTAAGTCAAAAGATAAAGTAAAAGAAAGAAAGAAAGAGAGAAAGAAACACGAAATTCAAATCGATTTTTTTTAAGGCATATCTGAAACCGATCTAAGAATATTTATAAAGTTATTGTGCTGAAACCGCCATTTTTTTCTTGTCTCTGATGAAACAAAAATAAAACAAACTAAAGACGAAATGAAACACAGCCACGATAAGAAGTGGAATAATAACTCATATTTTGAGTCAGATGGAACTTCCTATCAGTCGATGATAAATAAAATAAAAAGCGCGTGTGTCTTTTTTATTTTCATTTTTATTTGTATTTTTATTTTTTTGTTTATTTCTTTTTTCTTTCTCTTTTTTTTTATTGTCGAGGGTCTGGTCTTTCTCGAAACGTAACGATTATTAGTGTCTTTCTAAGTGTGATTATTTCTCATTCCTTCTTATTTCTTCTTACGTTCTCTATCTGTCTCTTCTTCCATTCTATTCTTATTCCTTTTTCTTTCGCTTTACAATTCCCTCCGCCCACGACCCTATCCACCTCCCCCTTCCCCGCCCTAACCCCATTCATCATTCCTTCGTTATCGCAGTTCGCTGAAAACAAACTTCTGGTCTTTCTCTCTCTCTCTCTCTCTCTCTCTCTCTCTACGTTTTTGTCACATACCCTTACTCTTCTCCCATCTCCTCCCTTCCTCTAGAATCCTCACTCCCTTTCTCCTGCTCCCTTTCCCATCTACGTCCCCCTCCATTCTCTTTTCTTTCTATTTTCCCTTTTCCCTTCTCCTTCCTTTCCTTTTTTCTCCCATCCTCTTCCTTAACCTTCCATCTTCCTTCCTCTTCCTTTCTCCCTTTCTCACCCTTCCCTCCTTCTTCTCCCATTCCCTCCCCTCCTTTCATTCTCCTCCCTTCTCTCATCCTCTCCTTCTCTCTCATTCTCCACCTCCTTTCTTCTCCTTCCTCCCTCTTTCTCCTTTTCCTCTCCCTCTTCTCCCTCTCCCTCCCCACCCTTTTCAAGACCAGGCTCTCTTCTCCCTCTTCGACAACACCGGGGAATCATCTGTTCTTCGTTATGGGGAGGATAGAAGGGGAGAGGGGGGGGATATAGGGGGTAGGAAGAAGGGGTAGAGGGGAGGGGGGAGGAGGGGGTAAAGAAGAAGGGGGAGAGGGAAAGGGATAGAGGTTGTAGGAAGAAGGGGTAGAAGGGGGGATAGAGGGGTAGGAAGAAGGGTAGGAGGAGAGGGGGGGAAGGGGGAGAGGGGGGGATTGAAGGAGTAGGAATGTGGGGAAAGGTGATGGTGGAAGGATGTTGGGGAAGTATGTTGGAGGAGGGATGGGGGAGGGGCTGTAGACGAGGAGGGTGTGGTAGAAGGTAGGGGTTAGAGTATAGATTTGGAAAGAATGATGGGGGGGGAGAAGGATGTGAAGAAAGGGTAAAATAGAAGAGAAAACGAAAAAAATACCAAACGAGAAAGAGAAAGAAGAGACGAAGATGCCTTAGAAGAGGAAAAGAAAAAAGAAAGAACAATAAAAAATATGAAGACGAAAGAAGGTAACAAAAGATAATAACAATAAAAGTGGAAGCAGAGAAGTAAAAAGAAAAAAAAGGAATGGAACACAATGAACAAGAGAAAGAGACGTAAATTACTTAAAAAAAAGAGAAAAAAGCGGAAAACGAAAGTAACAAAGGAAAACAATAAAAGAAGGAAGTAGTGAAGATGCCAATAAATAAGGAATAAGAAAACAGGAAAAACTAGACGTCATGCAGCTTAAACACTAATCGACTGACATTTGATATATGGAGTATGATCAGCAGATACAAGGGAAGAGAAAGGGGGTGGGGGAGGGGGCTGGGGGAGGGGGGGGGGGAGATGGGTGTGGTGTATATTGGAAAAGAGAAAGATAGCAGGGGGTAAAGGGGGGAGGAGGGGAAGGGGGAAGGGGGATGAGTGAGCGAGAAAGAGAAGATGGGAGAGAAGGGAAGAAGGATAGGGGGGTATTTGAGAAGGGGTAAGGCAAAGAGGGCAGCAGGAGGCTAGGGTAAGTAAGGCCAAGGGAACAGAGGCTAGGGTAAGGGGTAAGGGAATGGAAAGGAGGGAGAGGAGAAAGGAAAAGCGAGAAGACGGAAGCGAAGAGAAGGAGACTAGAAGAAGAAGAACAAGATAAAGTAAAAGAGGAATGAGAAATAAAGAAACAGAAAGTGAAATGGAGAGGAAAAGGAAGAGAGAAAAGGAGGAGACTAAGAAGAATGAGATAAAGGGAAAAAAGTAAGAAATAGAGAAGTAGAAAGTGGACGGAAGAAGAAGAAAAAAGAGGGAGAATAGGAGGAGATTAAGAAAAATGAGATAAAAATTGAAAATGAGAAATAGAGAAGTAGAAGGTGGACGCAAGAGAAAGAAGGAGAGAGAATAAGAGGAGATTAAGAAGAATGGGATAAAGGAAAAGGGAATGAGAAATAGAGAAGTAGAAAGTGAAGGGGAAAGGGAACAAAATGGAAAAGTAAAAGGGAGGAAGGGGACGAGTTCAAAAGAGAGAGAGAGAGAGAGAGAGAGAGAGAGAGAGAGAGAGAGAGAGAGAGAGAGAGAGGAGAGAGAAGAAGAGAGAGAGAGAGAGGAGAGAGGAGAGAGAGAGAGAGAGAGAGAGAGAGAGACGAGAGAGAGAGAGAAGAGAGAGAGATGTAGAGGAGAGACGAGAGAGACAGAGAAGAGAGAGAGGAGACAGAACAGGACAGACAGACAGACAGACAGACAGACAAAAGAAGAAAAGAAGATAGAATCAAGAAAGCAGAGAAAGAGAGAGAGAGAGGAGAGAGAGAGAGAGAGAGAGAGAGAGAGAGAGAGAGAGAGAAGAGAGAGAGAGAGAGAGAGAGAGAGAGAGAGAGAGACAGAACAGAGAGACAAGACAGAGAGAGAGACCGAGGCAGACAGATAGATAGATAGATAGATAGATAGATTAATAGATATAGATAGATAGATAGATAGAATGAGATAGAGAGATAGAGAGAGCAGAGAGGAGGAGAGACTGCTGATGGGAGATAATGACGATGTCATTCCTGTGCATGTTCGGGTAGATGGCTCTGCTGGGTTGAGTTATGGCGGCCGGAGAGACAGATATTTGTGTGTGTGTGTGTGTAGTTCCTGTGCTTGTGTTGTACGTGGGCTTCTGTGTGCGTGTGTTTTCCTGTGTTGTGTATGTGCCTGTGTGTAGTTTTTCTGTCCCTATGCGTGTACAATATGTGGTCTGTTTTGTGTTTGTTTTTGCCTGTGTGTGTGTGTGGTTGTGTGTGGTGTGTGTGTTGTGTGTGTTGTGTTGTGTTTTGTATGTTTGTGTGTATTTCTTCTGTACTGGTACCACTCACTACATAATTCCCTTCCGCCATATTTGATTACCAGATCACTAAGTCACTCTTATGCCCCCCCCCCACCACCTCTCATTCCAATACCCACGATAAATTCAAACATATGGAGGGGTGACTACGTAATATACAAACATAGGTATTTTTGCCTATAATCCCCATGACTCCACACCGAAACCTGTCACGACACTGCCACACCCTATGACAATCCTTAGACGACATTCCGCCAGCGAGAAAGGCTGAGTCAGTGTACTGTATAAGTAACATATAAGTAATACTGGCTGCCTCTTAAGTGTGTAGCTCTCCGTGAGTTTAAATTGAGTTATGCGTCGGGACATTAGGTCATTCATCTTGGCTTGTTTCCTTCTAGCTTGATTGCTTGCTTGGCGTGCTTGCTTCTCCTCTCGGTTTGTTTGTTTGTGCTTATCCCCCGTTGTTTGGAGTGAGAGAAAGCTTGCTGTTCATTTTGTCAGTGTATCCGTTTGTGTCTTTGTTGATTGGGATTTATTTTTTGCTATTAAAGGTGTGATTGATATCATTAGGAAGATTAGTAGGAGAGAGGAAGTGTCTTTGATATCAGTGCAATAGGAGAGAGAGAGAGAGAGAGAGAGGAGAGAAGAGGGTGGGAGGAGGGAGAGGGAGAGAGAGAGGGGGGGAGGCGAGGGAGAAAGTGTGTGTGTGTGTGTGTGAGGAGAGAGAGAGAGAGGAGAGAGAGATGAGAGAGAGATAGATAGATAGATAGATAGAGATAGATAGATAGATAGATAGATAGATAGATAGAGAGAGAGAGAGAGAGAGAGAAGAGAGAGAGAGAGAGAGAGAGAGAGAGAGAGAGAGAGAGAGAGAGAGAGAGAGAGAGAGAGAGAAATATGAGATGCTGTCGTCAACAAAGTGCCAATCAAAGATAACAACAATAAGTCATAAGACATCCAATACCCACAATACATTTTTCTTTTTTCTTTTTCTTTCATTATTACTATTTTCATAGATGATCTCCAATGGCTCTAAAAAAAGGGAAAAAAATCCCGAGTTTGAATAATTAAGAACGATGCCTTGTATAGAGTTGCCATTTTTCATTTTTTTTACGATAGGAATATACACTAGATACAGGGAGACTGTTAATAAAGAAGGAAGGGGAGGGGGTGATCGTGGTGGGGTGGGGTGGGTGGATTGATGAAGAAAAGATAATTTTTGATAGTTGTTGTCGTGTGTGTGTGGGGGGGGGGAAGGAGAAGAAGGGAAATTTTATTTTTTTTGTACGGGGGGGCAAGAAAAAAAAGGGGGGCGGGAGATTTTTAATTATTATAATGAGGGGGGCAAAAAAGAAAAAAGTTTGTTAATCATTATAGAACCGAGAAAGAAAGAAAGGGGGAAATAGAGATTGTTAATTGTTGTGTGTGTGTTGTTGGGGGATAGGGGAGGGAGGGAGGGAGGCAAGGAAAAGGGGTTTGTTGTTGTTTGCATCTTTAGAGGGGGGGGGAGAATTATATAAGGGGTTGAGGGAAGAAGGGGAGTGTGAAGAGGGTGAGGACAGGAGGGTAGAAATAGTTGGGGGCAAGGGTTAGGGGTCCTAGACAAGGGTGAGGGGGAAGGGGGGGGGTAGAGTAGATGATTAAGTGGGGGAACAGGGGCGGGTGGGCGGGGGGGGGGGTAGGGTAAGCAAGGAGGGGGCGCGATAGAAACAGACACTGCAAGGGAGCGTCGGGAGAAGAGGAGAAGATGGATGAAATAGAAGGGGAAAGACCAAGAGTCAAAGGGGAGGAAGTGGAATAGGAGGGAGAGAGAGAAAGAGAAAGAGGAGAGAAGAAGAAGAAGATCGAGTAGTAAGGAGGAGGAGAGGAAGAAGAAATATAGAGGAGGAGAGGATGAAGAAGGAGGAAGGCCAAGAGTCAAGGTAAGAGGAGGAAGAAAAACTGAAAGGGAAGAGATAGAGAAGGAAGAGGAAGAAGATCAAAAGTGAGAGGGGAAGAGGAAAGAGAAGACCAAGAGTCAAAGTAAGAAGAGAAAGAGTAATGGAAGCAAGTAAAGAAAGAGAAAGAGGAGGAGAAGGAAGAAGATGATCGGGAGTAAGAGCAGGAAGGAGAAAACTAAATGTTAGAGTAAGAGGAGGAACGGTAATGAAAGCAGAGAGAGAAAGAGAATCAAGAAGAATAAGAATAAGAATAAGAAAATCAAACGTATTAGAAAAGAAAAGAAAAAAAATTACAAAATAAGAGATTAAAAAAAAAGAAAAACAAAAGAGCAAGAGAGAGAGAGGAAAAGGAGAAGAAGAGAACCCAAAAAAAGCGAACCGAGGACCACCAAACGCACAATAAATAATACATGTAGACAGCCGGGAAAGGATAAGCCAAACAGCCCTTCGGACCTGCATGGCTAAGGCGTTCTATGGCCGAAGATAGAACCCAAATCCTAGTAAGGAAAAGGGGAGCGGTGGCTGGTGTCTCGAGGGGAAAGGGCCTTCGGGAAAGAGAGAGGTGAGGGGAGCTGAGGGGAAGGAGGAGAGAGATGGT
This sequence comes from Penaeus vannamei, assembly GCF_003789085.1. Lineage (NCBI taxonomy): Eukaryota > Metazoa > Arthropoda > Malacostraca > Decapoda > Penaeidae > Penaeus > Penaeus vannamei. The sequence continues at coordinate 22,065 of NW_020870493.1, read as the reverse complement.
GGGGGAGGGGGAGGAGGGAGGATGGGGGGGTGGGAGGAGAGGAGAGATGTGGGGGGGGGAAGGAGGGGAGAGATGGTGGGAGGGAAGGAGGAGAGAGATGTGGGGAGGGGGGGAGAGAGATGTGGGGGGGGAAGGAGGGGAGAGATGGGGGGAAGGGAGAGGAGGGGAGGGGAGATGTGGGGGGAGGGAGGAGGGGAGAGATGTGGGGGGAGAGGGGGAGGAGGGGAGAGATGTGGGGGGGGGGGAGGGGAGGGGAGAGATGGGAGATGGGAAGGAGGGAGAGATTTGGGAGAAGGAGGAGAGAGATGTGGAGGAAGAGAGAGGTGGGGAGGGGTAGGTTGAGAGTGGGAGGGGGAGAGAGAGATGTGGGTGGGAAGGGGAGAAGATGGGAGATGGGGTGGGGGGACAAAGGGGGGAAGGAGGAGGGTGAAGATTGTGGGGGAGGGGAAGGAGGAAGAGGAGATGTGGGGGGGAAAAGAGGAGAGAGATGTGGGGGGGGGAGGGAGGGGATGTGGGGGGGAGAGGGGAGTGAGGGGAGAGATGTGGTGGGAGGAGGAGAGATGTGGGGGAGGAGGGGAGAGATGGGAGAATGGAGATGGGGGGACAAAGGGGGCTTAAGGATGCGAGCGAAAAAAAAAAATAAGAGTGGAGGGAGTTACACTCTTTTTTTTATTGTTTTTCCTCCTCTTCCTCTTTCTCCTTCGGCTTCGCCTCCTCCTCCTCTTCCTCCTTCGTCTTCGCCTTTCTCCTCCTCCATTCTTTTCCTTCCATTTTCTCCACTTCCTCCACCTCTACCTGATCCCCCTACTCCTCCTCCTTTTCCTCAATTTCTTCTCCTCTTCCACCTCTTCCTGATCCTCCTCCTCTCCTCCACCTCCTCCTTCTTTCTTCAGCTACCCCTCCTTTTCCCTCCACCACCTCCTCCTCCTCCTTTACGAAATTTCGAAGCCAAGAAAACAGCTGGACATCGAATATAAGTCCTTATTACCCCCTCACGTAAGGCCCCAAGTCCCGGCGCTTTAATACGAGGGGGGAGATGTGGGGTAGAAGGGAGGGTCTGGAGTGGTGGAGTGAGAAAGGGAGAGGCGAGAGGGAGGGAGGGGGAGAGGCGAGAGGAAGGAGAGGGAGGGAAGGGAGGGCGAGAGGAGGGAGGGAGGGGAGAGGCGATAGGGAGGGAGGGGAGAGGCGAGGGGAGGGAGGGAGGGAGAGGCGAGAGGGGGAGGGGAGACGGCCGGGTAGAAGGAGGGCCTGGAGTGAGAGGGGTGAGGAAAGCGAGAGCGAGAGGGAGGGAGGATAAGAGGCGAGGAGGGAGGGAGGAGAGAGGCGAGAGGGAGGAGGGAGAGGGAGAGGGAGGGAGGGGAGGGAGGAGGAGGGGAGAGGGAGAGGAAGGGAGAACGTGGAGAAGGGTAGAAGGAGGGAGGGTGAGGGAGGGGAGGGGAGCGAGAGGGAGGGAGGGGAGGGCGACGAGAGGGAGGGAGGGGAACGTGGGGGTAGAAGGGAGGGCCTGTTGGGGAGGAGGAGGGGAAAGGGGGGCCTGGAGTGGGAGGAGTGAGGGGAGAGGCGAGAGGGAGGGAGGGGAGAGAAATACATGACTTAGTAGGTTCCTCCGCCGGTATAGATTATAAGGTATAGCAAATGGTTGGTCCTCGAGCTTATCGTATCGCGAGAAGGTATTCAGTCCTCTCTGTGGCTGTGATGTAGCGCCCGATTGCAACAACAGGGAGGGAGAGAGCTATTAAGGACCATTTACCCTTGTCCTGATGCTTTCAGAGCTGCAGATACATGGCTAGGGGGGGAGGGGGGCTTATATTTATACTTCCGACGTTTTTTAAGCCTTTTTTCCCTTTTTTTCTTTTTTCTTTTTTCTCTCTTTTTTTTTTTGTAATTGTAAGCTCGAAATTACTCCTTCTTAAAGGATTTGGGGGGGAGGTTGATTTTTCCTTGATGAAATTCCAGGTGGGATGATTATTAATGTGGCTTTTATGGACGAGAAATGAAATAGAGGGAAGTCGTCTATGTGAATTCCTTCGATATATGGATATATGGGTAGGCCTATAACGATTTAAATAGAAAATATATACATACACACACGTGCTCAAGTAAAACGCTTTCCTCACAATATTGACGAAAACAGAAAGAGAGCGAGAAAGAAAAAAAAAAATCGGGAACAGAAAAATTAGCCATGTTTTACCCTGCAAATTGCAGTCGTTTTCTAGCCTTCAGTAACAGTGATTTACGCATTGCACTGCTTGGATTCGCCGACAGTTCAGTGATGTATTGCACTTTGATGTAGCTCGAAATTAAAAATCATAAGTCATGCCCGACACACTGGTTATTTGAAAGGGTTCGTGGGAATACAAGGCTAACCGAGGCGAGTCACTTAGGGCGGTTGCGTCATCATCGAAAGGGGGAATTAGATGTTTAATAGCCGTCGTCGTTTAGCACTGTCTTCGCTTCGGCTTTCGGCTCGAGACTGGCGTTTTCATTCCAGAGATCAACTGGCTCAGTTTTCTTCGAGTTATAAACAAACTTCCTCACTAATGGACTTCTGGGCTTACCCTTAAAATGCATTCCTGTTTTTTATATGCCTCTCTCTCTCTCTCTCTCTTCTTTCTTCGATCTTCTCTATCTCTCTCTCTCTCTTCCGCTCTATCTCTCTCTTTCACGCTCTCTCTCTCTCTCATTCGCGCTCCCCCTCCTCCCTCCCTCTCTCTCTCCCTCCCTCCCTCCCTCTCTCTCTCCCTCTCTCTCTCTCTCTCCTCTCTCTCTCTCTCTCTCTCTCTCTCTCTCTCTCTCTCTCTCTCTCTCTCTCTCTCTCTCTCTCTCCTCTCTCTCTCTTCTCTCCCTCTCTCCCCTCTCTCCCTCTCTCCCTCTCGCCTCTCTCCTCTCTCTCACGTCCTTTCCACGTCGAAGCGAATTGCTAGAATTGTCTCTTGTTCCGTGACGTCACAGCTGGGTGAGGGAGAGGGGGCGGGGCTAGAGGGGTGAGAAGGGAGGGGGGGGGCTGAGGGAGGGAGGGAGTCGAAGTCTTACATATTCTCGTAACTCTTCGGTCAGGTGGCTTTAAGGGAAAAAATCGTCTGCTTTCGCTATAACGTGTTGGCTTAAACCGTTGTGTTCATTTTGGAAGATTATTGTTCAGTGTTATATTATTTCGATTATGTTGCTGTCAATAATGGCGGCAATAACAGTGAATTGAAATTAAAACAAAATTATAGGTATTAGTGTTATCTGGAGCATTGATGAAAATGATGATAATAATGGTGAAAATGAAAGTTATGATAACAATACCAAGAGTAGTAATGATAATAATAATAATAGTAACAACAATATTGATCATACTGGTGTTAATGATAATGATACCAAAAATGACAACAGTAACAACAACAATAATAATGATGATAATAAAATAATGATTATGATGATAAAAAAATAATAATGACAATAATGATAACGATAATAAGAACAAAAACAATAACAATACTGTTAAGGATAATGATAACAACAGCATCAATGATGATGATAATTACAATAACAAAGATAATGATAATAATGGTAATGGTAATGATGATATTGATAGAATAATGATAAGACTAATAATGATTATGATGCTAATAATAATAATAATGATAATAAGGATAATAAGGATAATAAGGATAACAATAACAAAAATAATGATGATAATGAAAATAATGATAGTAATAATATTAACAACAAAAATTTATAATAAAACAATAGTAACAAGAATAAAGATGATAATGATGATGATGATAATAGTATTTGTAGTAGTAGTAGTAATTATATTGATGATAATGATAATGATATTAATAAAAATGATAACAATAATAATAATAATAGCAATAACGATAATAATAACAATAGTAATATCATTGACAAAAATAATGATGGTAACGATAACTACAATAATACCACCACCAACAACAGTAATAATAGAAATAATAATGATGATGATGATAATGATAATGATAATGAGGATCATTATGAAAGCAGTGTCAACAATAAAGACAAATATAATAACAATAATAGTAATAGTCATACCAATAACAAAATAGCAGTATTAATGACATAATGATAATGATAACTGTCTTTATCATCATGATTAGTATTATCATCATTATCATTGTTATTGTCATCGTTACAATTAATGCTATTATAATCATTATCATCATTATTCAGATTTTCACCATTATCATTTTCATCATTATCATCATTATCTTTTATATCGTTATTGTTATTATCACTATTATCATTACTGTCATTCTCATTATTGCCATCATCATCATTATTGTGATTAATATTCCTATCATCATCATCACTGTTGTTATTACTCATATCATTAGAATTACCCATGATGATAGTAATTGTCATTAATAATATCAATTATGATAGTGTTATCACCATTAGTAGTACTGATTATAATACTAATATTATCTTTATCACTGGTATCATTATTGTTATCATCATTATCATTAAGATACCAATGCTGATAATGATGTTGATAAGAAAACTAAGGTATACTGTTAATATTTTTGAGTTATACTGAAGCTTATTCATAATAGTAACAACAATGACACTATTATATTTTTTGTGATTACTATTAGATAGTATGATAATATTTCTCTTTATTTTCATCGTTATTGTCACTACCATCATCTTTATTATTACTTATTCCATCTATTAGTATCTATTTTCTATTTTCGTCTTATTATTGCTCTCTTTATCCTATATATCTCTTTCTCTCGTTCTTCTCTATCTGTCTTTCAATATATCTTCGTTGCTCTTTCCCTTTCACTCCTTTTCGCTTCTTATGTGTATTAGTGTGTATTTGGACAGATATTTTGACTATTTCCGCGATTTTATGACCTCGTATATATAACTAAATATAATCAACCATAATCTACTCATATCCACCAATTCTTGCTTGTCTATCGATCAAAGTCAACCCTTTTTCCCTCCACATATTTATAAGTATATCTTTTTGTACACAGATACATCTTTTAAAAGCTTGCGATTCGTCTTCCTAAATATTAGAAGGTGGTATGGCAACATTTCCATAATGATATATATACAAAACTTGGCCTTATTAATGCCCATAAGTGCCTCCCCTCACGTAGCACATTGATCATCATACATCTTGCAATTTTGGGAAGGTTTTCCATCACAACGCTTGCCTGAATATTGCTCAATATATCAACCATTTTGGGAGCCCTCGCCTCACGGTTTGAGTTCAGTAGTGCCAACACAAGCATCGACGTCGTAAATTATTCCCCCCCTCCCCTTCCCCGCACCAACTTCTCCTCTCCCCTCCTCTCTCTTCCCTCCTTCTCCTCTCTCCTTCCCTCTCCTCCTCTCCTTCTCCTTCCCTAACCCCTCGCTACTTCCTCTTCCTCTCCTCCATCCCCTCTCTTTCCTCATCTCCCACCTCCTCTTCTTCCTCACACCCTTTCCTACTTCCCCCCCTGTCTTCTTCCTCTCCTACCCCCTCGCCTTCCTCATCTCCCCACCCCCTCTCCCTACTCCTTCTCCTCTCCCCTCCATACCCTTCTCCCTCCCTCCCCACCTTCCCTCCCTTCCCGCCTCCCACATCCCACGCCTCCTCCTCCCCTCCACCCCCTCTCTCTCCCGTCTCTCTCCCACATCCCTCGCCCTCCTCCTCCTCCTCCTCCCTCCCTCCCCACTCTCCCCCCCTTCCCGCCTCCCACATCCCCACGCCCTCCTCCTCCTCCCCTCCCCCGCCCTCTCCTTCCTCGTCCTCCGCCTCCTCCATCTCAACCACCACACGCATATCTCGATTTTGATACAATCACAAAAAGGACACAAAAAAGCAGGGTTCCCTCTTTTTCCCACGTTCATAACATCCCCCAACCTCTCATAAGGGAGAGAAAATACGATACGAGTCGCTGCTCTTTTTTTCCCTTTACTTATCCCTCCTTCCTCTTCTTCTCCTCCCCCCTCCTCCTGCTCCTCCTCCTCTCGTCCTCGTCCTCGTCCCTCCTCCTCCTCCTCCTCCTCTCCTCCTCCTCCTCCTCCTCCCCTCCCTTCCCTCCTCCTCCTGCTCCTGCTCCTCCTCCTCCTCCTCCTCTCTCTCCTCCTCCTCCTCCTCCTCCTCCCTCCTCCTCCTCCTCCTCCTCCTCCTCCTCCTCCTCTCCTCCTCCTCCTCCTCCTCCTCCTCCTCCTCCTCCTCCTCCTCCTCCTCCCACTCCTCCCTCTCGCGTCATTGGCCGCTTCCCGAAGTTCCGTGGACCCGGTGATGAATTTCACAAGGTTGGCACTACTGACTGGCTCGGTTCAAGGTGTTCAATATGCTGGCGGTGCCGTCGGTCGCGAGAGTATATATGCATGCTCTTTCCCTCCTCCCTCCCTCCTCGCTTGTGCTGCCATCTTTTTTTTATTTCCCCTTCTTCTTCTTTTGGTTTTCGACTTTGTGTTTATATTCCTGCTGGCGATGAGGTAGCATTAATGTCTTCTGGGGGCGGGGGCTGCCATCTTCTTTTTCTTTTATTATTTCCCCTTCTTCTTCTTTTGGTTTTCGACTGTGTGTATATATTCCTGCTGGCGATGAGGTAGCATTAATGTCTTCTGGGGGGGGGGAGGGGGCGTGTCCTAGTTGTGATTCTGGGTCTTGTGTAGTAGGCTTTCAAGGCACTCTGGAAGTTGCTTGAAGTGGCATGAATTGTCTTGTATGAGGCGGAGGGTGTGTGGGAGGGGAGGAGGAGGAGGAAGGGGAGGGGAAAGGGGGGGGAGGAGGGGGAGGAGGGAGGGATGGGGATGAAAGGAGGAATGGGGAGGAGGAGGAAGGAAGCGGAGGAGGTGGGGAAGAGGAGGAGGGAGGAGGAGGAGGAGAAGAAAAAGAAGATCAGAAGGAGGAGGAGGAGGAAGAGGAAGAGGAGGAGGATAAGGAGGAGTGTAGGTGGACAAGTGGAGAGTTAGTTAAAGGAGAGAAGTGGAGGAAAGGGGGAAAAAAGAAGAGAGGGGGAGTAGTGGAGAGTAAAAAGAGGGAGGAGGAATAGGTGGAGACGAGAAAAAGGGGAGGAGAAGGAAGAGGAGATAGAGAGTAGACGGAGATAGGGAAAGGGGAGGAGAGGAGAGAGAGGAGGAGAAGAGAGAGAGAGAGAGATGAGAGAGAGAGAGAGAGAGAGAGAGAGAGAGAGAGAGAGAGAGAGAGAGAGAGAGAGAGAGGAGAGAGAGAGAGAGAGAGAGAGACGGAGGCATTCTTTAAACCACGTGTGTTATGGTACTGTTTAATAACATCTTTATGGTTCGTTGAACAACTAGACTTTAAAACTTAAACATAGTGTTCATATGTGGTATCATATTATTAAAGTAATAAAGATAATGGTGACTCTTTTGACAACTACACAAGGAAAATGTTATTTTAGTGAGACTGTCATTGTAAATTATTTTGATGATTATGATATAATGCTAGTGGTAGTGATATAATGATAAAAACGATAATATCCTATGATATTGAGGAATATGATAACTAGGATATTCATGAAGATATTGCAACAATGATATCAATGATGGTAAAAAAAAAGTAATGGTAATGATAATAATGATGATGTTGTTATGATTATTATCATTTTGTTATCATTATCATTATTCGTAGCAGTAGCACAAGTAGTTGAAATAGTAGTAGTAATAACTTATTACTATCATGGTTATCATTATGATAATTATTATCATTGTTATCATTATCATCAACATTGTTGAAATCAGGATATTAGGAATAATATATCCTAATAAGGGTTATTGTTATTGTCAATAACAGTAGTTTCGTTATCATGAAATTATTGCTATTACAAGCATTATTTTCTTTATCTTCATCATTATCAGTAATATCATACTTGTGATCATTATCAGTGCCATTGTCATAATATATGCATTCCCTTTAGTATTGCTATTCTATCTATAACTGTTATCATTATCATAATGATGATTAAAATATGCACATGCATTGGGAGTCATGATATATGTACTGTATATATGTATTCATGTATATATATATATATATATATATATATATATATATATATATATATATATATATATATATATAATATATATATATATATATATATAATATATATATATATATGTATATATATATATTATATATATATATATAATATATATATATATATATATAATATATATATATATATATAAAACACACACACACACACAAAAACACATACACACACACACACACACACACACACACACACACACACACACACACACACGCACACACACACGCACACACACATACATATATGTATATGCGTGTGTGTGTATGCGTGTACGTGCGTGCGTGTATATACCTATCACAGAACGCTTGAAAGAACCGCTCCCCCCCCCACCCCACCCCCACCCCCTGCACTCCGAACAAACGACACTCGCAAAACTCCAAAGCAGAACTCCTCACGAGCATCATACCTTCTTTAAAGTATAATGAATCGGGCCCTAAATCATGCCCGCGGGGCCTAATTACTATTTCATTGTGCACGGGAATGAGTTACCACATCAATTCAAACACGAACAGAGATTTAAAAAGATGTGTAATGAATTTGCATGTTCTGAGTTCCTGCTAATACTTTGCTGATGATGGTGTTAACAGGTAAGGTATGAGTGAGGAAGGAAGGGTGAAGGATTGAAGAGAGAGAGGAGAGAGGAGGGAGGGAGGGGGGAGAGGGAGGGAGGGAGGAGGAGGGAGGGAGGAGGGAGAGAGGAGAAGAGAGAGAGAGAGAGAGAGAGAGAGAGAGAGAGAGAGAGAGAGAGAGAGAAGAGAGAGAGAAGAGAAGAGAGAAGAGAGAAGGAGAGAGAGAGAAGGAGAGAGAGAGGAGAGAGAGGAGGAAGGGAAAGAGAAAGATAATATATATATATATAGTATATAATATATTAGATATATATATATTATATTATATATAGAGAGAGAGAGAGAGAGAGAGACAGATATAGGAGAGAGAGAGAGATGAGAGATTTTTGATTGAAATCAAGCACGCTACTCAGTGAAACGTGGAAACGATGCCCTTAGAGTTTTATCTCTTGGTGACCTTAAGAAAAAATATATGAAGAGTAGATGGTTACCAAATATAGGAAACTCGTTATGACAGAGTATTTGATATCATTCTCTTACTAATTTTAGATATTCATCCGTTATCATATACAGAAGCGTAGATAGACAAGATATTTACTATCCATGCAGATTTATAGATTTGCATTTGCATACGAGATCAAATCCTACAGTAATGGAATCGTCTTTCTTTTCTTAGTTTTCTTGCAATAGATAAGAAAATTTCTCTCCATCTTTTCCTTGAATCATCACGATTTGTTTTTTTCATTTCATTTTCTTTTCATTATGAAAATAAATAAAAACCAGAATTTGTACACAAAACACCCTATAAATCGACAAAATTTCATGTAAGTCATTTTCAAAAGACCGCAAAAACGAAAGGAACACAGTGTTGATATTGCAAAGGGAAATATCCCGCGAGTTATGAGGCATCCAGAGCCGTGAGGAATTCGGATAAATGGGCTGTTT